>PVIW01001438.1:0-298982 GCA_004026585.1 Noctilio leporinus | reverse complement strand
GCCTCCTCTGCTGGGCACAAGCCACAAGGGTTAACGGTGGGGGAGGGGTAGCTGCAGGAAGGGGTGGTGGGAGACAGTACCTGAGAAGGGGTCAAATCCCAATGTCTGGAGATCTGGGGGTGGCGACAAGACCAGCAGCTGCAGCTCCTCCTGGGGGCACAGGGGGCAGGAGATAGTGAGATGGGCCTTGGAAGGGGCTCCCAGGCTCAGCCTCCCCCTCCCAAACACTCACCTGGTAGAAGTCCCTCAGTCTTCCCCACAGGTGGTTCAGGTTCCTCACCCGCTGGGCTGCGAGATCATCAGGGCCCCTGATCATGCGAGGGCCCCCTCGGGAACTAGGGGCACTGTGGGCCCAGGGGGCGATTGGTTGGGACGGGGTAATCAAGGTCCCTTCTCCCCTTAGCCAGGTTCAGCCCTCAGCCCAGGCTCCGTCCACCAGCCTGTCCCAGCCCCTCCCCGCGGACCCCTTTGTTGGCCCCTGAAGCCCCTTACATGATGCCCAGCACCCGGAGGAGCAGGGCCCCATCGCTGAGCCGCAGGAACCTCTTCTCCGGATAAAGGGGCCCCTCTCCTTCCTCCTCCTCTTCCCCCTCTGGCTCCTCCGCCTCTCCCACTAGCGCAGCCAGTCCCAGTGCCTGGGGAAGCAGAGACGGGTCACTGGCCCAGGTGCAAGCCCCCCATGAGTAGAGCGAATCCTGAGCCCCTTTTACCTGCCCCCTAAGGCCTCAGTCTCCTCCTCTCCAAATCCCTGAATGTCTCTGGCCCCTGAGATCCGGACCCCTTTTCCCACCTCACAGCTGCCTGGACTTCAGCGCCACAGTTCAGCCCACCCCCCTCAGACCCCAACTCTGACCACCACCCCCAACAGCAGCCCCTCCCTACTGCTCACTTCCCCTCCGCAACCCCTCCACCTGCTGCCTCACCCAGGTGGCCAGGCTCCCGCTCAGGAAATCTCTGAGTCTCGGCCCCTTGCCCCCATCCATGACAGGTTGGGGTGTTGGTCCCGCTGTGTGAGTTACACCTGCCCTGAGAGGAAGAGGAAGTCCCTGGTGGGAGATCCCAGGCCTAGCCACAGACACCCAGTACAACTTCCTCCTTCCGGTTGCAGGCTGGCCCGTGCACCCCCAGAGTCCTGCCTCTGACCCCAGCTCCTCCAAGCTGCATCCCTCCCAGCACCTCGGGCAGGGACTAAAGTTAGCAGGGGACGGTGGGCCCCCCAGGAGGAGGGACAATGGCGGATGAGTTCTCGCCTCCCTGGACCTCTGTTTCCTAATCTGGGACGGGAGAGAGGGTGACCTCGGCATTGCACCTTCCAGGACCTGGAGAGGGCTTCCAGCATGACAAGGTGAGTCTGGGTGCCCGCACATGTGCATCGTCCCATTTGCTGGCTTCCCGTGCATTTCAAGTGTCTCCAAATGACCCAAACTGCTGGCCCACCTGTGAAGCCTGGCTCAGACAGCACATCTCCCAGCAAGCCCTGCTTGGAACCCCACCTCCACGCTCTGTGCTGGGGCTGAGGCGGGCATCAAGATCAAGGACACATGACCTCATGAGCCTCAGTTTCCCGTTTGCAAAAAAGCGGTGGGACTTCAGTCTGTGGAGGGAGGAGCTCAATGTGGAGACCAACAGCATTTGTCTCTTGGACAAATGAGCCAGGACCTCCCTGTCCCCTCACTGCTCACTACTGGGACTCATTCTTCCATTCCCTGACTCCATGCAGGACGCCGTGCGGGGCACTGGGATACAGTAATAAGCAACATGGGCCCTGCCCCAGTGGGACGATAGTACACCCGAGTGGGATGACAGTACACCCAAATTGCATCGATACTAGCTGTATGGATGAGGAAGGGATTTGACTTCAGGAAGGGCATTAGGAGGGGCCTCAACAATGGAGCAGAAAAAATAAAAATAAAAAATAAGTAAACAGCCCTGGCTGGTGGCCAGGTGGTGGGTAAGGTGCCAGCCTGCGAACCCAAAGGTCACTGGTTTGATTCCCAGCCAGGGCACATAACCAGGTTGCAAGCCAGGTCCTTAGCTGGAGGCAGGTGAAAGGCAACCGTACATTGATAACTCTCTCCCTCTCTGCCTCTCTTCCTTCCCCTCTCTCTGAAAATAATAGAATCTTTTTAAAGGCCCTGGCTGGTAGCACAGTGGATAAGGTGCCAGCCTGCGAACCCAAAGGTCGCAGGTTCGATTCCCCAGCCAGGGCACATAACCAGGTTGCAAACCAGGTCTCCAGTCAGGTGTGTGGCTGGAGGCAGGTGAAGGGCAACCATACATTGATGTCTGTCTCCCTCTCTGCCTTTCTCCCTTCCCCTCTTTCTAAAAATAATGAAATAAAATCTTTTTAAAAAATTAAAAAAAAAATAAGTAAAAAAAAAAAAACCAATAATTTATTTTGAAAAGACCGTGGAGCTGAGATCAGAGTTGGCTGGGCTAACTAGACAAAGCGGGAGGAGGGAAGGGTATTCCGGCAGCACGACCACAGTGTGCGAGGGCTCTGCGGCAGCTGAAGCAGGGCTCATGCAAAGTTCAGAAATCATTCGTGTCCCTAGTCTCACACGGGAATCCCTGAAGTCAGGTTACATGGGAGAGTTGCTGTCTGGCTTGTCAGGCACACTTACAAAGCAGAAGTCAGTTGCAAAGCTGATTTAAGAGCCGACACAGAGGGCTGCTGATGGGCATGCGCCTGTCTCATTCGGAAGCATGCAGACATCACACCTCCCTTGGTTGGACCCTAAGTGTGAGGGAGTTTTCTGAACACCGTAAATAATTTATTTTGCTTCTGTTTTCCTTTTTATGGGTGCGTCAGAATTATGCATGATAGAATCTATGTCTAAATCAAAAAAAGCCCTTCCAGGAGGCATGAAATGAAGATTCCAGAGTCTGGGCTGGTAGCACAGTGGATAAGGCACTGGCCTGCAAACCCAGGGGTCGCTGGTTCGATTCCCCAGCCAGGGCACATAACCAGGTTGCAAGCCAGGTCTCTGGCCAGGGCCGTAGCTGGAGGTGGCTGCCTCTCTCCCTCTCTGCCTCTGTCCCTTCTCCTCTCTCTCTAAAACAATAAAATATTTTTAAATTAAAAAATACAATGAAATGAAGATTCCAGTGATAAAAGAGCCTTGGGGTGTAGTTAAGCAGCAGCATTCTTTTTTTCTTTGGTGGCATCTTTTACGATCGATGACGTCTTAGATTTGATAGACTATGGGGTCATGAGAATAAGTGTGCATACAGGCTTACCATGAACCAGTCATGGTTACAAGTACTTTCCACTTAATATCTTACTTGCTCTGGACAAGCTTACGAAATAAGGATTATGGATTATCTCCGTTTACAGAGGAGGGAGCTGGAACTCAGAGAGGTTAATAACTTGCTCAGAGTCACACTGACCCTTAGTCTACTTAGTAATAGAATGAACTGAAAGAAGGCAGAGAGGCCAGAATGCTCATGACCAAGGTGAGCTAGGTCTGGCCAGGCCATGGAAAGCCATGCAGCATTGTTAGCAGAAGCGTTGTTTAACCCTCTTGAGATGCATCTGAAATGAGGATAATCCTCTCAGAGAATTGTTACGGGAATTCCATGAGTTGGTACCTGGCTTGTGCATTCATTAAATGGTCCCTGCAGTGTTTATTACCTTTACTATTCTTAAAAATTGACTTTTAGAGAGAAAGAAGGGAAGGAAGAGAGAAAGAGAAGTATGTGTTTTGTTGCTCCACCCATTCATGCATTCATTGATTGACCCCTGCATGTATCCTGATTGAGGATGGTCCATCAGGACAATGTTCCAATCAACTAACTGGGCTACCCAACCAAGGCTATCTTTACTATTAATAATATCAAGGGTCCGTCCCAATTTGACTCCCCTGTGAATTTTACTTCTGCTTGCATCACCCAAGGGTTCCAGCCCAGGAAATCTGCTGGAACACCTGCTGGGGTTAGCCAAGTGCGATGACTGGGTCTCATCTCCTGGCCATGAGGGCCCCTGTCACACCTCTGAGACACAGCTTTCCTTGCCCCGGCCTCAGAGGCAGTGGCCATGTCGCAATTGCTCTCACATCCGTCACTCCAGACATGCCTGGCTGCACCTCAGTCTGGTTCTCTGACCTGGTTCAGCTGAGTCAGGCAGAGGGAGGCTGGGGTGAGGGGTGGAATGGAGGCTGCGGAGACCCCTCATCCCCTGGCACAGAGATCCTGGGATTAGCTGCTGAGAGATGTTCATCAGAGGCAGGCAATGGTCCCTCTCCTTCCGATAATTTTTTCCCTTGAAGTTTCCAGATACATGATCAGAAATGTCAAAAGTATATAAGGGTATAGGAGAAAAATCAAGTCTTCCCCTCAATACTCCCAACCCCTAGTTCCTGATCCCCCTCTTAGCATTTTCTGTGTCCTGAGATGCAGCTACCTGTGTCCGTCCCTAACAGGGGTTGCACCCACACCCACAGCTGTGAACCTCCTTGCGTTGCAGTGTATTTTGCAATCTGCCTCATTTCTGCACCGGATCATTGGCCTTGACTTTTCTCTTTTTTTTAAGGTTTTATTTATTTATTTTTTTAGAGTGAGGGGCAGAGAGGGAGAAAGAGGAGAGCAACATTAACGCGTGGTTGCCTTTCCTGCGCCCCCAACTAGGGACCTGACCCACAACACAGGCATGTGTCCTGGCTGGGAATTGAATGGTGACCCTTTGGTTCCCAGGCTGGTGCTCAATCCCCTGAGCCATACCAGCGAGGGCAGCCTTGACCTTTTTGACAGCTGTGTGGTATTCTATAATGTTGCTATGCCAGAATCATTTAAATGGTCTCTTACTGACAAATATTTTATGTATTTGCATCTTTTGCTATCACTACAGTGCCATAGTAACTCCTTAACAGCTCTTTCTAGCAGTTTTTAAGGGAGCTCAGTGTCCCCTGCTGATGGCATAGGGACCCAAGAGGTAGATAAGAAGCAGAAGACAGCAGACAAATGCCCAATATAGTCAGCTGCCACTGTCTCCCTTGGGGGCTCAGCTTCCCATCTGCACAGCATAGGGATGGGAAGGATTCTTATCCTCCAGTTTCCTTCTGGTTTTGCCTACTCTGGAGAGCTCTGGTCCGACCCCAAAGCCAGAGCAGGAAGGCCCTAGGGCTGGAGGGAGGCCAGAGTAGGTAGTAGCCAGGTCCAGCCAGAGCCCTGGACCAACCAGTGCTGAGTCAGAGAGTGGCTTTTTCTACCCATCTCGGCAGGCCCAGGGCCCTGCCTAGCACCGCCTGCAGCCTTGGGGGCCAACTCCCTAACCAGATGGTTCGAGAACTAAAAACAAAAACAGCCTCCAGGGCTTTCTGGGCTCCTGGATCTCTGGTGTTGAGTCTGAGGGACTCCCTCCTCCCCACCCAAGTGTCTGACACAGAATGGGTTTCCCTACCCACCTTTGGGGTGCAAATAGCGGAGCCAAAATTGGACAAGAGTAGTGCTGGCACAGTGGCCCAAGTGAGCTGCCCCGGTAGGAGGAAGCAGTGGTGAGCCAACACCACAAAGGGCAGAGCCCAGGGCCATGTGCCCAGGGCCAGGCCAGGTTCCCCAGGGACGCAGGGTGAGGCCTGCAAGGCCTGGGCCCCAGCAACTGAAAAGATCCCAGCCCCCACTGCCTGACACCTGGTCAGCTCTCCCTTCCTGCTCTCCCCAGGCCACTCCCACATTTGTGGGGGGCACCTGCCCTGACTCACTCTGAGCCTCTTACCAAAGCTGGGACGCTGTACTGGCCCTTCCTAGCAGCCTCCACCCAGTGCCCAAGGAATCATTTGAAAATATCAATTGTCTCGTGCCCCTTCCTTCCTTAAATCCTCCAATGGCTTCTTTCTGTACTTTGAATCAATCTCCAGCCTCTCACCTTCAAACTTCAGAGAAATCCCCATAAAAGTTCATAAATGGACAATCTTCATGCCTGTTGCAGAAAAGACACCAGAGACGTTCAAACTGCAGACAAAGAGTGTCTACGGGATTATTACTGCCCCCCTCACTCCCTTTGAAGATGCTTCAAGCCAGCCATCAAAAACTCTTCTCGACTGGCTGCCTTCAGAACTCAGAAACTAGCATAATGATTAACTACTGTCCTGACTGGGGGGGCCCAGTAGGTTAGACATCATCCTGTAAACTGAGAGGTCACCAGTTTGATTCCTGGCCAGGTCACATGCCTGGGTTTTGGGCCAGGTCCCTGGCTGGGGGCGTGGGAAAGGCAACTGATCAATGTTCCTCTCTCGCATCAATGTTTCTCTCTCTTCCCCAATCTCTAACAGTAAATAAAATCTTTAAAATTAAAAAATATATTGTTTTTCTTTTGTTTCCATAGAGATGTCTCTTATTAAGTACCGGATTGCTCATACCATAGACCTGACTTGGGGAGGCAGCTTTACCATTACCACCAGAAATGAGAGACCGCTGTTTAAGCAGACCTATGAGATCTATCCCCATAGTATCTGCTGTGCAAACTATTTTAATTATGTTGACATTGGCTTGATACTTTTAGGACAGACCTCGTATTCTCAAGACTGAGACTAGTGTCTAAAACCTGCAAGTAATAATAATGTCTTAATTGGTCCTTTCCTAATGCTTCAGCCTAAAAATTGACACAAATATTGAGCTTATAAAATCCACGGGTGGCAAGCATATCTCTGGCCCATGTCTCCCCTCCAGGGAATATGACAGACCCAAGGAAGGCCTGGCCACCCTGACATCCAGGGACTTTAAAATGTTTTATTTACAAAGGTCACTGGTTCGATTCCCCAGCCAGGGCACATAACCAGGCTGCGAGCCAGGTCTCCAGCCAGGTCCGTAGCTGGAGGCAGGTGAAAGGCAACCGTACATTGATATCTCTCTCCCTCTCTGCCTCTCTCCCTTCCCCTCTTTCTGGAAATAATAAATTAAATCTTTAAAAAAAAAAGTTTTATTTGATCTAAGATGTTTTCTGAGAAAAAAATCCTCAGAAAAAAATCCCCTGATCCAAGGGGGGAAATAAGGAATAGAGTGAAGACATAAAATGGAGTCACTCTAGTTAAGCTGCTAAATTACCAGACTCAAGTAGGTTAAGCTAAGAGGAAACAATTCTGTTCTTACTTTAACTAATCTTGGAACTTAAGCTTGAAATATCCAGTCCTATGCAATGCTTAAATATGCACAAATATACATCAAACCTCCAGGTCACCCTCTGGTCACCCCCTGAAGAACTAAGGAAAGAATGTTCACTACCTAGACCCCCTGACATCCAGCATCCAGCCCACCAGTCATCCAGAGGATCACCATCCTGGACCAATCTAGGGACTAAGAATGCAGGGCTGATTCTTCTCCGGAATGTGCTTTTCACTAGAACCCTCAGCTTCTCTTCCTTCTTTGAACACTGAGGGGGTGACCTACTTGTGGTTCCAGTTGCAGACCCTAATCTTTACTATTTAGTTCTAGCCAAAGCCTCCAGACTCTTTTTGAGTTCAGTCAATGCAGCCTTATTCTGCTCTGTATCTTCCCTGGTTCCCTTCATCTGCTTCCCACTGGAGTGGAAGCCCCGTGAGGGCGAGGAGGTGGGGGGCTGGTCCATGGAGCAGGCCAGGCACAAGCACAGGGCCAAGCCCCAGGGACTGGGAGAGTGCCAGCTCTGTTATGCACACGTATTAATCACTTCATCCCCTCCACAGCCATAAAATAGAGGTGCTGCTATCATCCCCGTTTTATGGTGAAGAAACTGACACACAGGGAGGTTAAGTCACTTGCTTGAGGCCACTCAGCCAGGAAGAGGTGGAACCAAGATACAGATGGCAGCCACATTTTTGGTTTTGAACAAATGAATTCCTATTTCAGAGAAAAGGAAGGTAAAGTTTAAAGGCACCTGGGGGTGAACCCAAGTCCTCAGACCCTGAGAGAGGCATCATCTCCCCTCCTGCTGCCCTCTTGCCATCTGGTGGGAGAGCAAGACTGGAGCCGGCACCAGTTGGCAAGAGAAGGGAGACCCAGCACCAAGGCCTGGGGTTGCCAGCCTCCCTTGCAATTAAAGACACACATTAAAGGCAGCTCCAAGGTACTATTAAATAGCCATTAAACTAACAAAAACAAACACAGGCCCTGGTTGGGCAGATCAGTTGGTTAGAGCATCATCCCAATACGCCAAGGTTGCAGATTTGACCTCTAATCAGGGTACGTACAACTGATGAATGCTTGAATAAATGGAACAACACACCCACATCTGTCTGTCTCTCTCTAAAATCAGTTAAGATTTTAAAAATGAATAAGTAATAAAAACCCAGAACCTGAAACTCAGGTGGACAGACTGTGGGGAGAGACGCTTATGCACACATTGCTGGCAGTCCTCAAAATGGCCTCAGAGTTTCCAAAGACAAATAAAACTGCCCCAGCCCTGTGACCCAGCACACTGGCATTTGGGAGCACGCCCTGAGGAAGAAGTCCAAGAGGAAACACAAACAAAAATGAGCCTGAAGCCGCCCCTGGTACTGAGACACCCAGGCATCCACCAAGAGAGCCCAGCTGAGCTGTGGCTTGTGGACCAAATCCCATCCCTGCCTTCACTGGTCTGCTCAGTCCCGACTTTTCCCGTCGTTCTCACTTTTAGGACTTAGCACAGGCTGTTCCTGCTACCTGGAACAGCATCCTGCTTACCTGGCTATCGCCTATTCCTTTTTCAGTCACGACTAGGAGTCATTTTCTCCCTGCTCGTTACTTCCTGGGGTGTAGGGGTATGGGTCCCTCTCCATGGTACTCCACAGCCCCTGGTGTAGGATCCCCCCTCACAGCACCCCAGTGCTGAGTGCAAGCCCTCATCTGGGAGCATGTGGACGGGGAACCACAGCGGAGCGGTGCTGCAGCTCTGTTAGAATACATGCTGGCGTTGGCCAGAGGGCCCATGCCTGGTGTTTCCATCACTGTATCCCTGGGGCCCAGCCAAACACAGTGCCTGGTGTGGAGACGACCCTCAGCAAACAGCCACTGGATGCGAGACACCTGATGAGAATGTCGGGGTACAAGGGAACGAGCAGAAACCCCAAAGGTCTGAACACACTTTTCATAACCTCATACACTTGTACACTCAGCAGTCAGGAGAGATAAGCAGCTTCACCTTGGGCAAAGTCGCTGAGATAATAAATCCATCTTTGCAGCGGTGATGATTGCACAACTGGGTGACTAGACTAAAAATCACTGAATTGTACATTTTTAAAAATATTTTTTTAATTTATTATTTTTAGAGAGAGGGGAAGGGAAAGAGGCAGAGAGGGAGAGAAACACCAATGTGTGGTTGCCTTTCACCTGCCTCCAGCCACAGACCTGGCTGGAGACCTGGCTTGCAACCTGGTTAATTGCCCTGACTGGGGAATCGAACCAGAGACCTTGGGTTTGCAGGCCGGCACCTTTCCACTGAGCCACCAGCCAGGGCTGAATTGTACACTTTTAAAAGTTGAATTTTCTGATGCGTGAATTACATGTCAAAAAAACACTCCATCTGGCCTCTGGCTGGTGTGGCTCAGTGGACTGAGTGCCAGCCTGTGAACCAAGAGGTTGACGGTTTGATGTCTCATCAGGGCTCAGGCCTGGGTTGCAGACCAGGTCTGCATCTGGGGGCACACAAGAAGCAACCACACATTGATGTTTCTCCCCCTCTTTTTTCCTCCTTTCCCCTCTCTCTGAAAATAAATAAACAAAATCTTAGATAAATAAATAAATAACTATCTTGCGTGACGTTGAGGGTGTGGCCCCATGAACTGGTTCAGAGAAGGGATGGGAAACAGGCTGATATCCTCAGCAAACAGGACTGCCCTGGGGCCTTACAGGTTACAGATCTTTGGGCAGGGATAGGGAAGGGAGGGGCATCCTGCGTGGTGAACACCATCAGGGAGACACTGAAGTGGCAGAAACTTGGGGGACCCACAGACTAAGGGTTTGGGTGACTATGGAGGCCAAGGTTGCAGGGACAGAGGCTTGGAGAGCGGCCATTGGGGATAGGAGGCAACACAGGGATCTGGAACAGGTCAAGATGAGCCCCTGCCAAGACTGATGATGGGGCAGCAGGGAAGTGACACTGTCCCTTGGGAGGTCTTAATGTTGTTCACCCACGTCCTTTCTCCCTTAGTAATAGAACACCTTATTTTTAGTTAAGACACATGGAGGCCTGGAGTAAAGTTGATATTCCCCAGCCTCTCTTATAGTCAGTATGACCATGCAAATAAGCTCTGACCAATGAAATATCAGTGGAAACAATACGTGGCAGCTTCCAGAAAACCTTAAAAGACAGCTGGCAGGGGTCTTTTATCTCCTGTTCCCTGTTTCCTTCTTTCTGCTGGCTGGACTATGACTGTGATGGCTGGAACTCAAGCAGCCACAATGGACTGTGAGGCAGAAACCACATATTTAAAATGGTAGAGCAGCAAGATGGAAGGCACATGGGTCTCTGATAATCATGAAGCTGCCATACTAGCCCTAGATTGTTAACCTTCCTACTGCATATCTGTGAGCTAAGCCTGTCTTCTGTCACTGGTATTTCCTCCCCTCTCAAGTAAATCTGATTCTACTTCAGAGCCACTATAGTCAATTTTATGTTGAAATAATGGGACAATATCCAGGAAGCTGGGGAAAGGATAGCTTTCTCTCTCATGCCTTTCCTTCACTTCTTAATTCCTTCCCAAAGCAGCACGTGCTTCCCACATTCCCCATCCTGGGCAGGGCATCTTACCTGTGTTAAGTAAAAACATGATTCCCAGCCCAAGCAGGAGAGTGGACACGAATATGAATGGCATGGCAGATTGTGATGCACACTCGTCAACACCAAACACCTGTACAGTCACACAGGTGTGACCTATCTTCTCCAGAAGTTGTTCTACAAACGCACGTGTGGCCCCACACACACATTCTCCCTCCTCTTTCCGCTGATGCTCCTGGGTGCCTATGTGGCCAAACCCCAAACTCCACCAGCAGAGTGCGCCCCCTTGGAGCCAGTCACCTCCAGTGCTCCGGCCACGGCCACTGCGTGGCTGCACACGAGTCTGGTCTCGGTCTGGAATGCCAGGACCCCTCCAGTCTGCTCTTCCTCTCAGAAGCTCAGGTTTCATTCTCTAGGGCCTGGCAAAAACCCCCGCAGACATCCTCCCAGCTCCTTCCTGAGATGTTGGGAATCAGATAACATATGGAGCACCCCCAGAGCCTAAAGGTGATAGACAATAAGAGTTGCCCTGGCTGGATGGCTCAGATGGTTGGAGCATCATCCTGTGCAGCAGAAGTTTGCAAGGTTCTACTCCCCATCAGGGCACACACCTAGGCTGTGGGTTCGATCTCCAGTCACCGTGCACGCAGGAAGCAACTGACAGATGTTTCTCATATGGATGAGTCTCTCTCCCCAACCCTTCTTCCTCTCTCTCTAAATGAACATATCTTCAGGTGAGGATTCTAAAATGAGAGAGGTCTCTGAGAGCCTTGAGAGTTGTTGGAGCGTCTTCCCATAGACCAAAGGGCACAGGTTTGATTCCTAATCAGGGCACATACTCAGAGTGCCTATGAGAAGGCAACCAATTTGTGTTTCTCTCTCTCTCTCCGTCTCTCTCACCCCCACCCCCACTTTCTCTCTCTCTCTCTCTAAAAGCAACAACAAAAAAATGTCCTCTGATGAGGATTAAAAAAAAGAGACAGAGCCATGGCTGGTGTAGCTCAGTGGATTGAGCACCAACCGACCTGCAAACCAAAGGGTCACTGGTTCGATTCCCAGTCAGGGCACATGCCTGGGTTGAAACTTTGGACAGGTCCCCAGTTGGGGGCACACAAGAGGCAACCAAACATTGCTTCTCCCCCTCTCTTCCCTCCGTTCACCCCCTTCTCTAAAAATAAATAAATAAAATATATATTTAAAAAGAAAAAGAGACAGAGAGAAAGTCACTAGCCCCATTATACTGATGAGGAAACTGAGGCCCAGAGAGGTGTATTGCAGAAATCCTTGGTGACTGGGCTGGGCTTTGACCTCCCTCAACATTCCTACCTCTTTCTGTACCAGCGGGTAGGCCGCATGGTGAAAAGCAAGGGTTCTTATTTTTCTTTCTAGAACCATTTATTGGGCATTCACTGTGCACCAGGCACTGAGCCAAATACTTTACATAAATTGTCTCATTTTCCCATGAGGTGGGTTGGATTTTTTTCCACTTTAAAAATGAGGGAGGTAGGGTAAAGGGGAACTAGAATATATCACCTGCCCAAGATCCCCAACTTCTCAGTAGCGGATCAGGATTCAGTCTGGTGGTCTCAGCCCAAAGTGGGTAGCCCTGCTCAGCTGTGAGGCTTCCAGACAGGGTTTGAGGGCTCACCTGGAATTTCTGGTAGGTCTTCAGGGGTTCCTTGAAACTGCTAAAGGGCATGTAGATGCCTGTGTGTGCACATGCAGGCACCCGTGTGCAAACATGCATTTTCTAAAGAAAAGGACATCGCTCTTAGCAGCACTTCAAAGGGATTCTTGACTCAGAAAAGGCCCAGAGCCAGTGGTGCTAAGTAACACTGTTAGCCTTCTGGGCTGGGTTTACTGTGGCCTTGGGCAGGTCAGGGCAAGTGGGTATTTTTGTTGTTTTGTTTTGTTTTTTTTAAATATTTTATTTATTATTTTTAGAGAGAGGGGAAGGGAGAGAGGGAAAGAGACATCAATGTATGGTTGCCATCAATGTGTGGTTGCCAGCTACAGACCTGGCTGGAGACCTGGCTTGCAACCTGGTTATGTGCCCTGACTGGGAAACAGAACCAGCAACTTTTGGGTCTTATGCACTATGCCACCAGCCAGGACAAGTGGGTAAGTTTTACATGGGGTGTTTTCAGTGGCTGTTTCAGGGTGAGTGGGTAGGTTGGTTAGTTGGTTTTAACATTGGCCCTTGTGCCATGAACAGCCCAGGAAGGTCATGCCCACTGCTCTGCCAGGTGCAGCCCCATGGCCTGGTTTCCACTTATCTATGGGCCTAACACCTGGTCCCCTGGCCAGGAGCTCTGCCATTTTCTCTTGCCATGCAATAGTTGATCTGGGGCCTTCCAGCCGCCAGAGCAGCTCACAGGACCCCAGGGAGCTGAAATGTGGCCAGCAGCCAGGGCCCCTGAGGCCACAGCCCCATCTCCACACACACTCAACAACCATCATGCTGTCCAAAGGGCCACCAAGGCCCAGCCAGTGACACCAGGGCCCTGGAGGGGACACTCCCTCTCTGAGGCCTCAAAGGGCCCCTGCCAGCCCAGACAAGAGGCCAGGAGTGGAGGGGTAGGTGAGTGGCAGTGATGGAGACTGGGCTTGCCCTAGGTGGTGAGCCACTGCTGCAGGGACAGAGGCACCAGCCGCCAGCTCAGACGCTCTCTCCACCTGGAGTTCAAGACCACACACTGGTGTGCACACGCGTGACCACAAGAGAAGCTCTATGCCTCAATTTCCTCATTTGTATAATAGAAGGATTAAGAAAGATGGTGTCCAGGAAAGGAAGGGCCTTCCTGCCATCAAGTTGAAGATGATTCTGTGACCACTGTGACCAGGATGGGTGGTCAGCTCCCTGCCTTGCCCCAGCCCAGGACCCCTGAGAGGTTGTGGAAGAGAACTGAAGGGACAAAGGTCAGACGGCGAGCCGTGTGCTAAGTACCCTATCCACATGGACACCACCCTCACCTCCCACCCCCAAAACCCCTCTCCCTCCCAACACCCAGCATGTGCCCATGCATCAGCCCCCACCTCTGGGACGGCACCCAGTTATGTCCCTTCCTGCATGGCCCGCCTGGTGCCTCTCCCTGGTGCTCACCTCCACACAGAGGGCCAGGGTCGGATCTGCCCCGACACTGCCCTGCAGGTGTTTGCAGGGGGAAAGGTGAGCGGCTTATTGGGGCTTAAAAGGCCTGTTGCCCTCCCCACACCCTCTCTCCCTCAGTGGCACTCCACACTCCATACCTCCGGCTGCACTGTTTCCTCACCCCGGCTGCACTGTTTCCTCACCCCGGAGCTCTGATCCCACTGCCTCAAGGACTGTATCCTCCAAAAGGCCTTCCCTTGACCTTGTCCCTGACCTCTCAGTGAGTGCAGCCTGCCAGGCCGGGCAGGGAGGGTGCTCAGAGCCTCATGCTGACAGGACCCAGGGCAGGGCAGCACCCAACAGTGAATAAAGCTGGCGCACAGGCCCACCTCATCTTACTGTCCTTCACGTTACTGCACTTCACAGGTGTCAGGTGTTGCATTATTCTACAAATTGAAGACCTTCCACCAGCAAAAACACCAGGACTCCTTTATTACGGAGGTTTGGACCCAAATCATATCTCTGGGGCATGTCTGTACATCCAGATAACCCTTGATTACCCACTAGAGGACTGAGGAAAATGTGTTCACATTTCCAGAGGCTAAGAATGTGAGGCCAATTCTTCTCAAGAATATACTTTTTACTCTGAGAAACCTCACTTTTCTTCCCTCCTTGGAACACCCTGGGTATTGCCTAGCTGCGTTTCTGGTTTGCCAACCCCTAAGCCCCTTGAATAAATCTTTTCGGTCTAGCCAAAGCCTCCTGATTTTAACGACGCTGGGCCAACACATCCCCCAGAATCATACTGGGAGTTTTTACTGCACCTGAAGCATCTGCCGCCTAAACGCAGCAGGGCCCTAATAGTCGCCCCTTGCTGCCAAGCATGTGTCTTCCCAGTAACAAAAGGCAAAGGCCCCAGGGCAGGGCCTGCAGAAGGCAACCTTCCGCAGCCCCAAATCCTATTGGTCTCCCTAGCTCCCTACAGTACACCCACCACTGGTCAGGCCTTCCTACCATCTTCTTCCTTCCACAGCACACCTAGTCTCCTCTTCCATGGAGCCCTCCTGGACTGAATCAGCGCTGCCTCTACTGATGAAGCTGTTCCTGCCAGTCAGATGGTCCCAAGGTACCAGGAACCCTTCCTGAAATGTCAACAATCTGAAAAAATGATGGGGCTGGGACTTGGCCCAGGTCAGGGGGTGCCTAGAGCCAAAGTTTCTACCCTAGAGTGTATGGTCTAAACAAGATTAAGCACTCAGAGATCAAGTGCACAAGTCCTAGGCGTGAGCCAAGCTCTTGGCTGCCTTGGGCCTTTCCAGATGTGTTCCCTCTGCACAAACTGCTCCTTCCCTTGCTTTTCAGGCCACTGGCCTTTTCTCTGCTTGCAGAAGGAGGCTTCATAACACCTCTTTCAAGAAGCCTTCCCTGACTACCTCCTACATTAAATTAAGGTCTCCTATAGGAGTACCCTCTTCAGCCCTGCCAACTACCCTCACAGCTATGACTGTCATAATGCCCGGGGCCATAGCAAATCAACAATTCAAATTCAAGGAGACCAGAAGTGACCAGAAGTGTTTATTGCAGAAATCTGGCCAAAGCTCCAATTGGGTGACCCAAGTTGAGGCTGGACTGGGGCCCTCCACCCCTGGCTGGGCAGGTGAACCGGGGAAGGGCAGAAGATGTACTTCCAGGCCCAGGGCCTCAGAGCTGAGAGAGGATGTTGGGTGCCAGGCTGCAGGTGAGGCCTGTGCCATCTGGCTCCACGTTCAGGAACTTCACTACACCATCATCTATCACCATGGAGAACCTGCCAGAAAGAGGGCAGGGCCCGTTACAGCAGCCTGGGTGGGGAGGCTGGGAGCAGAGAGGGAGGGTGGCAGGGGAAGCCACAGAGGACCCTCCCACTTTTACCTCTTGAGCCTTCGATTCCCAAAGAGGGACACCAACGAATCATCTAGTAACAAATCTGTCTCCTAAGAGAGGGGCGAGAAGAGTCAGAAACCTCAAGACAAGTCAAGTGCCCCCCTCCACCCCAAGCTGCTCCCCACATTGGTCATATTCCTCCAAATCTGTGCGTCCAAGGCCTGGAATAGGGACCACCCTGCAGGGTGGGGGCTGGGGCTTGCACTCACCTTCCCAAAGTCCCCGGTCGGGTCAGCCAGGAGCCGAACCTAAAGAGAAAGGCAAGGTCACAAGAAAAATCTCCTGCCTGGCCCCTGATCGCCTACAGGACCCGCACCTCACCTTGCCTTCTGCGTTGTGGGCTCGTCCCCACTCTGTGGTCACAAAGACATCATTCACACTCAGGCATGCCACCACCTGGACCCCCTTGGCCTTCAGGGCCTCTGCCTGCTCCACAAACCCTGGCAGGTGGGTCTACAGAGGGGGAACACAGATTTAGCAAAGGGACGCGTGCCTCTACTCCTCAGCCTGCTCTTTTCCTCCGGGCCCTCCCACCTCCCTGCTTCCGCATCTTTCATCAGACAGTGAGGACTGCGGGGGCCACAGTTCCTTCCTGCCTTGGCCACTAAGGAGCTTGGATCCACACTCAAGATTTCTGTGGTCAAGACCATGAATTTCCCGTAGGCATAATTATGTCTTATTTACCCAAATATCTTCTGTAGTGCCTGTCACCCAACAGAGTCAATAAGAGGTATTGGATTTCATTTCTCCTACATTCTGAATGCTCTTCTAGGCTTTTTAACTGTCACATCCTCTGCGGCTATTGTGTGGCAAGCTGCCTCGGGACAATGGGGAGGACTCATGAACAATACACATATGCACACAAGATCCCAACTGCTGCGTGCTAGGGGGGCAGGGCCTCACCTTGGAACAGCCAGGGGTAAAGGCCCCAGGGACTCCAAACAGCACACCCTTCTTGCCCTTGAATAGCTCTGCCAGGTTCACCTTGTTTCCAGGCTGCCCTTCGAACACCACCACTGATGGGATGGCATCTCCCACCTAGAGGGAAGGACTCCAAGGTAAGGGTGGGGAGTGGTGGACAGGTAGGGAAGCCAAGGGAAGGGCAGCAGACCAAGAGCTAAGGAGACACAGGGCCGGGCAACCATGCCCAGTGGAGCCAGGGCTGCCAGGGTTGCCCCATAGCAGGAAGTCTAACCCTGTCAGAGTTTCCAGAGGTCCCTCCCTGTCACTCCCCCTCCCCCACTGCCTAGTTACCCCACATCCTCCAGGTTTCAAGACAGCCCTATTTCTCTTTGAGGGCCTGTTGGTGACAACAGAAAGAGGGAGAGGCCTCCCAGGAGTTTCAAGGAGTTGAGTAAACAGGCTGTGTGAGTTGCAGCACAGAAGTGGAACGAGTGGGCAGAAGGAGGGACAAGGGTTGTATTTTGGTGGGGGAGGGGCATGGCAATTGCAGGGAAAGGACCCTGGCCAGGTCTATGAGCCACCCCCCAATGAGAAAAGGAGGACAGCAGAAGGTGGGAAAGGTTTTTTGGGGGATGGTACATGCAGGTCCTACATCTGGGAGCTATAGAGGAAGGAATCTTTCAAAGGAGAAGGATCAGTCTACCCCAGAGTGTGTGAGGGCTTCCTGGGCAGGAAGGAAACAAAAGGGAGGGAAAGTCAGGGGTTGTGAGTAGGATGAAACAGAGGGGGAAGAAGGCCTCAGAATAGTTGGGTGAGGGGAGGGTTTAGCTCCAAGGAGCTGGGGATGATTCAAGATGAGGGGAACAAAGCAGCTGAAGGGTGGGGTGGGAATCGGTGTGTGGAGTGAAATGGGGAGACACAGCAGGGGCCCTAACAGAGGATGGTGTGAGGGGGATGCCCAGGAACCTGACAAAAGCATGCAGGAGGGGTACAGCAGGGGCTATGCTTGGGGGCTGGTGTATCTCTCTATACCATGCCCCTCACCTCTCTTGGATGGTGAATAAAATCTTTACTCTCTACACTGTCTCCTCCTTGTGAATTCCTTCACAGCCCACATCATCAACCACCCTAACATTCTGGTGGCTGGTACAGGGACATTCTATTCCCCCCTCTCCTCCAGCCTCCTGAGACTTGCAACTAGGGGAGTGGTGGGCAGCAGAAGCTCGACAGGACGCACCCCTTAACCCTGTCTCTTTGATGTTTGGAGAGAGGATTCTCATCCTTCCCTGTCTCTTGGGACTCTGGGGACAGCCTCCTCCTCACCCATCTTCATGGCCAGTGATTGGCGTAAAAAAAAAAAAACACCTTATTTTTTCCCTGGAACAACTTGCTGAGTCTCCTCAAATATCACATATCCTTCATTCAATGGACAGTTGCCTCCACAAACAGCCTCCTGCCTCAGTTCTTGCTTTTTAAACTGTCCAAATTTCACCCTCTTCCCCTTAATGACCCATGCTCAGATCTACAGGCAGGGACAGCTCTACAGCCCTGACCTACCTCAAGACTCAAGAAGTTACAGAAGAAGACACCTTCGTCCCTACTGCCCCAAACCCAAACCAGGCCAGGTCATTAAGAATAAATCCACTTTAAAACCAGTGGGGACAATGAAAGGAGAAGCCAGCACCATTTGCTATTGTAGCACCATTTTCCAAGCAGGCCCATGACCCTGTTAAATGTGACAGCCATTTTATTCTTCTAAACTTATGTCCCCAGGACTGGAAATCACTGGAAAGCCAGAACAGAACTAAGTGCTCCCTACAGTCACAAGCAAAATATGACACTGGCACAAACAGCAGCCTCAAGTTACAGCAGCCCAACAGCCCAGGGGCCTCACAGCAGCAGGCCCACCCTTTTATAATCCAATCATCGATCAATAAAAGCTCAAAACCCCTACCCCTCAAAGCTAGTATATCTCTCCACACCGGGCCCTTCTCCTTTCTTGGAGTGTGAATAAACACTTTACTCTCTACAAAAAAATAAAAAGAAAAAGAAAGAAAGAAAAAGAAAAGAAAGGAAAGGAAAAAGAAAAAAGAAAAGAAAAGAAAAGAAAAGGGATCGGGGGCAAAGGAGGTTCCAGAAGGTGGGGGAGGCCATGGTATTCCATAACCTGAAAATGTTGGGGTCGCCGCCCAGGGTGTCGCAAAGCACTGCTGGAAGAGAAGGCTGGGAAGCCTCGGGGACCACCTCGGGCGATGATACACCAAGCCCTTACAAGTGGCGAGAACGGTGGGGCAGCCACAGGGTTTGGTGACAGGGGATGAGGACAACAGACGATGGCGAGGGGAGTCACTAGGGCAAGGGAGACAGGACCGTAGAACCGGAAAAAAGGGAGAGGGGGGCAGTTGAGGCTGGGGCCACTGCCTTCAGCGGGATGCAGGGATTTGGAGAGACGGCGGGAGTTGCGGGAGAGGGGCTGAGGCCTGGCCTGAGTGGGCCAACAGTCACCTTGATCGGGGCCATAACGACAGCTGCGCTTCTGAAACCGCGGGCTCTTCCGAGCGTCGACTGGAGACCTCCTTCCTGGCACCCTCTGCCTCCCACCGCTGCTGCACAACGCACTGCGGCCGGGGAGAGTAGCGAGCCCCGTAGGTGACCCAGGATGCACATCCTCTTCAGCCCCACGCCTGCCCGGAGGCCACAACAGCTCTGCCCCGCCCCCGCCCCGCCCCCTTCTCCGTGCCACCGCAGGAGGAAGGGCCCAGATCCCAGTGCCTCAGCAAGACCCTGAAAACTATTAGGGCTCAGCGGGTCGCCGGGGGCTGGTCACCGCCGCAGCGCTGGCTTGCACAGTAAGTCAGGGGCGGAGCTCCCATAAAAACACACTTGTTTGCATTAGGGGCTGGGCAAATGGGCGGAGCTTTCAGCAGCTCATTTGCATACAAAGGTGTTACCCTTCCTTCACCTAATATAAGGGGCGGAGACAACGGTCTTAGGCGCCTGCGTAGAAGTAAAACTCGTTTATTTGCATTCAATGAAAGCCTCTGCTTTGCAGCTTTCTTATATATGACTTTCACTGCATGTAAATTGTAGCGTGTGGACGTTTCGAGGCAAAACCACTGGGCCTTCATTGTAGCAACCTCGTTCCCGTGATCTCACCGGGCCTTCCCGACACCCCGCCAGCCCCGCCTCCCCACTCAGGCACCGGAAGTTCCTCCCCGCAGCGCGCTGTGAGAGCAGAGTGGCCCGGAAGTGACACAGCGGAATACCTACTTCCTTCCGGTTCCGGCCTCACGAGGGTTTTGTGGAGATGAAGCTGCTCACCCACAATTTGCTGAGCTCGCACGTGAAAGGGGTGGGACCCCGTGGATTCCCCCTGCGCCTGCAGGTACGGTAGGGGGTGTGGGGGGGCGGTATGGCGCCCTCTTCCTCGGAAGTGTAGGGGGAACCAGGCTCCAGCCCCTGTCTAACTAAACGCCTACTGCCTGCAGGCCACTGAGGTGCGCATCATGCCTGTGGAGTTCAACCCTGACTTCGTGGCACGTATGATACCCAAGGTGGAGTGGGCGGCGCTTCTGGAGGCGGCCGATAACGTGAGGAGCCCCCTGCTGCCCTTGCACACCCTTTTTGGGGGTTGGTCTCACTGCAGCCTTTTGCCCCTGGCCAGGGTTTGGGTTTCTCAGGGATCATTTAGGCCTCTCGCCCGCAGTTGTGTTTGGTGGACGTGCCCACGGAGCCGGTTCAGGGGTATGAGCAAGATGAGACATTTCTGAAGACCATGCATCACATCCTGCTGGAGGTGAGAACTGGCCTGTCGTTTGCTTCCTGGCCACACAGCCTTCCCCGGAGG
The DNA here is from genome assembly GCA_004026585.1 of Noctilio leporinus. Taxonomy (NCBI): domain Eukaryota; kingdom Metazoa; phylum Chordata; class Mammalia; order Chiroptera; family Noctilionidae; genus Noctilio; species Noctilio leporinus. Next base: position 278,552 of record PVIW01001438.1, on the reverse strand, counting down.
CTGCCAGTGCTCAGCTCTCTTCCCCATTTCCCCGTAGGTGGAGGTGATGGAGGGCACCCTGCAGTGCCCAGAGTCGGGACGTGTGTTCCCCATCACCCGCGGGATCCCAAACATGCTGCTAAGTGAAGAGGAAACCCAGACTTAATTGTGCCAGACATCAGTTTTTTCATACTGTGACTGTGTGTGTCTTTGTTTATTATATATATATATATATATTCCTGTTTGTTAATTTTGTAAAGTGTGTCCCCAACTTTGACCCAATGATAACGCCACACACTGTTCTTGAGCTCGATATATTTTTTTTCTCATTAAAGGTTCAAAACCAAAAGCGGTTTCTCTTTGCAACAAATATACATTAAAATAGAGTCTCTGTACAGCCAAGGGCTCTGGGCCCTGGCTTGCCCCATGTCCCTGCGCCTCCCTGGCCAAACCCAAAAATAAATATAGTGTTATTGCTCTGCAGGGCATAGAGGCAGTGCTCTCCCTCCCCCGAGGAGGCTGGGTGGGAGCTAATGGGGGGCCCTGACCACCCCAGGGGTCCAGGGGCTGGAGCCTGCTTGGAGTTATTGCTTGGGGGGGGGGGGGCAGTAATGCCCAATGCAAATGATGAGAGGTGCCAAGGGGGCAGGAGCCTTTGCTCTCCAAATTCCCCTCTACTCTGGAGGGGAGGTCGGATTAAGCAGCAGCAAAAGCTGGGAGACCAGCGTCCACTCCCTTCCCTCCCTGAGATCAGGTTTCTGTCCCCCTCCCCTACACATCCCCTGCAGCCCTCTATGGCTTCCATAGTACCCCCTATACTCTGGGGGCACATTATGGCTTGCAAGGGGCAGCACTGTGTGCAGAGCCTGGGCACACACATTCCCAGCTTCTAACACCCCCAAGGAAGGGGGAGGGGAGGGCGTAGGGCCTGCTCCCAGGAGCTGATGGTATTGCCTTGGCCCTGCCAGCAGGCTGTGGCACTGCCCAGACCCTAGCTCTGTCCCCTTGGGGCTGACCCCATGCTGGGCGGGTCCTGCCAGCACCCCCACCCATGCCCACCCCTTGCCTCAGTCCATCATGGCCTCAAGCATCTCCAGGAACAACTTGTGCATGGGCACCTTGCCCTCCAGCTTCACCCCATAGAAATGGGCCAGCACTTTGCCTGCTGTCTGACGAAGGAGTGGTAGTGTGAGCAGCAGCCTGCCTGCTCTCCGCCTCTCGGCACCCCCTCCAGGGCCTGCCCGGCCAGCTTCATACTCCAGCAGGGCCTCATGGAGAGCTTCTCGCAGCTGCTCCACGGCCTCAGCATCTTCAATGTGCACAGAGTCTGCAAGAAGCGGGGAGAGGCTGTTGACATGGGCCATCTCCAGGAAGGAGCGAGCACACATCTGCCTGGACACAGGGATGGGTGTTCCGAGAAGCCAGGCATAGCTTTGTTGACTGGCTGAAGCAACTCTCACTGCTCCTGTCCATGAGCCAGGGCCCACCCTTTGTGTCCAGCTGTGGTCCCCTTCTGTCCTCCCCACCTCCCCTTCCACTAACTCATTCACCTTTCCAGTTAAGTGTGGCACTAGGGCTCAAAATCTTGGTCCTTGGCCTACCCTTGACTTGCTTTGTGCTTTTTAGTAAGTCACTGTTCTTCCCTATGCCTCAGTGTTCCTTATCTATAAAATGGGACCATCAAAGTTATGGAGGGCCTCTGGAGACTTGTCATGGCCTACCCAGACTCACCTGAATTGGCAAGGGCCAAGGCCTTCAGCAGAACGTACTCCTCCCGCTCTAGCCGCAGGGCCTGCAATCGCCGCACCAGCTGCAGCAAGGCCGCCCCAAGTTCCCCCAGGCCAGCTGCTCGTGCCCCCTCTTCATCCAGGACCAGGTCCTCAGCAAAGGCCAGCTCATCCTGCAGTGGCAGCGAGCGCTGGGCCACACCCAACACCAGTACCTCCATCCATACACTCTGCAGTACTGACATCTGGTCCGACAGTGACAATGACGAGAAGCCTGGAGGGCAAGGGATCACACCTGACTGAGCAGGCGCACCAGAGCCAGGCATGGCCTGGCCTACCCAGGGAAGCCCGCCCGGATCACCTGGCCCTACCTGGGATGCTCTTGGCCCAGCTGATGGTGACCACAATCTCTCGATCAAAGAGATCACAGAGGGTAGCTACCGCTGGGAGGTGTCCATCAGGGCCCGCTGGGTCGGACATGGCATACAGCTTCTCAGGCTCTACCACCAGCAGGTGGGACACCAGTGCATTCACTGGGGCTGCAGTGACAGTTGGAAGAGGCACTTGGATTCATCACTTTGCAGGCCCTTTGGGGTCAAACATCTTCCCAGGGTCAGTCCCCCCGTGGCCTTCCTCAACAGCCACTGGTCAGCAGGCTCAGACACCTTTCTCCAGGAAGAGCTCTCCCTGTCTCCCAGGGCAGCCAGTCTGTTTGTGAACAGGTTCTGAGTGTTAGGAACCCTTTCCCTGTTCCCAGTTGTACTGCGCAGGAAGTGACAGGAAAAAAGGTTATCTTCAAAATGGTTTTGAGGGCAAATAATAGATGAAGGGAAAATGTGGGTTCCGGTGTCCAAGATAACTACTATCCTGGGGGAATGACACCAGACAGGCCTCCTGTCCTAGCCCAGCCCCAACCCCAGAGCTCCAAGGGCCCACAGCATTCTCACCTGTCTTCCGAGGGCCGCCAGCTACTGCCAGGGGTCCGGCAGTGAAGGGGCCTGGGAAGGGCAGTGGGTCCACCTCTGGTCGCCGCTTGTACTTCTGTCGCCCACCCCGGACACGGTCCAGACGTACCCCTTGAATTGTAGGACAGGGCTGTGTCCTTGGAGCCAGGGGTGACTTACTCTGCAGAGCCCTCCTGCCCAATCCATTCCACCAGCCCGTCTCAGGCTTCACCCTCTCCGGCCCCATGCGCCCAGCCCCCCAGGGCTCCCCAGGGCCCCTGCGCAGCACTCACCTTCTTTGAGCATGCCCACCCGCAGGCACTTGGTGAAGCGACAGGCCTGACAGGCCTTTCGTCTCCGCTTGGTGATCTCACACTCATTGGAGGCCGGACAGCTGTACTCAATGCTCCCTGCCAGGAAGAGGCAGGGCTCCAGTCGCGGCCTCCCAGGGCCTGGAGGGGGCCCAGCAGACACGAGAACCCTGACTCGCCCTGGGCAAGCACAGGTCTGGGGAGAGCAGGAGTGCCATGAGTGGGGCAGGGAGGCCCAGGGCACTGAGAAGGGCTGGGGGGTTCCTGTACCAGCAAAAGAAGGCCTGGGACCAGGGGAGTCAAGCTGCATCTGCCTCAAGCCACATCTGAGCTCAACTGCCCTCATCTGCGCTTTTCAAGGGCCACAATGGCCTCTCTGTTGCTACCCTCCGTGATCAACTCTTAATCCTCATCTTATATGGCCTAAAGGAGCACCTGACACCATTGATCTCATTCTACTAGAAACACTGAAACACTTTTCTTCTGTTGCTTTTAGGGCACACTCCTGGTTTCCTCCCACCTCACTGGTCACTGTGTGATGTCCGAGCACTCTCCGTGCTCCTTGCACTAAAGACCCCAGGGCTGCCCCTGGATCTGGTCTTCACCGACTCAGTCCCATGGTGGTCACACCTTGTCCTGGCCTTGCAAACTGTCTCCTCCCCAGATCTGCCTAAACTCTAGCTCCTGTCTACTGGCTCTTCGACATCCTGCATGTCTGTCCAGAAGGCTCACAAACCTAACCTGTCCTAAATGTAGCCCCTGATCTACCCCTCCAAAACCTGCAACTCCATTGGTCCAGTTGCTCAGGCACCAATCTAGGCAACAGCTTTCGTTCCCTCACGTCCCAAATCCAACGCATCAACTGATCCGGTGAGCTTTGCCTCCTCCCACGGCCCCGCTCCGCATTTGCCTCCAGTGGTCCCTCTCCACACAGCAGCCAGAGGCGTCCTATTAAGCCAAAGTTAGAGCCTATCCCTCCCCTGCACAAAACCCTCTGCTGATTTCCCTCCCAAAAGTAAGAGCCCAGTGAACCCTGCTCCTTACCCCCTTTTGGACTTCATCCTCCTTACACTCTGCTCTGACTCCAGGCCCCTAACTCAGAGCCCATGGCTCCCTTCCCTCCTTCAGATCTCTGCCTACTGACACCTCAGGAGGCCTTCCCTGGCTACCCATGGGGTGGTGAGAATGCCACCTGCCCCCTGCGATGACTCCAGCCACTTGCCACTGCTTGACAGTTACTCATCAGCTCTCAGCACCATCTAATACGCTACATATGCACATATTTATCTTTATTATCAGTCTCCCAACGTCACTGTCCACTCCACGAGGGCCAGGATTGTTCCCGGTGCTGGGAACAGGGCCTGGCACACAGTGGGCACTCACAACTGTCTAACGAATGCATGGCAGCCCTCCCGGCCCCACAGGGCTACTTCAAGGACTGAATGGCACAAGTCAAGATGCTCTTGCTCATTTCTCCTATACCCGACCCAGCCTCCATGGTCAGCTCATGTCACCACCTCCAGGAAACCAGAGGCCCAGAACCAGCCAGGTTCCTTGGTACAGACCCTGCTCCTCGCCCTCCAGCATTTACCACAGCTATACAACTGTATGCAATTCATTGTTTTCTTTCTCCCCCTCTGCTAGAATGTAAACTGAGGAGGGGGCAGTCCTGCCTTAGCCCTGTGCCTGACACAGTGGCCAGGGCAGGGTTTGTGAAGGCTCTGGAACTGCCTGACACTTCATTATACCAACTGTGTGACCTTGAACAAGTCCCATACCTAAGTCCTCGAACCGTCTGTTTCTAATCTGTAAAACTGGGTGATAAAAATGGTACTTCTTACAAAGGCAAGTTGTGAGAATTCAAGGGGGTAATTGAGGTAACACATTTAGCATAGTTCACAACACCTAAATATTCAATAAGTGATTACTATTTATAGCTAGTGCTCAATACACATTTGTCAATTGAGTCAGCAGAGAATGAAGGGTTCCAGGATGCACAGGAGACACCCGGACCTGAACCTGTTGGCTCCCTGGGCTTCCGAGGCAGAAGGGAGCGCAGAGTTTTAGACCAGTGAGTCTTGGCAATGGCAAAGTCAAAACTCGCTGGAATGTCACAATCACTTGCGAGCCACCTGTCCAAAGTCCAGTTATTAGTAATAAGCAGAGGCACCTAAGAGCTCCCAGCTCTGAACCTGAATCGACCTAAGTTCAAACCCTAGTTCTGCCATTTCCTACCTTTCGGGACTTGGACAAAATGTTTAGGGTTTTTTTTTTTTTTAAAGATTTTATTTATTTACTCTTTTTTAAAGATTTTTTTTTATTTTTAGAGAGAGGCAAAGAGAGAGGCAGAGAGAGAGCGAGACGTCAATGTATGGTTGCCTTTCACCTGCCTCCAGCCATAGACCTGGCTGGAGACCTGGCTTGCAACATGGTTATGTGCCCTGGCTGGGAATCGAACCAGCGACCTTTGGGTTTGCAGGCCAGCACCTTATCCACTGAGCCACCAGCTAGGGCCTATTTATTTACTTTTAGGGAGAGAGGAAAGAGGAGAGAAAGAGAAACAGTGACTGATTGGTTGCCTCTCTCACACCCCCAATTGGGGACCTGGCCCGCAACCCAGGCATGTGTCCTGACTGGGAATCAAACTGGCGACCTTTCGGTCCGCAGGCCAGCACTCATCCACTGAGCCACACCAGCCAGGGTTTGGGCTACGTTTTAAAACCCAACCTGGACCTCAGTTATAGTAACGCTAGCACTTTATAGGTTGCTGAGAGGGTAACTGAGATCATGAATGTAAAGAGGCACAGGGCTTGGTAAGTACTCAAGTGACCTCTTAAGTTGTACATATTATAGCCCCAAAGTAGCCAGAGGTTTATATAAAAATGCAGTAACAGGCATACCCCAAGTACTGCTTGTTACAGCATCACCACCTTCCTCACTCCTATTTTAATATGCTTTCCTGGGTGAGAAAAATTCCGTGAGTACTATTAGCAGGATGCCTATTGGTCTTTTTCACGTTAGGTGCTGAAATAAGATGTCATGACATTCTATTTCATGACCTCTTCTGTCATAAAAACCTACCTTGTGCTGGTACTGCTTTGGGGAAGTGAATATAAAGGGCAGGGGGGTTCTATGCTGATAAGAGGCCAGTAGCTACCAGTAGCAAGAACAAAAGTGTAGGAGCAGAAAGAGGCTGTCTCAACTTTGCAGAGCCATTGTGGAAGATGCTGAGCCTATCATACCCAGAAACCGCACAGACATCCCAAATCCTCTTACATCCCACATCCAATCCATTGACGCATCCTGGGGGCTCTATTTAATTTGTAGGGGAATGCCCACTCCTTGGAAGTAGGAGGGCCTGGGAACATCAGGCTGCTAACCCCAAATGGTACCATGGCAGTCTGGGGGTCTAGTATCACCTCACAGTGCATCCACTGGGTACTGCCAGGCCCAGAAGGCAAAGGGCACAGAAGTGGGGTGGGGGCTCACCCTGGATGGTCCTCTTGAAGAAGGCTTTGCAAGCCTCACAGGATGCCACACCATAGTGGTAGCCGGAGGCCACATCCCCACAGACCAGGCAGAGGCGTTTGGGCAGGGAGCTGAGCACCAGCTTCCCACCACCCTGCTCACCAGGCCCAGCCCCCTCCCCATCCTCCTCTTCTTTGTGGCCTGGGAGGTGGTGAGTGGGAGCTGGGCCAGGGGCCAGGGCCACAGGGGGCTCAGTCTCAGTCTCTGAGGAACCCTTTGGGCTGTCTGGACTGGCTGGCTCTGCCTTGATGTAGAGAGGCTCAATGCCCACCACCTGGCTGGACATGGCGCTGGTCACCTGTGGAGAAAAACCTGTCAGGTCACAGGTAGGTGCTAGGATGGGGGTTGGAAAGACACCCTGCTACCCTGGTTGCCCAACCCCAGGCCTAGGGCCAGACTTCCAGTATCAGCGAGGGGGAAGGAGGAGGTACAGAGTCCAAGGAAGGGCTGCCCATTCTGAAGAAGGCTCCCTGCCCCCAGCTGTTGCCATGGGAACAAAGTCTCCAGCTCCTCCAGGGCCCTCAGAACTGTCAGTTTCCCACTAAGGGACCTGCAGGCGTCTTAGAAACCCCCTACTCCCACCCAGGCCAAGGAGCAGCGTAACCTTGGCCCCAGGTGACCTTCCACCCCATCTGGAATCCTCAGCCAGAAATGGTATACTCTCAATTTTCTCCAGAGGGGGCCCTTGGTGATCGCCCTGTCACCTGGGTATCCTCCATTCAAGACAACAAACTGGCACACAAGCCCAAGGGCAGTGGATGTGCTCACACACCCCAACTCACCTGGGTCCTCACATGCTCACTACTCTCACACCTGGCCTTCCTAGGCCCAGTTCTCACTCATGCTCACTCACCCCTCCCCTGGTGCATACCCCATAAACAAAGTCCCACTCAAAATTCATAATCCCACACTCACAGTCTTACACTCTCACCACACCCCCACACTCAGACACAGGCCCTTGTGGAAACACATTCAGAGCTTTTACACCTGACACACTGCCCCCTCCTGTCCCGGAAAGCACACTCCAGGGCACACCAGGCTGGCGTGGCTCCACTTCCTTGCACACCTCCTCGCATCCCACCCACCAGCACATTCACTCTTCCACTCCCGTGGTCTGTTGCCGCAGGGTCCTCCACCTCCGGGGCGCCCCGCCCCCCCAACACGCGCACACCTACGGGAAGTTGGCTGAAGTTGCGCCTTCCGCTCCTCCTCCGCCCGCTGGGGACCTCTATCAGGTTATCAGGAAGTAAATGGGGAGTGCCAGGGAGGAGGAAGTTCTCCCTTGCTGGTGCGATGACCTTTGACCCAGAGAGGAGGGTGGCCCAAGGCCCCTTCGAGCGCCCCCACGTGGTCTTCAAAGCCCCTTCCCCGGCAGGGAGCCCTCCCCACTTTCCAATCCCGCCCTCCCCTGGGATTTCGGCTTGCTCCAGGTGCCGGATGGAACCCTGCCTAGGACTGCATCCGAGGCCCAAGCCCGACCCTGGCTAGGATTTGCTTCCCGAGCCAGAGCCGGCTCCTGCTCCAGGCCGGCGCGCTGAGATCCGGACGCCAGATCCCACCCGGACCCTGACCTCGTCTGGCACTCCACCGGTCCGACCGTGACCCGGCCGGTCCAAAAGTCGAACCCCGCCCCCCGCCCGCCTCCCTCCTGCGCTCGCACATGGCCCCAGCTCCCCTCCCGCCCACCTCCCTAGCAGTGCTCCTCCGCCCCCGGACCTGGGGCTTCGGCTGGGCGGGCGGGCAGGCATGGGGGCCAAGCGGCCCGGAGCGCCGGGGTGAGCCGGGGGCCGCTGACGGCCCCTCCTCCGCCGTCTCCTCCGGCCGCGCCGCCCCGCCGCGCCGCGTCCCCTCACTCGGCGGCGCCGCTGGCGGCTTGTAGGACACAAAAGGACATCGCGGCCGCTTCCTACTCCGCTTCCTCCAGCTGACAGTGGGGGCGGGGCCGGCCGTGCGCATACAAAACAGGGGGCGGGGCCCGGCGCCCTATGCTAATCAGACAAGTGGAGCAGGCAGCGCCTCATTGCCAGGACGAGTAGGGTAGGAGCAGGCGAAGCCAGCGGGCCGACTTTCACGAAGGTCCCGCCCCGTTGCCGCAAGCCACAGCAGCGCACTCGCGTACTCAGCTGCTGGGGAGACGTGATCACAGGAGAAGCGGAGAGGCTCTGGGAGGGGTGGGGCCAAGAACGCTCTTACGTAACAAAGGAGGCGGGGCGAGCTGTGCGCCAGAGGAGTGGGCGAAATTGTTCAGTGGCCTCAGTTTTGGGACTCCGGAGACTACAGGACACATGTAAATGAGAGGGCCTATGGAGCCGGCTAGTGTATCTGCATATGCATGAGAGGCGGAGCCTAGCGTGCGCTAGCTGGAGGACAGGCACTGTCACTTTCCCTTTTTCCCTATCCCACAAAATAACCCCTTTGGGGCACTTGGACCGCAGACCCAATATCCCTACCAACTGCAGAATCCGGGATGGGAGAAACAAACCTAAAATATGCAAGAAGTCCTGGATTTTAAGTCCCGGAAAAGTGGCGCCGATTGGGCCCCAACAAAGAACGCTCAAGGTCACTGCGGTGACCGAATGAAGGTCATGGAGAAAGGCGGAGTCACGTGCGTCCGCCTCATGCAGACAGCCACGCATTAACTCACGGACCTTGCATAGGCTTTTATTTCTCTAGGATTCAAATTCCATATGGAGAGAGTCGGGCTTGCGTCCCAGGGCTGGACCGGGACCGAGACCGGGACCGGGACTAGAGTTGGACTGTCATTCGAGCCTAATGTGGTGCTCTCAGTGAGCCAAGACCTGTTGCCTCTTGTTCCGTCGCTTCTTGAGCCCCTCGATGTATCGCTGCAGCTGCTTGGTTAGGAAGTGATCCTTGCCGATCCCTGACCGATAGCCTGGAGGGTAGAAAGACACTCGGGGCAGTTAGCACGGGCGTGATGTCCCAGCAGCAGATGCTACATGTGTGATTTGAGGAACCGCTGGTGACTTGGGTTGGCAGAAGCTCTGAGCATTAGGGTCTGTGTTAGTTTGGGGAACTTTGACTCTCCAAGGGGCTGGGTCCTGCCGGTTTTGTTTCAAGTCATAGACCTATGTTCCAAATAGACGGGGCAATATGCAGCAGGATGGAATATTGAGGTGGAAGATGAATGGGGGCAAGATTAAAGATGCAGCACTGGCTGGTGTGGCTCAGTGGATTGAGTGTTGGCCTGCAAACTGAAAGGTCATTGGTTTGATTCCCAGTCAGGACACATGCCACAATGATGTTTCTCTCCCATCTTTCTCCTTCCTTTCCTCTCTCTATAAAAATAATATTAAAAAAAAAAATAAAGAAGATGCAGACCTGACCTAAGGTGGTGGTAGCAGGAAGCTTTTTGGACACTTCCTGGACCACTCACCATTAGCCAACCCCTGTCCCCTCATATCATAAGCAAGGCAAACAAGTTGAAGTCTGCCCAAATATTTCACTCTTCAAGGGCTCTTTACATTACCCAGGGAAGGAGCCAGGGCCACACCAAAACTGTTATCCTCGTTGCACAAGTGGAGAAACAGCCTTAGAAAATCTGTATCAGCTAGGGACGGGTTGCATTTAGGTTGGAGCCCAGGCCCCTCACATTTACCCCATGATCTCCCCACGGAGACTCCCTTGTCCACCAACATTTTTTTACTTTTTGTGGGGTTCCTGGAATATTAGTGAGTGGTAAAAGGATCTGACAAGGCAAACATACCCTGAAATCCCATTCCCAGAAGCTCAAGCAAAATCCCCCTAGGGTTGGTGGGAGTTGGGGGAAGGACTCACTTTGGAGGGCTTTGGTGAGGATTTCCAGAGCTTCACTCTCCATGAGTTCCACCAGGGGCAGAGGCAGCTGAAGAGACAGCAAGAGGCTCACATGTCCAAGGGACCCCCTTTCTGCCCACAGCCGAAATGCCCCACCTGCTGCCTCCAGCCCAAGACCCACAACCAACCTGCCCCTCTACTCTACAGATCACCACCCTCCCTTCATTCCTGACCCCCCAACTTGCCCATTCCCCATTCCACTAAAATCCCCAGTCTTCCTGGTGCCTCCAACCCTGTTCTGCTGCTCCACCCAGTAGGCTCGATGGGGTGTGCGCCTCGAGATATTGGATGTTGTCACTGAGGAAGATGTTTCTGGGAGAAGAGAGAAAGAGACATGAGTCATCTTCAGGCTGCTGGGTCTTTCCTGGAACCAAGGCGATGTATGGGGTGGCACCTAACAGGGAGAGTAAACTTCAGAGAAGAGCTCCAGGTGCTACCTTAGTGGGAAACAGTGTGGGACAGTGATTTACAATCCTGGGCTTTATTGTCTCACCCATCAAGGTTCCAGTTCTGACTGCCCCACTATCTGAGACTTAAGGCCAGTGACAAAGATTCTGCCCCTCAGGTTCTTCATCTGTAAAATGGGGTAATAAGAATAAACTCCTACCAGGTTGCAAGCCAGGTCCCCAGCTAGGGTCATAGCTGGAGGCAGGTGAAAGGCAACCACACATTGATGTTTCTCTCCCTTTCTTTCTCCCTCCCTGCCCTTCTCTCTAAAACTAATGAATAAAATTTTAAAATAATAACAACAACAATAATAAACTCCTTCTGAAGGTTGTGAAGTGTGAAGGTGATCATGCAAGGGAAACTCAGAGCTTGGTACACAATAAGGGCTCAATAAATGGCAGCTACTATACTGTTAGCAGTTCCAATTATCTGATGAAAAGCTGGAGGGGGGAGGAGAAGGTAAAGTTCCAAGAAGTGTCCCGCATGAAGTAGGCACTTAAAAATTATCACAAATGACTGAATAAGGCAGACTGGCACCTCCTCGACCTGCAAAAACCAACCGACAAGAAATTAACTCCCTTTTCTCAACTACCCTGGTTATTCCATTAACAGCATGGTCCTAACCGCCATGCGTTTTGAGCATTTTCCTGCCAGCCTCTCCCGGACCTGGAGTGCCCTGGCCACAGGACTTTGTGCGGCGCTTACCAGTAGGGGGCGCGCCGAGAATGTCTGGTGGATTTAAAGCTTGGAAGGTGAGTGCAGGCGCCTCACCCAGGAAATCCTAGAAACTTGGGTACTACAGCTTCCCCGCGTTTTCCACCAACAGAAATTGAGGCCGTGGTCAGCCCCCTGATCTGTGGGAGCCCAGAGCCTCATGAGGCCACACTGACCCGTCTTGGTCTTGGAACCCTTGTCCTCTTCTAAATCGCTTCCCTGGAAGGCGTGGGGGTGCAGCTCCCTCCCCAAGGTGCGGCCTTCCATCTCCTCTTGCTTGAAGCCAAGTTTGTCACTTCTGCCATCCCATTCTTCACCATCCGTGTCACGGCTGGTCTTCTGATTGTACCACTGGCCAGTCTTGCTGTCTCTGCTGCTGCCCTCCAGATCAGAGTCCTCACAAACATTGGTCAGGGGCAGGTTCAGCCTGGACTGAGACTGCGTGGCAGTGGTCCGCAGATTCCCGACGTCACGGTCCAAGCTTAACTTGCCTGAGTCATGGTGGCCTGAAGACTTGGCCGACACCTGTGGGCCACACACAACAAGAAAAGCCCAGCACAGCTGTCAGAAGGGCTGTCAATAAACCAACAATAACAAATGCTGGCGAGGATGTAGAGAAAAAAGGAACTTAAATTCACTGTTCATGGGAATGCAGATTGGTGCAGGCACTGTAGAATGCAGTATGGAATTACCTCAAAAAGTTAAAACGGAACTGCCTTATGACCCAGCGATTCCACTTCTGGGAATATACCTGAAGAAACCAAAACACTAATTCGAAAGAATATATGTATGCACTCCTATGTTCATCGCAGCATTATTTACAATAGCCAAGATTTAGAAGCAACCCAAGTGACTATCAGTAGATGAATGGATAAAAAACAAACTGCGGTACGCTTACAATGGAATACTACTGGGCCATAAAAAAGAAGGAAATCTTACCCTTCGTGACAGCCGGGATGGACATAGAGAGCATTATGCTAAGTGAAATAAACCAGTCAGAGAAGGACAAGTACCATATGATTTCACTTATATAGGGACTCTAATGAACAAAATGAACTAACAAATAAAATAGAAATGCCTCATAGAGAACAGACTGACAGCTGTCAGAGGGAGGGGAATTGCTGGGCTGGGTGAAAAAGAGGAAGGGATTAAGCAAAAACCAAACCAAGCCAAACCAAAGAAAAAACCATCTTAGACAACAGTATGGTAATTACAAGAGAGGAGGGTGTGGGAAAGGTAGAAGAGGGTAAAGGAGGGATTCATGGTGATGCAAGATCTTGGGGCGGTGAACACACATTCTACAGATGATGTGTTACAGAATTGTACACCTGACACATATATATCATTTTATTAACCAGTATCACCCCAGTAAATTAAAATGTTAAAGGTCCTTTAAAAAGGGGATGGGGGAATCTCAGGGTCAGCGTTGGGGGGTGGTGTTGAGGAGAGGAGGAAGCGCAGGCTAGGGCAGGGATGTGGGGACCGTGGGGAGCTGCTCCCAGGGGACTGAAGGATAGCCAGGGGCTGAATGAGTGTGGGAGCTGACAGGGTAAAGGGCCCAGGAAGAGATCTTACTTTGAAAGGCTTTTCCTCCATGGTTCTGCCCCCAACGGACCCAGTCGCCAACGGCCTCAAGTAAGAGGGGGTCTCGCTCCAGGAAGGGGGAGGGGCAGGGTCCCGTTCCGGCAGGCGATGAGGGTCTCGTGCAGGAAGAGTTCAAGCTACAGCCCTCCACACTGGATAGCGTTATTTCTCCCCATCCCCCCGCCCCCGTGATAGCGGTGCGGGGGTTGGAGACCCGCAGCCCATCTTGGCAGGTTTCTCTGCAGGACCCTGCGGGGTAGCCTCCAAGCGGAGACGCGGCCGATCACGGTCTAGAGGACCGGCCTTGACTGAACCGATGTGGGTGCAGAGGGAGTTGCGGGAGGCCTGACTTGCCCGGGGGTGGCCCGAAGAAGCACCCCCACCCGCCCTGGCTTCCTCGGAGCGCGCACGCCCGCAGCGGTGCAGACTTGGCCATTTATTGATGCAGGCTACGAGGCACAGTTGTGAGGTGTTGTGCCGGACAAGCCCAGCCGGGACAGCGAGACAGAAGGAGGGTCTGGAAGTGGACGAAATGAGGAGAGGGCCGGGAGCTTGGGCGGCAAGCCAGCAACCTAGCCTGCGCCCCAGGCTCCGGTCCGGTGGAAAAGGGCTCTTCGGTCAAACAGGCAAAGCATGCGGGGGAGAGAGCAAGACCGAAGCCCGTAGCCTGGTCGGGCCCTGGGTCCTGCCCCTACACGGGCACGTTTCTGTCCCGCGGGCTTCCGGGGCCCCGGGGTCGCGTGGGCTTCCTAGCGGGATTAGCGGGGCGGCGGCGGCCGCGGGGCGGGAGGGGCAGCGCGCAGCCGCGCTCGCTCTGCGTGTCCGAGGACTCGTCGATGAAGGCCAGGTTCTCGCTGGGGTAATCCAGCGCCGAGGCCGTGGGCGGGGAGGGCGGCTCGGCCTTCTCGGGGGGCTCGGGGGAGGTGGGCCTGCCCGCAGGCTGCGTGGCGCACGGCGGTGGAGGCAAGAGTGGCGGCTCCTTCTCCAGCGGCAGTGGCGCGGTGGGGCCACCTCGCTGGGTCACCCGTGCCGTCACTGTGCCGGTCCAGCTGGCGGCCTGCGCCGTGAAGCCGCCCATCTGCGTGGGGAGGAAAAGCAGTCCTCGACCCTGGGTCCTCGACAGCCTCTGCAACCGGGGGGCCTGCCCTTGGCCAATCTAGCCTTGTTCCTCTTTCCCGATGGTCCTCCTGCAGCCCGCCCACCGAGGGAAAGGCTAGTGCCCAGCCACACCACATCCCTCCTCCTCCGCACGAAGCGCCCTCTGCTCCAGGAGCTTTTCCAGAAAACCCATTTTTACCCCTGGCAGGAGTGGCTCAGCGGTTTGAGTGCCGGCTTGTGAACTAAAGGGTCGCCGGTTCGATTCCCAGTCAGGACATATGCCTGGTTTGTGGGCCAGGTCACCAGTTGGAGGGCGCAAGAGGCTACCACACACTGATGTTTCTCTTCCTCTCTATCTCCCTCCTTCCCCCTCTCTAAAAATAAATCAATGAAATGTGGGGGCAGGGGAAACCCATTTTAGTTCAGCACTCCCTCCTGTGCCCCCACAGACCTTTGCGCTCCTGGCTGGGCGAGACATGGGGTGAGAAAATGTAGGTCGTCCAGTTAAAGTTGAATTTCAGACGAACAACAAAAATCAGTTTAGTATACGTATGTCACATGCATTATGTGGGTCACACTTATACTAAAATATCATTTGCTATTACACTGAAGGTCACATTTAACTGGGCTTCTGGCACTTTTACGTGGTAAATCTAGCAACCCCATCCACAAGAGCAGAGGTGGAGTGGCCTGCAAACCTGTCTGAGTTCCTTCTCTGCCCCTGGCAGATGCATCATGGGGCTCACTCAGCCCCCGCCTGGAGGAGCCCCCACTCTGGAAGGGAAGCGGGCTGGCCAAGCGACTGCTAGGGTCCAGCGCGTCAACCCCACGGCGCAGGCGCGGAGCCCACCCGGGCGCCTACCTCTGCACGGGTGCGGCGGGACACTACTCGCAGCCAGTTCCCTATGGTGGTGAGCACCGAAGCAAAGTAGGCCAGGCCGAGCAGGATCCAGAACCACACCAGCGGCTGATAGACTGCAGAGTTCTGGCTGGGGCTGGAGCTAGCGCCTGGGGTACCATTGGGGAGGGTAGACAGAAGGTGATTGTGGCGCAAACTCTGAGCGGTAAGCCACTCTTCCACTGCCTCTCTTCCCAGCTCATTGAAAGGATCTCCCGACGACAAGGAGCATGTGCCAGAGTGTGCGAATGCATGCAAGAAGATAAAGGAGCATGATTCAAACGTGCGCAAGATAAGAGCACGAGAGTGGGGCTGCTCATGTGCAAGAATGTGAGCCTGTGTGCAGGATGCACTTTACTGTATGCGTGAACATGCATGGAGGTGCAGGCATGCAAGAATGTAAGTGTGCATGAGATGAATCCATGCGAAAATGCTAGGGTGCATTCCGTGAGCAAACACAGGGGTGAGAGCCATCCTGTGTGAGTGCTCAAGCCACCCGTGGAAGTTGGAGGGAGACGCCAAAGTGCAGAGCCTAGGGGTAGGAATAAAGCAGGCAGGGAAGTGAAGCATAGGAAAGGTGGCCTCACCGGCCACATAATCCCCGAACCCCACCGTGGTGAGTGTCACTACGACGAAGTAGATGGCCTCGAGCTTGCTCCAGCCCTCCACGTAGCAGAACACAAACGTGGGGGTGAGGACAAAGAGCAGGCAGCCGACCAGCAGGAAGAGCGCCGCTGAGAGAATCCGCACCGGCTCCTTGGGTACGTGCCACTTCTGCAGGGAGTCACCAAAACATCCATCCTCACACCCCAGACCCCTCCTCTGGAGGCTCCTGCGATCTCAGGCCGAGCTCACGGGCTGGGAAGGGAGGGGACGTAGGAAAGGTATCCTGTGCCCAGCACAAGGGCATGGAGCAGCTCACCAGGAAGATGGCTTCTACGTGACCGATGCCGCGACGCAGGGAGGTGCCCAGCCGGTCCCCGACCCCTGCCAGCAGGATCCCGAACAGCGGGATCCCCACCAGTGCATAAAAGATGCAGAAGAGGCGCCCAGCATCTGTTTGCAGGGCCACATTGCCGTAGCCTGGGCAGAGGGGCCGTGCAGGAGGGCTAGGGGTTACCTGGCATCCCCTACCTCCCCCTGCAACTTCCCCCTTGAGAAACACCAGCCCCCCCTTGCCCCCCTCCACATGCCCAGTGCCCTCCCCCACCGATGGTGGTGATGATGGTGCCTGAGAAAAAGAAGGCACTGCCCAGGTCCCAGGCTGAGTGGTTGCTGTGATGACTGCTTGAGTTGCTGTCAGGGCTCGCACCCCCTCCCAGGGCATCAGCCACTTCCTGCAGGACAAGGCGCAGAAAGAGGACCCTTTCTTAGTCCTTCCCTCTGGTCCTGGCCAACCTCCTGGCCCTCCAGTCTCCGTGGTGGTTCCCTTTCCATCCCTCCCAGCTCTCCCCTTCCACCTGGCCTTCCTGAAGGCCATCTCTCTGAGCAGGCACTGCAGATCGGGGGACTCAATTTGGTTTGACCTCCCCATTGTCTTAGAAACATTTGTCTGCCCCCTAATTTCACAGGCCAGATTTCCAGCTTCACAGCGGCCAGGGGCACAGACCTCAGGACTAGATTGTACAGTTTCAAATCATGGTGCCATTGTGAGCTCGGGCAAGCTAACTCTCTACGCGTCTGTTCCTGTGTCTTCCATGTGGAGGTGACAACAGCACCTACCATCTAGAGTTGTTCTGAAGAGTAAAAGCACTCCAGTAAAGTAAGCACTGTGGCTCCATGTCGTGACCACGTCAGTAATTTCCAGTTCCCGCAGACCATTCCCCTCCATTCCTGCTGCCCCCACGGAAGCTGCATTTGAGTCCCTTGCCTTAGAAAATGTGATGAAAGTTAGGGACCCTCCCTCTAGGAAGGTTCATAGACCATCAAAATTTTCATCCAATTTTTTGGAGATTCCCGGACATACCACCCGCTGCCCACCCTGCTGACTTACTGTGCTTTTCAGTAGATGCTCAGTGAATATGACTAAGTTATTGAAATGGCCAAGTATCTGCCCCTCCTGCCAGTCTGTAGGTTCCTAGGGGCAGGGACTCTGTTTTGTGAGCTCCTCCCCTCAGTGATAGAGAGCGGAGGACAATGAGGAGGAGGTCAACGGGGCCCTTCTCCAAGGAGCATGGGGACAAGATGCAGGGACAGGGAGTGTGGGGGAGACCATAAACCACATTTCTCCTCCCCACAGTCCTCGTTGGCAAGACCCTTTCCAAATTAACTATCCTCAAACAATAGCCCCCGATCCTTTATAGCTCCCCGCTGTCTGCAGAATGGAGTCCCCAAATCTCCAGCCCAGGGTTTAAGCCCCTTTCCTTTCTTTATTTTTTAAGGGTTTATTTATTATTTTTAGAGAGTGGGGAAGAGAGGGAGAGGAACATTAATGTATGGTTGCCTTTCACCTGCCTCCAGCTACAGACCTGGCTGGAGACCAGTTTGCAACCTGGTTATGTGCCCTGACTGGGAATCAAACCAGCGACCTTTGGGTTCGCAGGCTGGAGCCTATCCACTGAGCCACCGGCCAGGGTCAAGCCCCTTTTCAATCTGGTCCCAACCTCCCCTTCCCCAGTTTTCTCTCCTGAGTTTTCTGTTTTGGAATCCAAATTAAGGTGACCTTAACCCCAGATTTCTAAGAGGATCTCATTTCCTGTAATAATACTTAAAAAAAAAATAAAGCCAAGAAGTGAAATGTGTGATTTAAAGTGATTTGATTTTTTATTTTGCAAGGCTTTTCCAGTAAATTCACTACTTAAGGGAAAAATTCCTTTGTCATTCTGTGTGTTCTAATTTTTGTTTCAAATGACTAGGCATCTGCTAAATCCAACCTCTGCAAAACACTCTGAATTTCCAGCTTCCCCGCCTTTGCCAGGCTGTTGCTCTGCCTGTAGTCCTTGCAACCCCATCACACACCTCCAAATTCTACCCATCTCACCAACCTCATTCCAGTCACCACTCTTCCCAAAGGCCACTGGCATCTCCCTCCTTGCCCCCAGCTTCTAGACCAGGGCCCAGCACACAGCAAGCAGTTAACAAAGAGGGAAGTAAGGAAAGCTTTCCATGAAATTCTGCAGAGATCTGTCCATGGATCTGTCCTCTTGTCCAGCTGTGACATCCCCTAGGCCACAGCCTGCATCTGTCCCACCCCAATATCAATCTCCCTGCTCATGCTATGGTGTAGCCCAGCACCTGGCACACAGTAGGCACATCATTGCTGTATGACTAACTGTGGAAGGAAAATAGAGCTGCTATTGCCTTCCCTTCAGTTTCTACCCTTCCTTTTCTTCTTCTGTTTTATCCAGGTAAAAAGTAACTCCTTTGTGAAGCTAAAATAGGTCAGATCCCTTCCCTCCCTCTGCCCTGTGATCTGGCCGGACACCGCCCTGCCCAGGCCTCTCCATGACACCCCTGGTATCCTAGAAGTGTCAGAAACAATGTCAGGCTGCCCTGTGTCCTGGCCCCACCCTCATCTCTGCTTGAGGTTCTGTCACATTGGGAATTGGCTGGAACACCGAGGCCTCCTTGCTGATGGCCCCTCTCCCCAAAAGAACAGGCAGGAAAAGTGGGGTACCCTCTAAAACACTAAACACTCACTTATTAAACTTAAACCTTAGGTATTCAGTATGATAGTGACTCATAAATCAGAGAAAGCCACAGAGGTGTGGCTTGCCAGTATCCCAGAAGATAAGCCTAGCACTTTCCTGAGTCACTGGACCAAAGCTGACCCCATCCCATCCCTGACTTGCCCTCCCTCTGTCCCCTGCATCGTAAGCATGTGTCCTGGGGCAAAGAGATACCTAACCTCGCATTCATGATGGCATGGACAGGCTTGGGAGAACCTGGAACCCTCAGAACCATCCATACATGTCAATATGGGCACTTTTCCCAGATGAAGGGGTGTTCGCAGTGTTCCTGAGCTTCTCTAAGGCATCCAAGATTCCAAGAAAGTATAGGAACCAAAGTTCATGACTTTATTGGCCAGATTATTGGCCAATAAAAATATTGCACATGACAGGGTTAATTTAAAAACTATTCATTGTTTAACTGAAGTTGACATTTAACTGGGTGTCCTGGATTTTACCTAGTAACCCTAAATCAAGGAGTTAACCTGTGCAAATGTAACATTTCATGTGCTACAGCCTTTTATTTATTTCTTCCTTCCTTCATTCCTTCCTTCAACCACCCTCCGCATTGGAGGAGGGCTTCCAGGAGCACAGTACAGTATCAGGCACATGGAGGAAAACAAGTACGCCCGTGGGCACCACACTGAAAACACAGAGACCTGATCCTGCCCAGCTTCACCCAGCCTTCAGGGGTGCCAGTCTAGAAGAAGCACCCCAGCATGCAGCTAGTGCCAGGAGGCCATGGGTGAGAGCTGAAGGGGCTGTCGCCTACCCACACACCTTGATGAAGAGCTTCAGGTCTTGCTCGCTCACACAGGGATGGGCCCTCAGGAACTTCTCTCGGATCTCCTCCAGCTCCCTCTGGGCTTGCTGCTCGTGAGGCTGCTCCAGGGCCTGGAACACCAACGCTCCAGCCATCAAATAGAGCAGGACCAGCGCCAGCAGTGCCAGGAGTGTGGTGCCTCTCATGGTGTGCCTGGGGGCCCGGCCAAGTCCACTTCCCTCCTGGGGAGGCTGGGCAGGAGGCTCCTGGAGGGCTGCGGTCACTGCGGGCAGAAACAGGAATGCTTGGATCAATAACCTGGCCTGACACCCCTACACTCTCCTCCAACCCCTACCCACCAAAGGGTGCTTGGAGCCCCCAGCCCGGCTGCCCGCAGATGTCTTCTTCTCGTACCCCTCTGTCTGGACACGTGGTACCAGGACACACCCAGTCCTCCCCCGACCTCTGTCCCCACCCTTACCTCCAATGCCTGGCCCTCAGCCCCTGTCGGGGGGCTCCAGGGTGTGAGAAGAGAAGAGAGCGTGGGAAAGGGAAAGAAAGGAGAGTGGAAACAGGAGAGACTCCGCCTGCTGCGGGAGGCAGAGGGAGCGAAGAAACGCCGTGGGGCCGGCGGGGGCGTGGGGAACCAACCTCCCTGGAGGAGGCTGAGGGTATAAGGAGGTGCTGGAAGGAGAAGCGGGAGGTAAGGCCGGGCTGCACCCGGCGGAGACTGGATGGCGGGTCCCAGTTCGTCCGCTGCCGCTGCTGCCGCAGCACCATCTTCATGACTTCTCCTCCCGCCTCTCACGGCGACTCCGCGAGTGGCAATGGGCCGGGCGAGGAGCCTCCGCGGGCCCCCAGCGCCCCGCCAGGCTTTCGAGGAACCCGGGGATGGGTCGGGTCCGTTCGCAGAGGCGAGGCAGGGCGGGGTGGGAGGGAAGGGGGGCGAGAGTGCTGGAGTCCGGATTCCGGGAAGGAGCGGGGAGGGGGCAACACAGGGACCAGCAGCGCCCCCGGGGCAGCCGCCCGCGCCGGGACCGCCTGCGGCCGCGCCCACACACGCACACTCGCCGCACAAAGCCCCGGCTCCACCGGCAGCTGCAGCCGCGCGGCTCGGGCTGCGACGACTCGCTCCACCTGCGCTCGCCCCAGACTCCCGGGCACACCCGGACCCCAGGGGCCGGCTCGCGGGCCTCGGCACCGCACAGGGCCACGCATACCGTGCGTGCGCCCATGTTCTCCTGCGCACCGCGGGGCCACGGCGCGGCGCTCGCCGCCCCAACACCCGGCACACCCGCCGCTCGCTGCCGCGGCCTCCCGCGTCCTCACGCGTCGCCTCGGAGCGTGACTGGCGGCTGGCGCACCACCGCACGATCCCCGGCGGCGCCCACGTGTGGGCGGGGGGTGGCTCCGGCCTGGACCGTCTCCCCCGGCGCGCCCTGCCTGGGAGTCAGGCCGGCACTCCCTCCCGCGCCCCTCCGCCCCGCACTCACTGTTGGCCCCGCTGCGGCTGAGGCTGCGACCCCCGCTCTGGCGCGGCCTGGCCGGTGCCGGCTGGGCCACGGAGGCGGCAGCTGCGGCAGGGGCGGAGCAGGCAGCCGCTGGGGCTGGGACCCCAGTCCCGCCGCCAGAAGCCCCCCTCCTACAGCGTTTAACTCCTCCCGCTGCCTTGCCTCCTTCTGGGCCGCGCCCTCGCAGTCGGCGCCGCCTCCCACCCCCCAGCCCCTAACCTGCGGAGCCCTGTGCCCTAATTCTGGCCAGTCTGGGGAGATGACTGGCAGAGGAGCCCGACAGGGGTTCCTGCGGGGTCCGGCCTCGAGTGTCAGACCAGAGCCCTGGTCCTGCCCCACTGACCAGCCAGTGTGGCCAGCGGCAGGGCCCAGGCTGGACGTCATCCCACTCACCTCTCTGAATCAGGACCACTGCCAGGCTGCTCTTCCCAGATCCACTGTGGGATAGGAAGGGCCCTCAGCTCCATGCCCCTGGGGACAGCCTGGCCCTTGGGCTCACCCTTATGAGGGAGGGGACCCTGCCAGACAAAGGGTGGGGAATCCCCTCTGGCAAGCTGGAGATGGCCAAGGTGGGTGGGGCTCCGTTCTGGGAAGTCATTCTGGGGCACCTCCCGTCCTTACTCCTGTATCACCCTCCTTAGTCCTCACCCCAGTGCTCATGCAGCATGGAGCTGGTGCCAGCCCTTCCTCCACGTGGCCCCGACTGCCGGAACCCCGCTTCTCCCTGCTCTTACCCACTCGACACGGATCTCTTCAAAGACCCTCCTCCTGTCTGCAACCCTCAGCCCTCAGGGAGGGTGGCTGAAACTGGGCTCTGCTCCTACCAGTAGGAGCCTGGACAGATGACCAAACTGTGGAGCCTGCTTGTCCCCACGTACAGAAAACGGATGTTCTCACCTCAGGGGTGCTATTCTGAACATTAGAGGTATTTTTATAAGCCTGACACATACAGTCAAGTGCTCTACAAATATTAGCAACTTTCCATTCAACAAAAAGTGATTGCACCCTCTCCAGAGGCCCTGAAGTCCTGATGTCCAGGTCAGTCCCAAGTGAAGGGTTTGGGGACAGGCTTAGTGCTAGGCCCCAGGGACTCTGAGGAGATGGGACAATCAGGTCTATGTACAGACCTTGCAATAAATAACTCCCAGCCATGGGACAAATCTGCCAGGGCTATGGCAGCAGAGGGCACTGACTGTGCTATTAAGGGTGGCCAGAGAAGAGGGCCCCAAGACCATCAGGCAGACCCTGGGGGCAGCACACCATACCAGCCAGAGCCACCCCTGGTAGAGAAACGAAGGCTGCTCAGTTATGAGCCAGCTCCTCCTCCACAGGCCTCAGCCTAACCAGTCCCTGGGCCTGAAGGCCCGGTTGGATGAGATGACGGGGAAGCAGGGTCTCCAGAGATCCTGAACCACCAGGGAATGGGAGGCATAGTGGCCATATAATCACAGTGCCAGGAGACCCAGTGGGGACATGGGTCCCTGACCCAGAGAGAAAAGGCTTCTAAAGGAAGGGACATTTGAAGCAGGCCTTGAGGAAAGGGTCGAAATTATTGAACTAGGGAAGGGACTGGAGTAGGAGCAGGGCTCTTTTGGTCTCTTTTCCCTTCCGCCTGCAGGCTCCTCCCTCTCCTTACCCACCAGCCTGAGAGGTAAGAAGCCCCTGCCAGTCCAGCAGCAGCCCCCTCACCCCCCATCCAAGGCCAGTATCTGATCAGCTTTCAGCCAAACAGACAGTGGTTCGAGAAGCAGAGACAACTGACAGGCAGGAGTTGGCCATGGGGCACAGACACTGTTTATTGAGTGGCAGACACAGGAGAGGTAGCTGGCTCCAGCATAGAAGCGGAGGCGGCAGGTCATGCCAGGGTGCTGTGCGCGTCTGGCAGCCAGGGCCATGCCCCCCATCCTAGGGGGGCACAAACTCACTACAGTAGAAGTAGCAAGGAGCTGGCCAGGGGAGGAGGTGGCCACAGCCCTGGGATCCCGGGCAAGAAGCAGCAGATGAACTTGGCACAGGGGCCTGGAGTGGGAGGGACTGGGGTCTGGGAGTTGTGGGGACAGGCAGAGGGGGATCACGTCTGTGGAGTGGAATAGAGGCTGTGGTGGTGGCTGCCTGGGCCCAGCACCTGGGAGAAGAGCAGAGGAGTGGTCCGCGTCTGGCTGCCGCTGTACCAGCCTGGCTCCCGCCCGATGGCCCCATACCAGCTACCAGAGCCTAGGCTGCCTGACATGCTGCAGACAGAGAAACAACGTCAGTTCCAAGGCAGTGACTAGCACCATGTTCTCAAGAGCTGGGGAAGGAAGAGAGGCTTAGAACAGCCCAGTGACCCAGACATTCCAGGACCCAGGGCTTGAGCAGACCGTGGCAAACTGCATCCTTAGGGCAAGAGGGGAAACCAGAGGGGCCCCACCAAGGCCATGGCAGGGGCTGGAGCTGGATGACAAGACTTGGCTTTAGGTGCCCATGGCTCCTGGAGCAACCTGGAGCTCAGAAGTCCTGAGGCTGGGCAGGGGCTCCTACCTGGTGCTGTCGCCCCGGCCATGCTCCCAGGAGCAGCTCTCCTCCTCACAGTGCCCTGCCCGGTCAAAGAAGTAGGACCGGGAGCCAAAGACCTGCCCACTGAGGATGCGACTGGTGCTCTGAGGGAGAAAGCCACCGCTGACGTTCCCTCCTGCCCCCACCAGCCTCATAACCACCACAGGCTTCAGCCCCGGGTGTCCCAGTGCCACCCCTCTACACTGGCCCTCACCAGGTCCTGCGGAGGCCGGTGCACCCGGAAGAAGCCCACCAGCAGGGTGGTGGGCAGCAGCTCCCACACAAAGAGTATGAGACCAAACACCAGGTAGCCTTTGTTCCCCAGGTCATTCACCAGGTCCGCCTGTGGGAAAGCAGGGGCTTATGCCACTTGGCAATTGTGCCCCACTGGCACAATTGTGCCAGTGGGGCACCTAGACAGGGCCCAATAGCCATGGCTTCCAGGGAGGCAGGAGACATGCCGAATGCCCACCTGGTCGGAGACGTTGTACCAGTCATAATCGAAGGCATCCAGCCGGTTCTGGGGAGCCAAGGCCAGGGCTGCCAGGTTGTAGCAGGCTCGACTGGCATACAGCAGGACCATGGCACCACCCATTGCAGCTGCCTGGCACACGCTGGTCCCCTGGCACAGATGACATCCAGGGACCCTCAGGGAGGGGAGGCCCCAGCCCCACCTCTACCCTAAAGACCAATGCCCAAAGACCACAAAGGACACCAGGCACCACGCATGTGACCCTACCTTGGCCTCCAGGTAGATGCTGGTGGAGGGGGCCCGCCGGGCAACAAGGCAGAGGCAGGCAGCAAGAGAGAGCGCGCAGATAACAAACAGGGAGTCGCTCACCAGGACGCGCACCAGCAGGAGGGCCCAGGGCTGTGCCCGGCGCCGGTGGGACAGCACAGCGCAGAGCACATTCACCAGCAGAAAGAGCAGCGAGGCCCCCACGAAGGCCCCTCGGACAGCCAGCCTGCAGCCCACAGCACAGTCAGCCCGACTACTGCCCTTGAAGCTCACCCACCACCCAATCTCCCCCAGGAGACCATGGTGTCCATCAGAACCTCAGGTCATCCAGGCTGAACCTTGCTCCTTGTTTTGCAAATGGGGAAACTGAGTCCCAAGGAGGTCAGACCGTGATGGACAGCTGGGGTACAGAGGAAGGAGCACTGACTTCGGTGTTAAAAACCTGAGCTTAAGCCCTGGCTCTGCCTATAGCCACATCTATGACCTTGAACATGGTGCTTTGCCTTTCAGGGCCTCAGTTTCTTCATCTCTTAAATGGAGATAATAACAGCCTGATGTCTAAGTTGCAAACACTGAAGATGATAGGGGTATTGCCACCCAAGGTCACGCAGAAGTGCTTTGGTTCTGGAGCTCCCAAGGGCTAGAGCCTCCAGCTCTTCCTGTCATGGTTAACACCGGTTCCCTCTCCCGTGCCGGCTTCTATTACTGTTGCCCTCCATATACGCAACGCCTCTGCTGAGCCATCTGTGGCAGGTGCTTCGCTTTTCCAAGCTCTTTCACAAACATTGCCTGAGCTGTCCCCACCTGAGCCCTGCCACGGAGGGCAGCCTAGAGGCTGAGCCCACCAGGGTCCTGAGTACTTACAAGCCTCGGCTCATCTCCGGCCGACGCTTCGCCTTGGCCTTGAACACCACCTGGGAGCAGAGATGCTGTTATTCCTCTGGGTCCTTGAGGCTTGCCACCCCACAGCCCACCCCGACCTGGGTACCAGTTACCTGGGCAAAGTAGAGGTTCATAAGCGTCAGTGTGAAGAACTGCAGGCAGACAGGACAGCAGTAGAGAAGCCAAAAGGGCAGGGGCCCCAGGCGGTTGGCTCGGGGTGTATCTCGAAAGTAGAAGGAGAAGAGGGTGGTACGCAAGGCAGCCCAGAGCAGACAGAGGGCCAGGAACACGGTCTGATAGCTGAGCCGCTTGTGCCCGTACAGGAGCACCAGCCAGAGCTGGGCATAGACGGAGAAGAAGAGCAGGGCATACAGGGTGGTGTAGGCCGCCGTCAGGCCCAGGGTCACCGCCGGTGGCAGCGCAGGCACCAGACCAGCAGCAGGCACCAGGCCAGACAGGTTACTACTCTCCATGTTAGACAGGGAGGCTTGAATCCTGAGACAGAGATGGAGGCGCTGGCAGGGGGCCAGGGAAATAAAAATAAATATGGAGGGGTGGGAGTCGAAAGGTGCAGACGGGGAGCTCAGGAGGAAAGTTGTGGCTGACCAGGCCGCTCCCTGAAAGAGGGAGGTCGGCCCTTGCAGCGGCGCTTGCGGAGGGGCACTGGCGGCCTGCGGCCTGGGACCTTCACTCGGGAGCGTGGAAGGACAGTCTCTTCTCCAGGCCTGGGACTGAGGCTGGGGGTCGGGGTGGGTGCGAAGTGTCGCCTCCCCGGGCCAGTCCCAGAGCCAGGAGCTTGAGGATGCAGAGGCTGAGGAAGGAGGTACTTGGCCTGGGTCGCTCCAGTCGTCCTGGCAGGAGGGGGAGAGCCGGCCGATGCCCGTTGGTTCCGGGCAGTGGTCGCTGCTGGGGCGCTCAGCACCCGGCTCTCCCCCTCCTCCAACTGGGGGCTCTCTCCCCTTCAATGATCCGGATGGGGTGGGGTGGGGTCTGTGCCTTCAGTCCTCGGGTTCCGGACGCTGCCCCCCACCCACCCCCCACTGCGTCCACGCTGCAGCCGCGGGGGACGGGAAGAGGTCGACGCCAGGCCCTCAGGCTGCCTCTGAGGGAGCCGGCTCCGGTCGCTGGGACCCGGGGCTCGGGGGTTCCAGCTCCCGGGCTCCTGCGGCTCCGCCCCCTCTTGCGCCTGCGCGGGCGCCGCCTGCTACGCGAACGGCGCAGGGTCTAAGCCGGGTTCCGCTCCCTCGCACCGCGCCCGGCGCGTAGGCGTTCGAGAATGGCTGCGAGCTACGCCGCCGGCGGGCGCCAAGGGTTACCGGAGGCGGCGGGTGGCCGAGGTGCAAGGGCAGCGCCACATTCGGCCGGCGCTCGGGCGGGCTGTGTCTCGGGCCACCCGCCCTTGTTGGTTTGCCGGGCCGCCAGTTCCCAAGCTTCTCTACCCCTTCTCCGAACCGAGGTCGAGGGCGCCAGATCGAGGGCGGCAACCGCTTGCCCTAGCAGGGTCTCCGAAGGAAACTTCCGCCCTCAGCCAAAATGGCCTCCGGGCCCTACCGTCTGGGCCAGAACCCGCGAAGCTCCGCGGCCCCCCGGAGGCCCGCCAGTCCCTTGCCCGAGCCGGCCGCGGTTCCCGCTCACCTAGCCCGCGGCTTGCCAGGCGCGAAGCCCCAGAGTCCTAGGGCCACCCTCGCAGGGGCCCCTATCCCTTCTCTTGCTCTTGGGCAGTCATCCTGCCCGGGAGGAGGTTCCCTCGCTATCTCCAATGCTCCCCAGATGGCACTGGGAGTGGTGCCCGTGATGCGAGCGGTACGAGGTTTCCACCGTAGGGAGGAGGAGGGACCCGGTCACACAGTCCAGAGGCTTAGTAGCAACAGCGATGCATCCTACGCCTGAACTTCAGTTATGATTTTGCTAAGTACTTTCACCCACAGTATTCACGACTCAGTTTACCAAATTCACTGGTCCCATAGGGACGTGTCATCCCCATTTTACAGGAGTGAAAACTAAGGCACAGAGGGGCTGAAGGGTTTATCAACAGAAGCTAGTCTCCGGGTTCCAAATTCTCTGGAGACCCCAGATAATCCCTCATCTGCTCCCACACACGCCCCAAGCAAGAGGAAGTCGGAAGAGCACCCAAGAGACCAGGAAGGGATCCGAGAGGAAGGTGGTGGGCGGGGAGCAAGTTGGGCCTTGGGGGCGAGGCCTGGGCCGGCGGTAGCTCCGCCTCCTGGTGACACATCGATAGCTGATTGGGCCGGGTCGGTGACAGTTCCCGTTGCCCAGGCAGCTAGAAGGGGTGCAGGCCCGGGGCAGGGGGCCTCCAGCTCGGGCTTGGGGTAAGACTTGCGTGCGATCGTCATGGGCGAGTCGAACCGGGTCCTGGGTAGGGGTCTGGGACTCCACAGCACCAGGGCTCCGGAAGGAGATTTAGGACCTGGGCTGAGTTCCTTGCCTGGCCAGATTCAGAGGACAGACTGGGGCCTGGGAAGCAGGGCGGACCTGAGGTTCTAAGGTGGGAGAGGGACCTGGGCGCCTGCTCCCCCCTCCCCCGCGCCAGCCACTGTTTGCCTCAGCTGTGCTCTACCTACCTACTATCTTGCCCCTACAGCCCAGAGCATGTTCCAGATCCCAGAGTTTGAGCAGAGTGAGCAGGAAGACTCCAGCCCTGACGATAGGGGCCGGGGCCCCAGCCCCACGCGGAACCAGCCTCCAGGCCCCAGCAAGCACTCGTATACAGCCCCAGGCCTCCTAGGGGACGCTGGTCACCAGCAGGGCCAGCCAGCCAGCAGCAGCCACCATGGAGGTAGGCACCCCCACTCCTCCTCCTCAACCACCTGCCTGTCCACTTTGCCCCTAGCCCAGTACCTCCCTGCACCTCAGCCTCATCCACACTCACTGGGTGACTTTGAGTAAGTCCCTATCCAACTTGGGCCTCAGTTTTCCTTTTCTGTAAAACAGAGCAATTAATCACCACCATTGTAGGATAATTAGCAGAATATATAGGATAATTAGTGCTGATGCTTAGGAAATACTCAAATAAAGTAGCTGTTAGTGTAGGACTACAACAGAAATCAATGAGAAATCAAGCCATGACCCGGAAAGGGGAAGTGACTTTCCTAAGGTCACACTTATTTGTCTTTGGGTAAGGGGCTTAAGCCTCCGTGGAGCCTGCCCTAGGCTTCAAGCCCCCAGGTCTGAGCTTTCCCACCCTGTGGCTCACACTCACACTAAGCTATTCTCGCCAGTTGCCAGAAGCAGGTGACCCCAGAGGCAGATACAGCCCTCCCATGCAGCTGGTCCGTGTAGGGGTGGGGAAGCATAGGCTGGATGGAAGGATGGGCACCAAAGGGCAGTGGCCATTTCTCAGTTTCCCCTTCTCAGTGCCCCCGACACAGGCCTTGGCACCTCAAAAAACCACACAGGGATCTTCTGAAAAACAAAGACCATGTCTCTTTCTGCCGAAGCCTAAATGAGCCATCTCCCCAGCTTCAGGGGCAAGAAGACTTACTAAGGGCCTCCTCTTCGCCCCATTCACACACATTGTCAAGTTGGACTCCACAGACTTTTTTGAACTTCCAGATCTTTGCTGTATTTCTGCTCACAACAGTTTTCCATTCCCACCTTGCTGTTCCTCCTCTATGTCAAGTGCTTAATCTGCACCCATGCTGTCCCAGCTGCCAGGGGCACATCAGTGAACAGAAAAGATAAAAGTCCTGGCCCTTGTGGCGCCCATATTCTACTTGGTGGGGGACACAAGCCATAAACCAACAAATAAGTAAAGAATATGAAGGGCTAGCCAATGACACC
The DNA here is from genome assembly GCA_004026585.1 of Noctilio leporinus. Lineage (NCBI taxonomy): Eukaryota > Metazoa > Chordata > Mammalia > Chiroptera > Noctilionidae > Noctilio > Noctilio leporinus. Next base: position 249,586 of record PVIW01001438.1, on the reverse strand, counting down.
CACTAAGCAGCAGTTAGAGAGTCTTTAGTTTCTCCGGATCAGGAGTGCTGGGGTCAGGGTCAGCCTTGGTGGAGCTCTTGATAAGAATGCAAAGGCCCTGAGGCCAGCGTGGCCTGAGGGAGGGGACACAGTGTAAGGGGAGGGTGGAAGTTAAAGAGGCTGGAGTTAAAGGAGAAAGAGGGGTAGCTGGGCAGGGCCTTGAAGGCAGTGTAAGGGATTTGGCTTCTCCTTTGAGTGAAACCTGGGACGGCTTTGAGTAGAGCCCGGGAGCTTAATTTGGGCATCAAGAGTGTCACCAGGTCCTGTGTAGGAGGTGGTAGGGAGCCTGTGGGCGGCTTGGGACGGAATTATTACTATTATTTTTTAAGATTTCATTGTTTTTAGAGAGAAGGGCAGTGAGGGAGGAAGAAAGGAAGAGAAACATCCATGTTTGGTTGCCTTATACCTGCCCCCAGCTATGGACCTAGCTGGAGACCTGGCTTGCCACCTGGTTATGTGCCCTGGCTGGGGAATCGAACCAGTGACCTTTGGCTTCGCAGGCTGGTGCCTATCCACTCTGCCCCCAGCCAGGGCCAGAATTAGAGAGAAGGGGAGGGAAGGAGAAAGAGGGGGACAAAGTTCAACGTGTGAGAGAAGCATTAATTGCCTCTCACATGCCTCCAGTTAGGGACCCGGCCTGCAGCCCACTGAGCCACACCAGCCAGGGTGGGATGGCATTATTAATAGTGGTGGATGGAGTCTAGGTTCTGGACATGGAAGGAAAGTGGGGGCAGGGATGGAGAAGGAGGTCAATGAAAGGAAAGTCAGGAGGTGGGAAGGACCACTTCTGTTCTGTGAAAGAAGACGGGTGAGTGGCAGGGAGCTGGGCTCACTTTCCTGGACAAACTAGGAGTGTGACTTGGAGCTGGGGGATGCCTGAGGCATGGAGGGGAGGGCCGGCGCAAGCTGAGGAACTAGATTTAAGGAGGAGGGCATGGGAATAGTCTGAAGTAACAATAAGGAGCCAAGGGGATGCCAGACCCAGCCATGAGGAGGGCTGCAGGATAGAAAATAGAAACCATTAGAGAGGACTATACAGGATTTCTTAAACTTTTGACCTACTTTTCAATGTCTAAAAAAGCAATGTCTAAAAAAAATGTTTCCATAGAAGACCCCCAAGTGCCAGTAACCTGCCAGAGCCACTGCGCTCCTCCAGATGGGCAGGGTCTCTTCACTCTTTGTATGCCCTGCCTCCTGGGCCCTGCTGGACTGTAAGTGTCCCCAGGGTAGGGGCTGGGCCATCTTGTGTACTGTGGCAAGACATAGCCTAGGGCCTGGGAGGGCCAGGTGTGTGGTGAGCTGTGGGTGTGCTGATGGTGGAGAGGGGTGGAAGGACAGCCAGTGGAAGAAAAAGCCCTGCACTAGGCATCAGGGCCAGACTGCAGGGTTGAAACACGGCTTTGCCCTTTAATTCACAGCTTGAGCTTGAGCAAGTTAGTTAACTTGCTCTGCCTCAGTTTCTTTATCTGTTAAATGGGAATAGAACTGGTACCACCTCTTAGGGTTGTAATGAAGATCTGATGAGTTAATATAGAAAAAATACTTTGAAACAGTACCTGGCACAGAGGAGTGTATTCTATTCTTACTATACTGTGATCATTGTTATTGTTGCCATGAGCAGAGCTGGGGTTGCCATTTGCTCAGCAGACAGGAAGACATGAATAACTCATACCCCATGATGGCAGACAGTGGAGTATAGGTTAGACTTAGAATATAAGGACTTGAGGACCGTGCCAAGGAGTTTAGCCTTTATCTCATAAACAGTAGGGAGCCACAGAAGGGTTCAGGCAGAAGACAGTTAGGTTTAGGGCAGGGCTTTGCAAACCACAGACACAGGCTAAATCCCTCTTTTTGTACAGACCAGGAGCTAAAGAGGGCTTTTATATTTTTGAATAACTGACAACAATCTAAGAACAACATTTCATAACATGTGAAAATGATATAAAATTCCACTTTCTATGTCCCTAAATAAAATCTTAGTGGAATATAGCAATGCAGTCATTTCCATGGTGCTTAAGGCCCTTTCAAACTATTGCCACAAAACTGAGTAGCTGTGACAGACTGTGGTTTGCAGTGCCCCAAACATTCCCTCCCTGACCCTTACAGAAAATATTTGCCAGACGCTGCTTTCTGATTTTGTCAGCTCTGAGCAGGTGGGGATATATGTTCTTTGAAGGCCAGTAAGGAGTTTTGCTACCCTCAAAAGGCTTCAGGGTATGCAGGGAGTCTGGACGAGGGCCTGCAGGTGCTAGAAGCTACAGGGGTGGCAGGCAGTGTGAGAGCACCTGCCCGTGGAACAGCAGGATCCTAACAGCCGGCAGAGCTTCAGGCAGGCCTCCCACTGTCTGCTCGGGTTCAGTCCCACCCACTTACCTGGAAGCCCAAGAGGGGTTAAAAGCTAACAGCTTTGCTGGGGTGAGGGGGTATCTCCAGCCCCAGGCCCCTCCCACTGCCCCACCCCAGCCCCAGGCTTACTCTGGGAGGGTGGTGTGAGTGGGCTGGCTTACCCATGCTCCCTCCCTCTTCCTTACCTTCCCTAGTGGGGAGATGCCACCTCTGCCCCGCCTAGGGGCATGTAGGGCTAAGAGCTGATTGAGGATGGGATGATTCAGATGGCTCGTTCCCTCCCCACGGGAAGATCACAAAAATTCCCCAGGTTTCTTCCAGTAAATAGGACACTTTCAAAAAATCCAGTTGACACAAATGTGTGTCATTTTGATAATGGCTGTGTCCGCATTGCTTAATCCATTGCTTTGGTAAAAATTCCCCACCGCATAGGCTAGGCTTCTTCTGGTAGAGCTGGCACTAGCAGAAAGCCCAGGGCCCACTTCCCATGCCAGGCCCCCGAGGGGTGTCTGTGGGGATGAGAATTAAGGATACAGGCCCTGAAGCCAGCTTCGTTAGGTTTGGGTTTCTGCTCTGCTACCGGCTGGCTGGGTGACCTTGGGCAAGTTGCCTTCTCAATGCCTTAGTTTCCTCCTGTTAAATGGACACAGTGAGTAACCTGCCTCCTTGGGTGTGATGAGGGCGTAGTGAACGAATGCCTGTGAAGCACTTCTAGGTTGACACACCTAGTGTTCTGCCTGTGATTCCTGGGTGAGGAGGCAGTGCCCCAACCTAGTGCCCATCTGCAAATCACTCACCTACATACTTTCGGGCCTTGCAGCTGTCAAGGGTGGTAGTGGTTTGGGTTCTTGGAGCTAGTAAAAGGAGAATAATTGGTGACATTTCCTGAGCACTTAAGTGCCCATTTCCTGTGACTTCAGGCCAGTTGTCAACCTCTAGATGTCTCTGTTTCCTCATCTGTAAAATAGGGAGAACTTGGCCTCCACCTCACTGGGAAGGTCAGAGGCTTCAGGATGTGAAAGCAGAAATGTGGCTCAGGTGGGATCCATCTAGCAGCTAACCCCTGCCTCACTGTCCACACCCCACAGAACTGGAAAGTGCTCTGCAGATGGGCCTAATGCTATGAGGGGTCTTTCTTTTCCCAGCTTCTCTGGTCCCTGTGCCCAACACGTAGTTTTGATTTAGCTATCTTTCCCACTGCTACCTCGATCCTGAAAGGCTTTATAGTGTCGCTACCTGACCATGGGCCTGGGCTTTGGTGAAACTCAAAGCAGCCAGGCACTCTGACCCTCTTGACCTAAGCCTTTCTGGATCCAGCCCTCTCTCCCCTCATTGGCTTTCCCAGCCATGCATCTGGAGCTTGGACCCTTGGAAGCCCTGCAGCCCCTGGAGGCGACTCACAGGGCTTGCTGAAGATCTTCTAGAGGGAGAACAAGACAGTTATCCCCTGGCTTCCAAACCTGGCCTAAATCTTGCTTCCTTCAAAACGCCTTCCCTGACAGAGAGGCCCTGCCATGGATTCTGAGCATTTCTCAGCACCTATTACAGGCTCATCTTCCACTCTGTTACTTAGCCCTGGGTTTTTGCTTCTGGGAATGGTTCTCAAGAGTCAGTCTGGATATGGGGGTGGTGTCGGCAGGAGTGGAGGGATGGCACCCAGTACACAAGTCAGACCAACTCCCATTGAGTAATGACCCATTGTGCACTTTCAGCTCACAAAGCACTTTCATGCTGCATTTTATGTGACCTTTACACAGTCACTGATAGTAAGGAAGGGCTTCACCACACGGAGGTGAAGACACAGGCTTGGAGAGCTGAAGGGTGGTTGGACAAGGGGAGAAGTGTAGCAAGGGATAAACATTGGACTTTGGATTCCAACCGACATTTAGGCACTTCCAGCCTAAGATTCATAGTTGTGTTACCAGGGGCGAGTCTTAACCTCTGTAAGCCTGTCTTCTCACATGTAGAACACAGGCAATGCTAGTATTCACTTCCCAGAATAGTTACGAGGGTAATGAGATTGTGCTCAGGACCTAGCACATAGTAAATGTGCCCCATGTTACTTAAAGAGAGAGAGAGACATGCATTTTCCCCCAAGCAGGTGTTGTGGGAGGTGCGAACACGCCGCTGCCAGGTCCTGGTTCTCCAGGGTCTCCTGGAGACAACAGTGACACAGTTGAGCAAGGCAGGTAGCTTGCGGAGCTGGCGGTCCTCCGTGCCTGGCTGGGGCCGGGCACCTCCTCCCTCGGGGCACCGGTCTCCTCTGCTGGAGAACGGGAAGTGATTCAAGAGCTAACAACCCACGGCCTCGCACTAGTAACTGTGACTTACTACTTATCCTGCCCCTATTTTATGCCAGGCGCAGGTGAAGGTCCTTTTATACACTAAGGCTCTAGACCATTATTGGGGCTCAGTTAAAATTCGTGGGATTCACGAGAAGTTCATTCGAATCTTCACAGAAGCCCCAGAAGCTCCCCTCCCTCTACATGTAAGGGAACCGGACCTCTGAAAGGCATACGCTCCCGTGCACACAGATACATCTGCGGGCAGGCGGAGCTAACGCTGGGGGCGCAGAGGGGTTGAGGTTCACACCGACCCCGCACCGGTCGATCCTCTCTAGGCGCTGGGTCCGTGGAGCCCCGGAGTCGCCACAGCTCCTACCCCGAGGGGACGGAGAACGAGGAGACCGAGGAGGAGGAGCCCAGCCCCTTCCGCGGCCGTTCGCGTTCGGCGCCTCCCAACCTCTGGGCCGCGCAGCGCTACGGCCGCGAGCTCCGGAGGATGAGCGACGAGTTCCAGGGTTCCTTCAAGGTGAGCGCCAGGGACGCAGAGGGTGCACTGGGGCCGGAGCACGCCGGGACCCGTACCTCCAGGTCACTTCCCGTTTGGCTGGGCTCCCCGGGTCCCAGGGCATGCTGGGATCTGTAGTCTCGTGCCGGGTCCCTTTAGGAGTCCCAGAGCAAGCGTAATCCGTGGCCCTAGGACCCGGGAGGCTACCTGTTGCCCTAAGTTCCAGCGCATGCCGGGATCTGTAGTCCAGACCTGCTCCAGAAGGCCAAAATCTGGGGTGTCCAAATCCGTGGGACGCGAGGCATGCGGGCATCTGTGTTCCTAGCCCCTTCCTGGTGTCTGGATTCTTTGCCCTTAGCTTTGAATGGAGATCCCATCTGCCAGGTGGTCTCCAGCCCTGGCGCTTACATACAGGACTGTCCTCCTTACAGGGTCTTCTCTCCCGGCCCGGAGCACGGAGTATCTGGGATCCAAATCGTCCCATCCCTGAGGGCCCAGACAAGCTATCTCTTGTACGTGGGAAAGTGGTTGGGGACGCCTCGGTACAGGGCATGCTGGGAGCTGTGGTCTTTATCTTCCCCAGGTTCTCACTTAGAGACGGGACTCCGGAAGTGGAGGGCCCTGACTCGGTGGCTAACTCATTTAACCTTTTCCTCCTTCCCACCCCCAGGGACTTCCTCGCCCGAATAGCGCCGGCACAGCGACGCAGCTGCGGCAAAACCCCTCCTGGACGCGCATCTTCCAGTCCTGGTGGGATCGGAACTTGGGGAGAGGAGGCCCCGCCCCCTCTCAGTGACAGTCCTTCCCGCAGCCGGGAGCTCCCCGCGCCGCCGCCACTGGCGGGCCTCGTGCGTGTGGGCGGAAGTCGTTCCGCAGGCCTAGCCGACGCGAAAAGAGGGCCGGGGCTCTCCCTTTCGGAGAGGGGGCGTCCTGACCCAGCGCTCGACTCCCTTCCGGAGTTTGCGGGGAGTCGCCCAGGGTTTGGCCCCGTCGGAGGTCATTCGGTCCTTAGCCGCTGCAAGTGACTTGCCCCAGGCTGCTGCGCCAAGGTGACAAGCACGGCCGAGCTCGCCGTGAAACATGCTAATAAAGCCCACATCCGTGCCGCAGCGCCTCCCTGTCCGTCGCCGGGGCTTGGCGGGCAGTGCTCGCCAGCACTGACCGTCGAAGGAGCCCCGTTTACACATGGGGGGAGCTCGGGCGGTTTCCAAGTGACTTATCCCGGAACCGAGAGCAGGAAGGGGCCCCGTGGCGAGCACAGCCCGGGCTTCTTGGCTCCCGGGAAGCCGCGCAGTTGGGCCCCAGAGACCTCCAGACCCCTATCTCTACTCTGGTAATTGGGAAACGCAGGCCGGCCGGCCGCCGGAATTCCAGGCTCTGCAAACCGTGCCGCTGTCCCCTAGGGAGGGTCATTTGTTCCTATTTGGGTCAGTCCTTTAGAAGAGCTACTGTGTGGCCGGCCGGGGCCAGCGCTGCCAAGGGAACTGGCAGGGCGCGCAGGAGGGGGAGGGGCGGCGAGGGCCCAGCTGAGCGGTGTGGATTGAGTGACAACTAGGGAACCAGAGAAGCTTCATCAGGACCTGGGAGCAGAGGGCTCCAAGTTCAATGCCAGGAAGATTTATTGGTGCCCCCTATGGATCAGCCAGTAATTCGTGCTAGGTATACAGAGATGAGTTAGGAGGCAGCGGGTGAGTTGGAGCTGGGGGAGGGGGCTGCCATCCTGGGCAGAGGGGAAATGGACCCATTGAAGTGTGGGAGGTACAGCCGCAGAAGCCAGGCTTCAGAAGACCTCATTTGTCGTACCCAAGAGCCTGGCGTTGAGTCTGGTCTTTGAGGACCCGGGACTGACGTGTAGTGTTTCCATAAGTGGAGGCGAGCCAAGAAGATAGGAGTTGGCTGCCCAGGGGCCTGACTACACATTGCAGTGGGCAGATTTGGTGATAGGACAGGACCCGACCACTCGCTCGGAAGCAGGGAAGGGCGGGGTACTGACCCTGAGGGACTGGGGCCCAGAGTAGAGGTCCCCTCCCCTGGGAGAGCCCCACTCTGGAAGTCCTGTTTCTCTGGCCTCCCCACCTGGTCTGTTTGCCTGAGGCTGCAGCAAAAACAAAGAAAGAAAACACTCAATTGGCAGGAGATAAACCTAGATAAGAGGCTGCCTTCCTCTGTAGGAGGGAGGCAGTCAGCCTGGGAAGCTTAGCCAGGAAGCTGGGAGAGGCCTTGAAGGAGTGCCAGCCTGACCCTGCAGCAGAACCCAGCCACACCCTCACTTCGGGGTCTCTGCCACTCCATGAGGTCGCTGTCCCGAGGCAGGAGGGGAAGGTGTGGAGCAGGTCCTCCAGGCTGACTGTAGACCATCTGCCAGTGTTCAGACCTGCCCTGCCTCTCCAGGTCAGGACGTCTTGAGTCGGCCTGGCACATACAACTTCTCTCTGGGCCTCAGTTTCCTCATCTGTAAAAGAGGCATAACATCTCCTTCACAGGGATTAAGGGGGTGCTGGGTCTCCCAGGCCCTGTGTATTGACTGCCAGCTTCCCTTCTCCCAAGGGTCACTGCCAGGCCACCCATGTCCCACCGATGGCTCAGAGCCCACAGCTCCACCCCTAGTCCTCTCCAGACACAGAGTTAGCTGCCCGCATGGAGGCCAGAGCAGCCTCAGCAGGAGATGCTGGGCCCTAGGGTTATATCAGGTAAAAAGGGTGGGGCAGGAAAGGTTTCCCAAGCAAAGGCCAGAACCTCTGTGAAGGGAGGACAAGGGCCAGAAGGGGGAAATGCAAGGCCCAGGAGCAGAGGACACAGGCAGAAAGCCTGGGGGAGGCCACAGGGCCTCCGATGTCAGGATTGGGAAGATCTGCTGGCCCCATACAGGAGGTCTCAAGGTTCACACCCAGCAACCCTTCACTAGGGGGCCCAACCCCAACCGCATGGTAAACACAAGCCCATTTTATAGATGAGAAAACTGAGGCCCCAAAAGAGCGGCAGAGAGGGCCTAGGATCCAGGTCCTCCCTCGCACTGCTCCACCCCAAACCACACTGCACACAGGGTCCCTAAAATCCACTTTTATTCACATAAAAAAGTCCCTGGAGAATAGAGAAAGAACGTGACCCCTGCTTCCCAGAGCTCTAAGCCTCCACATGGTGTTCCCTGGGGAAGTGAGGGAGGTGGCTCCCACTCTGGGGTATGGGTGTCACGGGGGGGGGGGGGGGAGTGCATCTCACCCAAGCTCTCCTGGCCCAGAGTGAGCTAGCACCTTCCCTAGAACTAAGGGCAGGAGGGAGGGGCTGGGGACTAATGAGGCCCCCAGAGGGAGAAGGAAGGAAGTTAGTGTGGGGTGCTTGCCTCAGTTTAAAAAAATAAAATTTCTAAAGATAAAAAGTTAAAAAAAAAAAAAAAAAAAAGCGCATTAGTGTCTTAGCTTCTGGCCCTTCTCCCAGTGCCCACCCTGGCCCTGTGGCCACCTCTTGCTCTCAGCCAGTTCAGAGCTTCGTATTCTCCTCTTGGCTCTCCGAGTCAGCGCCAGACAGGTGTCCACTGCTCCCAGGCGCGTGACCGTTGCTGGCACAGGCCACCAGACGTCCATCCCCCAGCCCCTCCGGCGTCTCGCCCAGCAGGCTGCGGCGGATCTCCTGGGGCAGCCTCGCCCGCTGCTCCTGACATTCCTGGGTCAGCTGGCCCAGCAGCTATGGGGGAAGGAGGAGGAGGATCACTGGACAGGCCACCCAGCACTCTGCCTGCCACCCTAGAGCCCGCCTCACCCAAGGCCTCACCTTGGGCTCGTCTTCCACCAGCTGCTGCAGGACCTGCTGCTGCCCAGCCACAACTCGTTCATACCGCTGCTTCTGGGCCTCCTCTAGCTGTCAGTGGCGGGGACAAGAGCTCAGCCAAGGGTCTCTGAGGGAGTGGCCAGGTTCCCAGGATTGTGTGGCCAGGATTCTGACAAGATCCTTACCGCAAAGTCTCTAGGCCCAGGCTCCAAAGCCACGGGGCACTGTTACACACAGCGGGCTTTGGAGAGGGTGTGGGCTTAGGGCTGTGGGGTCAGGAAGGAAACACTCCCCAAACCTCAACAGGGCAATGTCACATGAGGTCAGCACCAAGGAGATGGGTTTCTGATGACTGAAGGAAGAGGGGCGACCTGCAGTGGCACCTGAGTCTTACCCGACGGATGGAGTTGACGGACTCGGTGATGTGGCGCCGGTTGATCTCCGTCAGCTCCCTGCAAACCAAGGCGGGGTGGGTTCGGTGCCAGGTACCCAACCCTGCCTGCCCAGCACCCAAGTGGCTCCCAGCCCCAACGCCCTTACACTTCCTTCTTATGTTTCTCCCTTGTCTTGGCCTCCGAAATACTGTTGTGGCGTTTCCTGTCCAGGATTTTCTGCAGTTCCTTCTTCTCCCTGGAGGAGCCAGTGGGAGTCAAAGGAAGGGTCAATGGCAGGACTTGGGGCCCAGGGACCCCCCCACTGCCCCTCCCACGCAAGATTCCCTGCCTTCACCTGTCATTCATCTCCTTCAGCTTCTTAACCTGAGTTGTGTGAGCGTCCAGGGCGATCTCCCTTAGTCGCTGCAGAGCCTGGGGACACAGGTAACCAAGTGAGAGGCTGACGACAGGTACGTCCGAGCAGCAAGCATTTCCTCACCACCACAAAGCCTTCACACCTGTCGCAGGTGCTCCAGCCTCCGCTCGCTCTCCGCATCGGCCTGGGCCTCCCGCAGCTCCAGCAGACTCTGCACCTGTCTGTCCTGGAACTCTTGATACCGCTTCACCTCTTCCTCCTCCTTCTCGTCCTCCCGGCCTCTGTGTGAAGAACCCCTCTGGGTGATGCTCAGGAGGGTGGAGGGTGGCAGGGCACGTCCCAGCAGGAAAGGTGGGACCCCAGCACAGGGGCGGGGCTTTTCATGCCCAGGAGAAGCCCAGTGTGCTTCACCCAACCCACGGGAGCCTGTCTGGGCAACAGCCTCTCAAAATACATCCTCTTCAGGGGTGTCTTCCAACGAGGTATTGCTCTTGGGTGAAAAGAGGGAGGGACTAAGCAGGGGAAGCCTCCTCTCTTCCTGGCACTAAACCTTCCTCCTTGGGGGTCACGAACAGCCCCTTGGCCATCCTCCTGGTTCAGGAGAAACCCACAGGCACAACCCCACATTCCACATTCACATCCCTGCACACAGCACACACGCCCGGGCAGGCTGGTCACTCACAGGACGCCCGGTCGGGGCCGGCACCTGCCCTCCGCCCGGGCCTGGGCCAGGTTGTCCAGCAATCGGCGAGTGAGAGCAACCGCTTTCCGCTGATGCTTCTTGTGCATCTCCCGCAGGTCTCGCTCTTGCCGACTCCGGAGCTTCACCAGAGCCTTGTGACCTCGGAGCTCGTCCAGGGAAACTACAACCACTTCTGTGAACAGCAGAGCAAAGGCAGGCTGGGCCGGAGCGCCCCCTCGCCCACGCCCTGGGTGGGGGGGGGTCTCGCCTCCGTGGGTAGCCCCACCCACGTAGCGCCAGGCCCCTACCTGACAGGATGCTGGCAATCAGATCATCCCGTTGACCTGCAGAGCAGAGGCAGGACTGGGAAAAACTGGAGGGGACAGCACAGCCACTCCCCTCAGGCCATCCAAGCCCAGCTGCCCCTTACCTGGGCTGCTAAGAGAAGGGCTGGTGGGGGAGGTGACAGGGCCCGAGGGCCGGGGGCGGGGGGTAGTGTTCGGTGGGGCAGGTGTGGTGTTTGGGGTCTGCTGGGATCCCAGCTGCGGAGGCTGGGTCTCCTGGCGCGTTTCTGGACCAGCAGGAGCCTGTCGGGGAGAAAGCAGAATGCTCCTTCCAGAAGTGCCATTGTCTCCGGGCAACTCGGTCCTCCTCAACTCCCTGGGGCTGCCCGATGCCCCTGGTCTGCCTCCCTCTGCCCATCTGGCTCTGGACTCCTCGTCTATACCATGGTGGGGAGGGGGCTGTTAATGATGACCACAGGAGGAACAAGAGGTGTAAAGCAAGCAAGCGTGTCTACACCCCTTTTCTACGTCGGGTGTGGAGAAGATAATGAGAGATGGTATCTCTAGGATGCCGGGCCCCCCTGCAAGGGCTTAGGAACTTCCAGATTGTTCTGGAAAGCCTTGGCCCAGCCCCAAGCCTCTTCCTGTCTCTGAGTCCCCCTCCAGCCTTGCCCACAGCTGCTCATCTTCCTAGTTGCTTAGCTCCTGATTAAATCAGCGAAGGAAGTGAGCGCAGAGTGGGCGCCAGGCTCTCTGGCTAACAGCTTCAAGTAGCTGCCTCTCCCTTGCCTGCCGCAGGCCCCATGGGGCTGGGTCTAGATGTGCGGGAGGGCGAGCCTCTGCCCCTGACTCCCCCGCAGAAGGCGCTGACGTTGGATGGCTCACAGGACCGGCTTCTGTGGCAGCACCTTGCACCCCGGCTCTGAGCCTGCATGCACAGGAGGAATTCTAGCCCAGGTCTGTCCTGAAGGCCTCGAACGTGCAAAAGGATGGTTTTCACCTTGTTAAAATGTGCAGAGTAACCCAAGGCCACTGAGCCTACTGCAAGAAAGGCCAGGAGCCCCACACCACGCAGCTTGGTGGAAAGGCCCAGGATTGGAGGCCTAGGCCAGGCCTTTCTGACTCAGAGCCTCAATACCTCCATCCCTACCGCTGGGTTGGCAAAATCAGGTGGTGGGAAGATTATATGAGCCAAGTAGGTGAAAACGGCTCATACCTGGCTGAGCAGAGAGCTAATGCTCAGCATTCGCTTTATTTTCTGGTTTGGGTGAGAGAAGAGGCCGGAAAGGGGAAAAGGCCTTCCAGGCAGAGGGGATGGGTAAATGCTGTTGGCGTTTGCTGTATGGCAGTGAACAGCCCCTTTTCCTCTCGGGGAGAGGAGCCGGAGCACCGGCTGGGAGAGGGATGCCAGTGGGATGGGGCTGGCACAGGTGGCAGATGCTGCTCCCGAGAGCCCCCCAAGTGCAGCCCTCCCCCCTCCCCCACCCCCAGTAGACTCCAGGGTCCAGGTGAGTCTGAGCCCTGTTGCCTCCCACCTGCCTCCACCCTGCCCTGACTCACCTCTCTCTCCCCGATGAGGGCAGCCAGCTGCTTGGCCCGCTGGTCCATCAGGCTGACGTGCTTGATGGGGTTGATCAGGGCATCTGCATAGTCTGGGTAAAGGCAAAGGGCAAGGGTCTCCGAGTCAGAATCCTGAGGCCACACCCTCCCACCAGCTCTGGTCTCACGGAGGGGCCACAGAACCCACATTCAACTGGGGCCACCCAGCTGAGCCATCCCCAGATCCTTGCGTCCCACACTGCCTGGCCTGCCCCCATAGCTCACTCTGGTGGTCGTTGGGAATGTAGTCAGAGGCCTCAGTGTAGATGAGTAGGGCCGGCAGGCACAGTGGCTGGTTGGCCTCATTCCTTAGGCAGATGTAGTGGTACCCTGGGAGGGCGGGAGGGCAAGGCGACTGAGCCCCGCAAGGCCCCCCACACTGTCCCCACAGCTCCCAGAGCCCAGATGTCCTCACCTGAGCGAATGGCAGAGACGGGCAGGATGCGGTGCCCCACGAACTTGCCACCCTCCTCAAAGGCCGCGATGCGCAGCGAAGCCAGTGTGGGAAGCACCACCTGAGGGCCCAGACTGGTGCTAAGCCACAAAGCTGACTGGGGGCCACTGTGGCCACTGAGCCACAGCTGACCACAGCTACTGAGGCCAATGCTCAGAGGGGACCCTCGGACAAGGTGACCCAATGACTAACCATCAATCACTATAACTATCGAGCCAATGGTGGACCCAAGTGGATGGCCAGCAACCATCAGAGCCCTGAGTCAAGAGAACAGGCTGACCCACCCCTCCAGGTGCCACCACGGTGGGACAGGTCAGGCCACACACCACCCCAGAGTCCCAGTCCATTTCGGAGACAGGGAGGAGCTGGTGTGAGCTTGTGACTATTTCAGGCAAATGTTTCCTGCCTGGGAGATGGGATGGGCTATGCCCACTCATGGGCCCTCCTGCTACCTAACCTTCCTGTCCTCTTCTCTCACCCCTGCAGAGGGCAGGGAGCCTAACCCTGGGACAGGCAGGAGCTGGGGTCAGGCCCAGGGACGACTGGCCAGCCTTAACGTTCCTGGCCACCCCACCTTCCACCCCTGGCTACCACCAGTGCCCCTGCTTCCTCTCCCAGTCGTCCCGCCCTACCCGCTAGGAGAGCTCAGCAGGTCTGGGCGGGCACCAGGCTCACCTTGGGGAACTCAAAGACCTCTTCATCCCACACGGGGTTGAACGAGTTCCCCTGAGAGGTCCGAGTGCGGTACTTGTTGCGCCGCGTGTCAACGGGGAGGCCGAACATATCCACCTCCACGTAGATGCCCACCTTCCTGTCGGACAGGAACTGCCCCGAGATCACCTGGGAGAGCAGGGAGGGTGAGGAGGCTGCAGAGAGTCCACCCGCGGGACACCCTGGCCCGAGCCCTCCCTGGCTCCACCTTGACCCGTAAGGCGTTGGCCACGATGCCGTCCACGATGACCTCGGTGAAGGGGTCAAAGGACTTGTCTGGCCGCCTCATGAACTCCGGCTTGAGCAGGTAGCCACTTCGCCCGTTGTACTCAAACACGCCTGCGTTGAGCTGCATCGCCACATCTAGGGGGCAACGCGGGGAAGGCAAGGTTCAGTGGACCAGCCCAGGCTCGAGAGTCAGGAAGGACAGAGCCGGGCCGGAGGGAGACCAGGGATCTCTGGTGGCAGAGCAAATGGCATCAGGGTTCCACAATCTGGGAAGGGTCAGGCAGGGGGAAGGGCCTAGGGTCCGCCCAGGTCAGGAGCAGGGGTTAGCCAAGGTCTTGCTTCGGTTTGGAATTTGGGATGAGCTTGAGTCAGAGCGCCATCCAGACAACACTAGACGGGTCTTGGGGCAGAAGGCAGGGAGGCTGGGGGTCAGGGGTCAAGGGTCAAGGTGGACCGATGCTCACCCAGGGTCTGGAAGTTGAGTGCCACGAGCTGGCAGCCCACGTTCCAGAAGAGCTGGGGCATGTAGTTGGATGAGTCCACACGGGTGCCCTTGGGGTAGATGCGGCTGAGCTGCTGTTTGTTGTATCTGAGGTTGGCGGTCAGGGGCCACGCCATGCACTCGCCCACCTCCTGCCTCAAGCCCAACCTTGAGTCCCATGAACCTGCCTTCCAGCCTAGGCTCGAGGTGCCCCCTAGGACCCCCACTTCTTAGCCTAACCCCTGTGCAGTCCTGCAGACCCCTCCAAAGCCCAGATGGGGGTGCTGTATCGGACTCTGTATGATGGTATAAGTGGAGATAGAACATCTAAGCAGGCCTCCGAGTGTCCCCAGCTTGGCCCGATGGCCCCTGTGTCAGCAAAGGATACTCCACAAACTCCATCGGGCTCTTGGTCAGCTGTTCCATGGCCTTGGTCTCCACAAAGGATGACATTTCAAAGCACTTGTTCCGCTCTGAGGGGTGGACAATAGGGCCAGTTAGGCCTGGCAGGACCACGTTGGCTCCCGTGCCCACCGCCTTCCACCCTACTCACTTCGAGCAGCCTCGAAGGACTTGAACTTGACAGGCTCAATGTAGTTGACGAGGGTCGACATTTCCTCAGTAGCATTGACCTCACTGCTGGCGGTGCCCTGTGGCCCCAAAGGCAGGGTCAGCAGTGTCATGCTCCGCGACCATTAGCTGGTCATGCCCTCACCTGCCCCGCGCCACGAGGGCGGCTCCAACCCCGCCCCCGGCAACCCCTCCACGGCCTGTCAGCCCTGTTTTGCCTCCTGCCTCCCTGATTCTGGAATCGGGAACTTCTCCCCCATCTCCAGGGTTCAATTACCCACATGCAGACAGGCCCCAATTTTCCACCCCAGCCACTGTTTCCACCCACCACCTGCCCTCGCCTCTCGGGGGCTCACAAGACTCAAATTCCAGCCCTGTGCTGCTGGGCTTGGCAATCCCTGCCCACCTTCCCCACACCGGGCCCCCCACATCCGACCTCACGACTGACTCTTCTCTCACCTCCACTCCTCAGACCTCAACACCGCCCCTGCCTACAGGACGCTCCTCTCCAACGCTCTGGCCCCCCACAGGTGTTCCCTCTCCCCCAGGCCAACCTCCCTGCCCAGGTCAGCCTCCCCTTTCTCCCCTGCGTTTCCCTGCCCCGTTCTGTGCCCTAATTCACCCCTCCCCAGCCCACGTCACAAGCATAACTTCTCCCATGCCTGTTTATCTAAGATCCCTCTTTTCCTCTCCCTCTCCACATGCCCTCCGCCCACTACGACCCCCACCCAACTCCAGGAGAGCAGGGGAGGTCTGCCCACGGCCAAAGCCAGCCCCTCGTCGGCGCTCAGCAATTGCTCTCCTACTTCCCACTGGCCCGCCTGACCTCATCCGTGGTTGGCTTTTTGGGGTCCGTCTGTTCCTCCTCTTCCTCATCCTCTTCTTCATCCTCACGGTCGGCAGGCCCAAGATAGCCCAGAGACTTCCGAGGCTCCAAGCTGGGCTTCTCAAGGCCCGCCTCCTCCCCATTGCTCAGGCCTGGGCAGCTGTCGGAGCTGGGGGACCCTGCAGAGGACAGGGCCACAGTGGTCAGGGGCAGGGCACACACACAGACTCTCAGCAGCTAGGAGGTGCTGTGCCCAGCCTATGTGGAGGTGACTCGGTGGAGAAGTCCAGGGGACTCTCAGGGCAGTGTGGCTGGGGGAGAGGACAGAGGTCAGGAGTGGGATGTCGTGGTGAGGCAGAGGGCAGTCAAAGGTCAGGATCCAGAGTTATTGCCATCAGGAAGGTAGGTACAGGGGCTCAGAAGGGTGAGAAGCCAGGAACTGGGGTACAACAGCCTTGACAGCAAGGGTAAAGGATGACATGGTGCGATTCCCAGTCAGGGGCCAGTCAGAGATGCACCCGATGAAGGGGCTCAGTGAGGGGACCAGTCAGGGGTCAGAGGTCAGGAAGACAATCCAGTGAGAGGTCAAGGGTTGGCTGAACTTATAACCAATTGGGTAGGCAGACCATGTGGGGTCACAGCACAGAAGTCAGAAGTCTGAGGGTCACACTCAAAGGATGGGGACGTGGTTCATGCAGGCAGATGTCAGGATTCAGTCACAACCCAGCTGAGGGGAGGGCTCTGGGATACGGGAGTCTCAGGGCGAGGGGTCAGGAGTTGGATGGAGTCAAGTCCAACTGGGGTGTGGTTCAGCGAGTGAGTGCCTGGGGCTGGAGGTCAGAGGTCCCATACTCAGCTAGGAGGTGGCCAGTAGCTTGGTGGGGAGGAAGGTCATGTTGGGGACCAGAGGGGACGACTGGGTTCAGAGAGATGGGGGTGGTTAGGGTCAGGATGAGGATCGAAGGTTGAGCCAGGGCCATACCGAGCTGGGGAGAGGAGGGCTCCGTGGCGGCCGAGCTCTCGCTCAGGGCCGAGTTGCTCTGCTCCAGCGGTCGCTTGCGCACAGACCTGTTGGGGATGCCAGTGCTGGGCTGGTGCCGCTTCTTGTTCTTCACCAGGATGCGGCCCATCAGGTCCTGAGGGCTGGGCAAGGGGACGCCTGGGGCCAGCTGGTGGGCACAGACAGGTCAGGGACTGCGGGGGCACCCTCCCCCCCATGCCCTGCCACAGCTCCAAGCCCCCATACCGGGTACTTGTCCAGCGGGTCGATGAGCAGGGCGTCCCCAAAGATGGAGCGGCAGTACTCGGCCATCTTGGCCTGCTGCTTTGCCCTGCGGAGCCAAGGTCAAAAGTCAGGGGTCCCCAGTGGAGGGGACCCCTCAGGGCCAGTGAAAAGTCCCAGGGTGAGAGATCACAGGAGCTGTCCGACAGGCCACCGTGGGAAGCTGCCTCTGGGTCGATCGGGGTCCCCAGGTCAGAGGCTGCTGGGTCGACGTCTCTAGCCAGGGGTCTACTCACGAGTCCACGTGGTTCTCGAAGGAGAGGATGACCGGGTAGGGCGAGGTCTTGAAGGCGCTCTCGGCGATGGCCTCAAGCACGTCCCGCAGCGGCACCTCCGTGGTCATGGTGAAGCCGTGGGTGATAAAGGGCTCCTCCTCCGGTGGCCGCCCTTTCCACACGTCCAGCTCCACACAGCGGCAGCCCCACAACAGCGCCTGGCGGTACATCTCCACCGACGAGGTCCCCGCCAGCTGCCCCGCTGGAGGCAAGGCTCTGTCACCACCGCAGCCGTGCCAGCCGGGCGCCTCCCCCTCCTCCCCAGGTCTGTGCTGAACCAGGCCATGCTGGGAACATAGGGGGACATAGGAGGGCCCCGTGGCGGCTAACCCTGCCCCTGACACACTACCTGGAGAGCCCCTGATTGCTCCTTAATTCACTGTGGAGCCAGAGGGCAGGATCCCGGTCCCACCGCCTGGCCGCTGGCACCCACCCAAGCTGGTCAGAGTTGGCGACGCCCACAGCAGGCTAACGGACTTGTCCCTCCTCCAGGGCTGTCCCTGTCTCACCTGAATATCCACCACCACCTCCCACCGCACCAGCCTGAACCAGGGAGCCACACCCAACACCCCATGGCCCCTCACTTCCCTTTCTTCCTTCTACCATCACCTGCCTGAGGACAGCAGGCCCCTCCCTGCCTCCCACCCAGTCTCTGCAGAGCTCCTGGCATCCTCCTTCTACAAACTTACCAGGTCACATCACCCACAACCTGCGTAACTCCCTCCAAAAATTGCCTTTCTTGACCAACTAGGATAAATTCCTTCTCTGCTGGGTCTACCCCTGCCTCCCTCTCTGGCTCCCTCCCCTCTACCTGCCCCAGCCCGCACCCCACTCCACCAGCTCCACCTCCTCCTGGCCTCCTTTCTGCTTCCTAAAAGCACCAAGCTGTCTTTTACTCTGGGCCTTTGCACAGGCTGTTCCTTCCCAAAGCCAGCCACAGGCCTCAGACATTCCCCCAGGAAGCCTTCCAGACCACCCCACGGGACACACACATGCAGAAAAGCCCTGGCCCCCCAGCGCAGGCTGTGTGTCAGTGCCTGACACCTAGCACTGACCACCCCAAAGGGAGGCAGGAGGCAGTGTAAGGGCCAGAAGGCAGAGGTCACGGACGCCACAGCTCCCTCATGGCAGCGGAGGGCACTCGCTCACCTGTGAGATAGGTGTTATGTGAGGAATTGATGAAGTAGGAGCTCAGTGGCTGGGTCATGTCTTCACTCAGATCCAGGGCCTCTAGGGGCAGGATACCATTCTCCTCCCCTCCCAGGTAGCGGCTGAAGCCCTCCATGGACATCTGGTCTGGGGCCGGATGGGGTCAGCAAGGTCAGGGTCAGCTAGCTCCCTCCCCAGTCCCCGCCCCCCACCCCAGCTGCCTCACCCATCTGGTCTGGGGGCCGGATGGGGTCAGCAAGGTCAGGGTCAGCTGGCCCCCTCCCCAGTCCCCACCCCCCACCCCAGCTGCCTCACCCATCTGGTCTGGGGGCAGGTGATGGTCAGCAAGGTCAGGGTCAGCTGGCTCCCTCCCCAGTCCCCGCCCCCCACCCCAGCTGCCTCACCCATCTGGTCTGGGGGCAGGTGATGGTCAGCAAGGTCAGGGTCAGCTGGCCCCTGCCCCAGTCCCCACCCACCACCCCAGCTGCCTCACCCATCTGGTTTGGGGCCAGGTGATGGTCAGCAAGGTCAGGTTCAGCTGGCCCCCTCCCCAGGCCCCACCCACCACCCCAGCTGCCTCACCTCGCTCCAGGAACTGCTGGTTGGGCTCATACTTCTCAATGAGCAGCCGAGTCTGGGAGGGCCCCAGGGGTGGGTACAGCACTTCATTGAGTCTCGGGTCCCGTTGCTTCTGGTTGATGAACTCCATCAGCTGTTCCAGCGTCAGGTACGGCTTGCCCTTGGCTCCTCTGGAGGGGGTGGGAAGCCAGGTCAGGCAGAAGCCTCACCAGCTCCTGCTCCACGCCCTGACCTTGGCAGAGAGAGTTGGCATCCACTGACGGGGACTGGGGCAAGTCACTGCCTCTCTCAGCTGCAGTTTCCCATCCGCTCCCGGCACTGGCATCGGTATTAGCAACAGCTGTGCCAATCTTAGATCCACTCCCAGCTCCAGCCCTCATTCACTGAGCTTAGGCAAGACCCCAGCAGTCTGACCCACCCAGCTCTTGTCCCCAGCATGGGCTGATGAAGGTAAATGGGGAAAAGGGGACAACAGAGAACTGTCCGCAACAAGGCTTCGGGCAAAGTGGCTCTGAACTCAGCCGTCGCCCTGTACACTGGGACCCCCAACAGTTCCACTCCCCCTCCTGAGCTGGAAGGAACCCTCGGGCAGAGGCCGGCATTGGGTACTGGGGCTGGTAAGTGGGCCCAGCCTGCTCACATCTCCAGCAGGATCTTGTCAATGTCAGGTCGAAGACACAACTTGTTTAGGAACCGCTCAAAGATTTCCAAGGAAAACTCATCAGGCCGGATGGACTCGCTCTGGAGGCCGAGAAGTACAGGCTTAGAGCCAGTGGCAGCTGGACCCAAAAGGGCAGGCACCCACCATGACACCCACCCTGCCCTGCCCCCAGTCCCCTCACCCGGTTAAAATTGAGGCCACAGGATTCCAGCGCAGTCTCTACCCGCTTCTTGTCTGCTGAGAACATCTTCAGGATGCTGAACAGGTGGGAGGGAGTCAAGGTCAGTGGGGGCAAGGTCACCAAGCCGGGGCAGGGGAGGAGCTAAGGGGAAGAAGGGGTGCTCACTTCTTGACTGGGATCCGTCCATCCTGGTTCACCTGCAGCTTCAGCTTTGTATATCTGGGGGGACAGGCAGAAGGGTCATGCCCTGGGAATGAACACCTGCACCCCCAACGCCCCCCAGGCAAGCCTGGGGCTCACGCTTTGCGCAGGAAGGTGTTCCTGGAGGCATTCTGAGCCAAGATGTTCATGGCCAGCTTGAACAGCTCATCAGCCCAGACCTGAAAGGTCAGGATGCAGGGGAGAGGGTAAGTGGGGGCCAGAAGGGCTGGCCTAGCCGCAGCCCACGCCCAGAATTGGGCGTGGCACACAGTAGGTACTTAAGTATTGCTTTGTCTAAGGGTGATTAGAATTAGGGACAGGGAACAGCCTAGTGTACAACAGGCTCTCACTTAGGGATGGCTGATTCAGCAAGTGGGGTGGTGGCTCCCCTGGGTGACCCCTCAGACCCAGCCCACCTTAGCTGTGTCATCCTGCACAGCCATGAAATTCAAGAACGTTGTGTTCACTGGGTCTGGCCCGGCCACTACCGTCATCATCTTCTCTTCCAGCCGGGCATCAAGGCCACAACCCAGCACATCACGGATTTTGGGTTCCTGAGTAGGTGAGGGCCAAGGGTGAGGAGGGGTATCTCCACCTCCCAAAACCTCACTCCCATGCTCAGTCCTTCCTGGGCCCCATCACCCACCTTGGGCATGCGGGCGTAACGGCCTGTCCGTGTGTCCCTGATGGAACTGATGTCCAGTGTGTCCACCTCCTGGGGAAACCAGATGCCAGGGTAGGTCTAGAAGGCTACAGGGTGAGGCCCCAGGGCTCCCAAGCTCGCCACCCAGGCCAAAGAGTGGCCACTCATGCCTTGGCCCCTGCCTTGAGCACTTCCTGTCCAGCAAGCCGTGCTAGAGGTGAGCCAGCCCCTGGGCCCCACCCTATGGGTTGGGTATGTAAGTGTGGGAGTCAGGGACCCTAGACCTGAGTGAGCTGCGCCAGCACTGCCCTCACCATGTTGGGTCCTGTCCAGTACAGGAAGAAGCCATTGGAGTCCACTCGAAGGGTCACCAGGTTCCGACTAGAGGCCTCCTGGGGATGGGATGGGACAGCAGGGGTCAAGGAGTGAGGGCTGAAACCCAGGCTTGGTCCTGGACCCCCTGGGGCCACCCGGAGCAGTATTTCTGACAGCGAACAAAGATAAAACCTCACCCAGCCGGAAGGTCCTCTGTGGCTTCCTATAATCCTCAGAACAAAGCTGAGGTCCTGGGCTTGACATCTGTGGTCCTGGCACCTCTCCCAGCGTCACCTTTCTCTCACTTAAGACTCTGTCACATGGATCCCTTACTACCCTATTCCTATTTTCAACATCTGCATCACTGTTCCTTTGCTAAGATATCCTTTCCTTCCTTCCTTCTCTACCCATGAAATCTGACCCACCTGCCTGGGGAGGCCTCCCTAGACCCCCAACCACAGGCTCAACTTCCTCAAAAGGTCTGAGAGCCAAAGGTTGGAGCTCCCGGTAGCCCCATTGAGAACATTTATGGCAACAAAAGCAGAGGGTTCAGAAGCCCGACCCCATAGCCCTTCTGTGGCCATAGGGGTCCCATGATGGGCAGCCACCCTTTACATCTGCCTTAAAGTCCATTATCCTCTCTCCGCATCCCACAGCTCACCCGTCTCACCAAGCACAGACTGAGTCATGCCAGCAGGAGACCCACCCTGCCCTCAGAACCAGAGTGCAGTCTGTCCTCCCCCAAACAGCCCCTCAGAGGGCAGGAAAGAGTGTGCTGGCCCCATTTTCTGAGGAGAGCCTGGTCCCTGGCACACTCCCAGGGCCACCCTAGGCAACAGAGGGCAGCAGCCAAAGGGGGGTGGGTCAAGAGGGACTTAGACGTGGCCAGGGTCCAGGTGGCCGAGTGGCCAGAGCTAGAACTCTCATGCCCCAGTAAGAGACCCTGCCTCACGTGGGTGTCACCCCCTGCCCCAAACTGCTGCCTGATACCTGGCAATCGGATCATCAATACAACAGCACCCCTCACATTGTCCCTACTGCATGCCAGGTCTAAGCATTTAACATCCAGGAACTCACTTAGTCCTCCTACCAACCCTGTGTGGTATACACTATTAGTCTTCCCATTTCACAAATGAGCAGACTGAGGCATGGAGAGGCTGCGACACTTGTGAAAGGGAGAGCGAGGAGCCAGGATTTGCATTCAGGCAGTATGGCTCCTGTGGCCTAGGAAGCAGGGAACCAGGAGGACCCCCACCAGGCTCCCCACTCCTGGCCTCAGCTGCAACCTCAATGAAGGGCCCCAGATTAGTCTCCACTCTCCAGACTCAGTTTCCTCTTCTGGGGGATGGGACCGCACCAGCCCCGCCCATCTCAGGCTTTGCTTACAAAGGACAGGAAGTTGATCTGGGAGCAGAGGGGACAGGGAGCCCTGGAACTCTGGGAAAACTTGAGCCTCCTCACCTCACTGTGCTCACAAACATCGACAGCCTCTCTTTGGGGTTGATTCCCAACTCTGCCCTGGGACCCAGGGCACCCCAATAGTGTGAGGAGGGGGAGTTCTGTAGTAAGGTCCCCAGGGCCTCCCCTTGCCCTCCCCAGCAGTCTGGCCTTCAAAGGCAGCCCAGGCCCCCTGTTCTGTGGCCCCAAGTCCTCAGGCACCCCCAACCCCACCCCCAGGGCCTTCTCCGTGTTCCCACTTCCTTATTTGGGTTTATCACACTGGGAGGAAAAAGGGAAACTTTTCCCTCAGGCCACCACGGGGAAGGGGTCTCCCGGGCCGCCGGGGCTTCCAGGCACCCTCTCGGGAGGCACACCTGCAGCATCAGGCCACGCCCCCAGCCCCTCCCCCCAGCTCCCACGCCTACCCGCCCCACCCAGCCGGAAAGGAGCCCAGAGACTTCCAGGCTTCTGGCCTGTCTCGGTAGGAGCAGCAAGGAAGCTCAGGCCGGCCGGGTGGCGCCCCTGGGGAAGGAGGGGCCCAGGGGGCAGAGAAGGGGACGGTGTGAAATGAGGGTGGGGCAAAGAACTGGGACCAGGAGCCGCAGGTGAGCGCCCAGGCAAAGAGGGTATAAAGGGGGCCAGGATTTATTGGGGTTCAAAGTCCCCATGCTAAGGAGTGGGGCACAAAGTTCCCCCGGTGTGCAGGAAGTTGGGGGGCAAAGTCTCCACGAGGGGGTGACTTGGTGATACCACCTGAGCTGGGAACTGGGCTGAGATCCAGAGCTAGGCAAAGGAGTGCCAACCAAAATAGGGTGAAAAAGCGATGAATGGAGAAGAATGTTTAGACTAGGGCACTTGGAAGCGTAGGGTCCCAGAGGCACCCACCCAGAACGGAGGTGCACCTGAACCAGAAGGGGGGCCAGGGTCCTCGAACCAGACTCCAGTGCCGGGCAGGGGTCTGGGGACCCGACCAGGGTTGAAGGACCTGGGGTTAGATTGGCAAGGAGGGGTAGGAAGTGCAGTGAAAAGGGTGGCCGGGATTTATTGGGGTTCGATGTCTCGGGGCCAAGAAGTGGAAGGATAAATTTTCCGCAGCCAAGACTGGGGTGGGGATTGGGGGCAAAGTCTCCATTACAGGGACGCCTGGGGACTCAAGTTTCCGGAGCACAGCCAGTCTGGGATGGGGGTGCGCCGTGGCCAGGCCAGGCTGGGATGGGGGTCCTCGACGTCCGGCCGAGCTTGAGTGAGAGAGTGCCTGGATCTGGACGGAACAGGGGGCCCCCACACTTACCTCGTCCCATTTGATGAACTTACTCCCGCGCCGCAGGATCTCCCCCACGGTGGGCGGCTCCAGCTGCAGCGCGTGGACGCCCGGCCTGGCGCCCGCCATAGCTGGGCCAGGGGCGGGCCGGGGGACCCACGGAGCCCCGACGGGGACCGACGGCGTCGGTGCTGCCTCCGCACGCTCCCGCGCGGCCCGTTCTGACCCCGCGGCGTCTGCGTCTGCCTGCCCGCCAGTCTGTCCAGCACAGACCAGAGAATCGGCGGGGCCCGGGAGGGCGGGGCGGGGCGGGGCCACAGCGGCCCCGCCCCCTCACACCGCGGCGGCTCCCCCTGGCGGCCGGGGCGGCGACTGCAGCCGCAGCGAGCACGGGAGCAAGGGTATACTTGAACCTGGCGCTTCGCTGGGGGGCTCAGCTGGACAAACCCGGGGTGAGGAGAGGACGCTTGGGACCAGGGGGACTAGAGTGGCTGCAGCTGGAGGGATTGCATGTGAAGGCGCTGTCAGGCCAGCCGGGGTCAGCCCGCTGTTTTCTCAGGGGCGGAGGTGGGGTACCATTGGAAGGCCAGACCAGTGTGTGAGGGGGCGCAACGCCCTGTCCCCCGCCCCGCTCCTGCAGCACTTAACTGAGTGCAAGAGAAACCACTCCCGCCCTCTCTGCCCTCACTTGCCTCACCCCGTCCTGCAGCAGCGTGGTCCCTCTCCCTGGGAGCACTTAGCTAATGGGCCTCCCGCCGGCAGGCGCCCCCTCCTTACCTAGACCTCCTCGGGGGGCCCAAGCCTTTGGGCCTGTCAGAGAGAGCCTAGGAACGGCGCATTCTTGTGCTGCAGACCCCCGCGACCCACCCTGGAGCCTGTCCCTGGGGATCCTGACTGAAAACTGCGAAGGGGCCGGTTCGCTGTTTGCCCAGAGGGGTGCGAAGCCTCAGAGGCATCGCGGATCAGGGGGGTAGAGGAGGAGCTCTGCAATGCCCGCAGCAGGTGCCCTGAAATCTGTTCCAGGGACGGGAGGGGGAAGGCACATGGGCACTGGGATGGATGGGGGCTACAGCCCCTCCCGCAGGGCTTGGCTGGGGGGGCTCCTGCCTGGGGGCCCCTGTGGGAGCCCCCCCAATGCAGAGGCAGTGGCAGGAGCAAGTTTAAAGTAGAACTCATCCAGAGGGGCCAGCCAAGTCACCTAGAAACCCAGAAAGAGACGGAGCTGGTTCTGGGGGAGGAGGGGTCAGTCAAGGAGGAGTGTGCCCTGCAGGCCTGTTTGCCCCGGGCTCTCAGACCCCCAAGGGGAGCCCAGCCTGGAACCGGCTCTCCTCAAAATACCATGTTGGGCACCAACTCTAACCTAAGGAAGCTCCTTGTCTTTGGCCAAGGCGCGCTAGGCTGTGATTGTTTTCCACTCATGGCCCAGAGAGGGGAAGGCACTTACCTACAGTCACACAGCTCTATGGGAGGTTTTCTGCTCTCTGGCTTTCAGGCCAGCTTGTGATCCCTCCACTCCTTGCCCTTGAGGAGAAAAAAGGGGAATAGGACTTGTCATCCTCATCTCTCAGCAAAGCAGCAGAGCTGTACCCCTCAGACACCCAGGGACCACCATGTCTACTGGGCACAGCCATGTGTGCAGGGTGGAGACTGGCCTCTGCTCACCACAGGACCTAGTCTCTTTGTGCCTCAGTTGCCTTCTCCAGAAGCTGGAGGTCATTGGAGGATGAAATAAGCAAATGGGTATCCCATGACCCTTGGTTACAGGAAGCTAGACGTCTAAGGAGTGGCTGGCAGGCTGTGGAGGCATGAAGGAGGAAGAAGGAAGGGGTTTGGGTCAGCTCGGGGGCAGGGCGTCTGCCAGCCAGTGCCAGGGTTAGCAGGGCCTGAGTTGAAGGGTCTGAGCTGTGGGCCCGTGGCCATGGACAGGTGTACTTCATAAGCACTGGGCAGCAGCTCCTTCACAAAACAGGATGGGAGACTTTTCCTTGGGCCTGAGCCTCTCCCCCTCCCTGTGTCTCCTGAGGCCAGGGCTGCCCCCATTAAAGGGCTTCTTCCTCCTTGGACACTTTCTTCCAGTCCTGGTAATGATAATAGGACTTCTTGGCAAGCAGTAATGGTGGAAGGAAGGCCGCCTTTCCGGCCTCTACCCTCGATTAAGGGAGCCATCCCTGCCCACGAGACCCTCCCTAGGGTCTCAGCTCCAGGGAGGCACTGAAAGCAGCCTTAGTTGCACTCTGGTGGAGCACTCTGGTGGAGGGGGGTCGGGACCCCAGAAAGGGTGTGGCTGGCGAGGCCACAACCTGAGGCTGGAAGGAGGGGTAGCCCTGGAGGCCTAGCCGAGTTTAGGCAGGAAGGCAAAGGCTGGAGTGTGGGCACGGAGCACTGAGTTCTCGGCCCCCAGCCACAGGAGGTCCGTAGAAACAGCCCCCTTGAAGAGGCCCAGGGTAGGTAAGTAACCTGCCTGTGGCCTCACACCCTACTTGGCAGAGCCAGGATGTGAACGTGGCTCTGGCACTTGAAGGTTCTGTGCAAGGCAGCCCAGCCTCTGAGAAGGCTGCAAGCCAGCATTGGGTGGGTGGCCATGAGAAGGGACTGTTGGAAAAGAGAGTAGGCCCCAGGAATCTGGGAGTGTCTTGGGGGTGTCATGGGAGGTGGAGAAAGGGAGAGACAAGAAAGATTCCCGTTCCTCTCGGTTCTGCCCAGAGAACCCACAGCGAGTACCCCCAAGAGGTGTGGACATGACAGCAGGCCTTCACACCTGCCCTGATGGGAGAAGGGACAGGAAGTTCAGCACTCTGGGTCATAGCAGCTGGAGGGCAGAGCCAGGGCTAGACCTAGGTCCTCATGGCCTCCAGGTCCCACGCCCAAATCCAGCTGTGGCAAATCCCTGCTCTTAACCACGAGGACCTGCAAGGCCCTAATCAATGCTCCTTTCGGAAACAGCAGACCAGCAAACCCGCTCTGATGGGGTGAGGGGGTGAGTTGGGGAATTTGGACTTGGGTGAATTACTCCTCCCAACAGTCCAGCTCAGAGCTGGAGGCCAGGAGATTAGGCTAGGCATGGGGCTCCTGGTGGAAAGGTGGGTCTTACCTAAACTATGAGCCAGGGTCAACCCTTCCCTGGTCCCCCCACCTTGTTTGGCTGAAGGGAGGATAAGGCCAGAAAAAAGGTTGGGGAAGGAGGAGGCATCAGCTTGCCCCAGACTGAGCTCAGTTGGTGAGCCTGCCCCCAACCTAGTAAGCTAGGGCTCTCACAGAGAAACCTACCTCTACCCTCCTCCACATCGCCCTCTATCCTCAGCCTCTGCCTTCTCATCCCTTCTCCCCAACTACAGAGTAAGCCTAAAGTCCTGGGTTTGAGTCAGCTGTGGGACGGTGGGCCAGTCTCAACCTCTGCCTGAACCCCTGCTGCTCCAGAGGGTGTCTCCAGCATCCAGAGGGAGGGTGACTGTGAGGGGCAGGGACAGAAACACTTACTGCTTCTCAGACCCTGATATTCTCCTGGAAACAGCAGAGAGTGAGCCTGCCATCTGCGGGAGCATCCCAGAGGGGCTGTGCAATCATGTCAGATGGCATCTAAGGAGAGGGAGGGGGACGAGTAGAGACTTTGTGTCAGGAGCCTGGGTTCACAATCTGAACTGCATCTCTGTCTGTGGGACTTACCCTCTGTGGTGCAGTCATTGAACGGTTCATGCATTTTCCTCTTGAATCTTCATCACAACCTCTCGAGGAAATGGAGGCGCAAAGGAAGCCACTAATTTTTTTCAGATATTTGTTTAACCAGTAGTTATGGAGCACCTTCTAAGAGTCTGACATAGATGCTGAGAGCTCAACAAGAATCAAGTAATTTATTAGGTGCATGTGGGTTTGTAGCTGAGCACACACACTCAACCACGAACACCAGCAGTACCCAAGTGTCAGGCAGGTCTCCGCTCCATGGAGCTCAGAGTTTAGAAGGGGGTGACAGACATTGAACAAATAAACGAGACTATTTAATGATACGGAAAATCAAATGGAGGCGGGGGCGGAAACGAGATCCGAAGTCCGCTTACAGAAAAGTGCGGAAGGAAAGGCCCCTGTTAGATCTAATGGACTGAAGAAGCCTCAGGGCCACGATTTGCAGGACAGCAAGCGTGATGTCCTCTCACTGGAACTGACTCTATGAACGCTTATGGGTCAGTTATTATTAACTTTATTGTCATGATTACCGGCTCCTCCACTTCCCACCTAAAGAGTTTCCTCTTTTGTACACACGTTGCGGGGTACAGAGGCGCCCCATGTGAAGCCAGCTAGCCCTACGAGGGCGCCCCAAACAAGTTCAGTGCTTCCCACCCTAGGCTCCGCTGCTGGAGCGGTCTGGCCACAGGGTAGCCGGGCCTCGTGAACTACATTCCCCATAATTCCGTGCATTGCCGCCATCTTGGCGGGTGGGCGGTGGCTGCCTGGGGTCTGGCCCTTCGGGTTGGTTTTGCTCACCCTCAACCCAGGCCACCCGTGGAGGGGCGCGAGACCCCCGCCCAGTAGGGCGTCCGGGGACCTGAGCAGCTCCTATTTGCCTTCTCCACTCCCCCTCCCTTAGGAGCCCGGTCCACGTGTCGGTCCGCGCGGAGAAGCCTGCTGGCTCCCGGCTGTCCAAGGGCTGCAGGACCTGCGGGGGCTCCCACATCTCGCTGGACACCCGCCCTGCACCTAGTACCCACTCACTTCCCTTTCCAGACGGCCCCCGTTTCTGTTTCAGTGAGGACAGACTACTAAGGTCCTAAAGGTAGCGCAGATTCTGGTACCCGGCGTCTAGAATGTCTAGAGTTTGGAGCCGCAGAATTACCGGGGGTAGCAGACAGCCAGGTCCAAGCCCCTGACAAGCGGACCCTCCCCTAGCCCCTGCCTGGGGGCGGAGTGGAGGTGAGGGGCCTGCAGCGGGACTGGCTCTTTAAGGGGGTGTGGTCGGGGGGCGGGGGAAGTGAGCGAGACTGAGAGCTGCCTCGGCGGCGGCGGCGGCGGCGGCGGCTCGGGCGGCGGCCGTGGGGGACAAAGGGCGGGCGGATCGGCGGGGAGGGGGCGGGGCGCGGCCAAGCCAGGCCCGGGGGCTCCGCATGCTGCAGCTGCGCCCGGTTGCCCCCGCTGCCGCCCTCGCTGCAGAGCCGCTGGAAGCCAAGTCCACCAGCTAACCCGAGCGAGCGGCCCGCAGCCAGCCGGCGGGCGTCCCGGAGGCGGCGGCGCAGGGAGGGGCCGGACGCGCGCACGTGGCCCCGGCGGCCGCCATGGCGGACAGCGGCCCCGCGGGGGGCGCGGCGTTGGCGGCCCCGGCCCCCGGCCCCGGCAGTGGCGGCACAGGGCCCCGCGTCTACTTTCAGAGCCCCCCTGGGGCAGCAGGCGAGGGCCCGGGCAGCGCGGATGATGAGGG
Organism: Noctilio leporinus; assembly: GCA_004026585.1. NCBI lineage: Eukaryota > Metazoa > Chordata > Mammalia > Chiroptera > Noctilionidae > Noctilio > Noctilio leporinus. The sequence goes on along the minus strand of PVIW01001438.1, from coordinate 220,670 downwards.
CCCGGTGAGGCGCCAAGGGAAGGTCACGGTCAAGTACGACCGCAAGGAGTTACGGAAACGCCTCAACCTAGAGGAGTGGATCCTGGAGCAGCTCACGCGCCTCTACGACTGCCAGGTATGTCCCTCACCCCTCATTGACACTTTAAAGTCGGTACCGAGTTGGGCCGCTTGGGAACCCCACTCTGAGCCCGCCTGTCACCCGGAGTCTGTAGGCACACCGCTTCGCGCTCCCCTCCTATCCCCCACCCCCATTGTGCGCTCTTTTTTTGTCTGACTTAAGTCACTTTAATCTCCCCAGCTTCTTCATGCCACTACTCTGGTCAGGCTTGATACTCTGGGCCTTGGGCAGGAGGCACGGGGTAGCTTGGGCTGGCGGTGGAAGGAGGTCTATTGAAGTGCCTGCTAGCCTAGACTGGGTCCTAGACGCTGGCCTGGTTGGTGGGGGGACCCTAAAGCGTCTGGGTTATTCTAATAGGCTAGCCTGTAGCTCCATCCTGGCCCGGAGCAGGATAGCCCCATCTCTGGGTACTGGTTCTCCACCCTATGACTCTTTCCTTGCTCAAATGGTGACTCAGGCCCCTGCGGGCAGGGTGGAGGAGTGGGCTTGTCTGGGGCTGCCTACCCTAGCCCAGCCCTGGAATGCAGCCAGCTCCAGACTGGATAGGAGCTTCCTGGGAGGGAGGGGTGACAGGCGCCCCTCGGCATAGCATGTGCTCTTTGTTTCCCCTTTACCAGACCTGGGTCCTTCTTGCTGACCTCCCATCCTTCGCTTCACCCTCACTCCTGGGAAGCTGTGACAGGTGTTTGGGGGAGGGGAAAAGGCTGTGATAAGTTGGGACAGCTGGCCCCACCTGCTCTGGTTGAAATGGGGGGGATCCAGAAGTTAGGCAGACACATCTGCAGGGCTCCCAGACCAAGCTCTCTGGCCTTGTCTGGCACTCAGGGTGTCCAACTGGCAGAAACAGGAAGCTCCCCCCACCCAATTGGGCAGTTTGCCTTGGCACGGGCCTGATCTGTTTTCTTTCTCAGAGCAGCTGCTCCTGTCTGCTGGGCAAAGAGGGCTGCCTCAGCCTGCAGTAGGGCAGGGGCCTCAGCCAGCAAGGCCCTCTCATACCCTCTCCCCCAACTCAGGCCCTTGTCTCTCCCTCCTCCCCCACCCCTACCCAGGAAGAGGAGATCCCGGAACTGGAGATTGACGTGGATGAACTCTTGGACATGGAGAGTGATGAAACTCGGGCTGCCAGGGTCAAGGTGAGAGAGGCGCTGAGGATGGGGAGTGGCAGTGTCAGGTCAGGGGAGCTGGAGTAGAGGGCTACCTGGAGGCAGTGCCAGTTAGGTAAGCAAGACTCTGGAGCCAGGCTTCTTTGGTCTGAGTCAGCCAGCTTTGTGACACTGAGCCTCACCTTCTACCTCCATCAAATGGGGCTAATGCTTCTTGCCTAGCTATGGCATTCCTGTGCCTCAGGGTGGCCCCAGTCCCTTGGAAATGGGTATGGGTGAACTCTAGGCCTCTGTTTCTGAGAACTTTTTCTTCCTCTGCCCTATCCCACCAGGAGCTGCTTGTTGATTGTTACAAACCCACTGAGGTAAGTGTTTTCCCCAGACAGTGGGGGAAAAAGAGCCTGAGCCTCTGTCATCCTGGGATCTGGTCTCCTTAATGTAATGTCTTCCCTCCTGTCCAGGCCTTCATCTCTGGCCTGCTGGACAAGATCCGGGGCATGCAGAAGCTGAGCACACCCCAGAAGAAGTAAGGGTCCTCCACCCAGGTGGAAGGTGGCTCCCACAGGACAATCGCTGCCCCCTGACCTCGTAGCAACAGCAATACCAAGGAGCCCTGGGCCAGGCCTGGTGCCATGAGCAGGGCTCCCCCGTGCTCCTTGCTTAGGGGCCTCTTCCCTGCCCCCCGTTTTCCATTTTTGGGGTTTTTTATTATTATTAAATTGATGGGACTTTTTGTGTTTTTATATTGATTCTGCGGCGCGGGCCCTTTAATAAAGCTAGGATATGCCTTTGGTGCAGCTAACAGGCTTGGTTGGTCTTTTAGGGGGATACACTGCTCTGTAACTGTTAGCACCAATTCTGCTTCTCCCCAGGTGACTGAAGGCCTTCCTGAGGGCCATGTAGTCATGGCGATAGTCCAGTGCTGGCTCCCAAACCAGGAGCCAGAAGTGGCTGGGGAACTAGGGGGGAACACTGTTGCTGTTGCAAGCAAGAACACTTTCCCTTTGGGCAGGGGCTACCATGCCATCCAGGGCCTGGCCATCTTGACCCCTAGACTGTCGAGCCTAGATCCTAAGGCTATGAAGCCAGAAAAGGAGGGGTGCTGAGGGAGGGGAAGCTGGGGCCATGGTTTCTGTCTCGGGGCCCACAAACACACACAGGCTTACTTCATGAGCTTTAAGGTTTTTTTTTCTTGTTTGTTTAAACAGTCTGGTCCCTGATGGGGCCTCTCCACCGGCCCTCCCCAACTTAGCTACAATTCTGAACGTCGCTCTATTTTGAGCAGCTCCACCTCGAACACTAGGGTTGCACCACCTGCAATGAAGAAGTGAGGTAGAATGAGCACCTGGGCCACAGGAAGATGGGAGGGTGCAGCACATAGGAAGTAAGAAGGTATATTACCTGGAATCTTTGGGGGAGCTCCCCGCTCTCCATACCCTGTTAAAGATGCACACACACGCACGTACAAAAACAAAAAACAAAAAACAAAGTGAGCTCTGGCCAAGCAAAGAGGTTGTGTAGACATTCGGACTGAAACCAGGCCTCTGCTCATCTTAATAACGTAGCCAGAAATGGTATAATGGGTGGGAGGGCTGCAAAAGGCCTGGTAAAGGGCAGAGGGTCTTGCCCTATCCTTATTGCTGGGTACAGATGAAATTGGAAGAGGCATGAACTGTAATGAATGGGTGGGAGGAGATCAATGCAAAGGCTGAAACAGCCTTCAACCTTCCCCAGGCACACCCCAAACCCCATACCCACTCAGAATGGACATCTTACCCAGCTCTGATGGGATCACCAGCTTCCGCTTTTCCCCTTCACACATCCTGCAGGACAACACATGTTTAGCACATGGCAGGACTCAGGCTCCCTGCCCCCCACCCCATCCCTGGAGCTGGCATCCCACAGTTCACTTTCTGGACCACAGCCATGGTCCCCTGACTCACCCCAGCAGCCCCTGGTCCCAGCCCTTGATGACCTGGCCTGTGCCCAGGGAGAAGACGAAGGGCTGGTTCTGGGGCAGGCTGCTGTCAAACTCCGTCCCATCTTCCAGCTTTCCCTGTGGGACCATGGGAAGGCCAGTGAGAAGGAGGCTCCATTCTGATGCGCTCCCCCCACCAGCTGCTCTCATTAAGCTGTCCTCCCACAGCATGGGTGCCATACTCCTAGAAGGGGACAGAGCCTTAGGCAGCTCACACACAGTACATTGTAACTCTGCTGGTGCCAACCTGTGGAGTAGACAGTAAAGAGCAGGATAGAATGATGAAAACAAGCAAAAGAAGAAAGAAGGGACTTGACCAAGGTCACCCACCTTGACAGAGGAACCTTGCTCCCAAGTCCTTTTTGGTCCCCAGGAGCCCCACTCAACACCCAAAAGCTCTGCCTCCTCACCCACCGTGTAGTGCATGTGCAGGACGTCCCCCTTCCGGGATTTGATGGGACAGTGGTCTACCCGCTTCTTGACCCCGATCTGCAGTTTCCGTTTGCCCTCGGCCCCCGCGGCTGTGGCCAGGGCATTCAGGCAGATGGACAGTACTGTCAGGACCCAGCTGAGTCTCATGTCTCTGCGGGAACAGACCCCGACCGACCAATCGACCGGAAGGGCAGGAAGGGCATGGAATACCTGCAGGCAATAGAAGGATTCCACCCCACCGAACCTTGCCTGCCCCTGGGGATCCCCTTGTTCCAGGTCACCACCCCCACCCCCGGGCTCCGCGGCCACACTTACCAGTCCTGTGAGAAGGGGGCTTGCCCGAGGACCCCAGCAGCGCGGGGAGGGGGTCAGGGGAGGCCACAGCAGCCAGGGCCCCGCCCCTTTGTTCACCCTCAGCCCTTCCTTCCCTCCTGGTTCCCGTTCAATTCCCACCCGTTCCTTTACGAAAAGTCCAGACCCTATCTGGCTGCACAGCAGTTGCCTGGACCGGGCGACACCACTCACGCCACACCCAGTTGCCCCCGACCCAGCACACCAACACTTCTGCCGCGGCTGCAGGGGGCCGGCCCCGAGGTACCCACACATCGCCGCTGGGTGGCTCCGGAGAACCCCGGTCCTCTGGAGATACCCCCCAGGCTGACCCTGTGCCTCCGCCCGGGGCACCGCCCCAGCTCTGAGCCCTCGGGGGTCTGCGGGGCACCCAGACCGGTCCCGTGTCAGGTGGCCGCCGAGTCCGCTCCACCCATACCACCTCTCCCGGGGGAGTTCTCGGCCTGCCTCGCTCCCAGGCCCGGCCACCGCGGAGGCCGCCCCCACGTGGACGCCCCGGGCCATTACCTGGGCCTCCCGCGGAGTTCGGTTCCTTGGCCCCACCCTTTAGAGAGAGGAGTTCCGCCCCGCGCCCGGGGGCCCCACCCTCGACACAACTAGATCCCTTTTCCTGAACTGCAGCCAAGCCACTCACCGACTGAAGCCGCGCCCCCAGCGCCTGGGCCTCGTCCCCCTCAGTTTCCAAACCCGAGGCTCCACCTCCCGCCTGTTCCAGCTCCTCCTTCAAGGTCCAGACTCCGCCCCCCACCAATCCTAGCTCCGCCTCCAGCCCTAGAGTCCCGCCTTCCACAGGTACCAGCTCGGAGGTCCCACCCCGCTCTGCTGCACGCCCCGCCCCGAGTCCCGGGGCTCCGCCCCGCGCGGCGTGAGAACCCTCCCCCTGCGGCATCCCCAGACAGCTCCTACCCCAACCTCCAATTTCCTCGTCACTTAACCCTCCCTGGCACTCAGAATCCCGGCCTGATCCAGCCTGCCCCCTTACCCCGGCTTCCCCCAGCCCGGGCTGTGGCCCCCGCTCACCTCCTCGCCGCGCCCCCGGAGTCAACGCTAGCCGTCCGGCCGCCTTTGCGCAGGCGCGTCGTCCTCGCTACCAGGCCGGGCCACGCCGCCCGCCCTCATTGGACCTCGCAGAATCCCGGCCACACGCCGGCTGAGGCGGCCCTGCCCTAACTCCGCCCCCGCGGCGTCACGTGACGCTGTCACTTCCGGTGGCGCGGTAGTCCGCAAGGTTAGGTGAAAATGACTTCCGAAAGGGCTGCAGGCACTTCCGGTCGAGGTGAACTGGAGGTCAGGTCTGCGCGCTTTCCGGGAGGGGGGTCTTGAGGCGCCATTTTCTGTGGCCCCTAGGCCAGCGACGGCGCCCCTGGGTTCCCTTAGGTTCCGCCACTCCGTTAGTTGCTGTGGAAAAAGCCTCTGTTTCAGAGTGAGACTTGGGTTTGAATTCAGGGTCGGCTTCTCATCGACCGCTTCTGTGCCTTGGCCTCGTTCCTTCGCCTAGTAGGATTTGGCGTCCCTGTGTCCTGGGCTTGGTAGTAGCCGCCCTCAGGGCTCCCGTGTGGTTGCCGCGAAGGTGTCCCCTGCCAGGCCCTGGCGCACTGGCAGGGCTTTTTCTCTCCCAGCATCGGTTTCCTCTACACGTCGCCCACCGACCACTGAGCCTGACTGTCATGGTGTGGCCGGCCTGGTCCCCGAGATTTATTTTCAGGTGCCCCAGGACCCAGCACACATCTCAGTTGAAGTAATGGACCTAAGTTGAGTTAGGGAAACAGCTGGTTTGAGGTCAAATCCCCAGGTCAATCAGTCCATACATGAAAAAGGGAGGTAAGTTGTACCTCCCTTTTGTACCTCGCTGACCTCAGGAGCGAGGACTAAGCGAGGAGGCAGCTACGAACTACTGTGTCCGTCCGGTGAGTCCGGTGGACTCGAGACGGTGGCTCTACGTCCCTAACCCTTAGCTGTCTCACTGTCATTGGGTTAAGGCACGTTCCAACAGTAAGGCTATCACGAATGACGACTGATCACGCTCAGGAACGGCCTCTTCCGGTTCACCCTACTTTTGCCTTGGGCCCAGCAGGATCACCATCGCACCCGCCATCTAACGCGATGGGCTACTCTGGATTACCCTCTGTCCCTGCATGTTCTTCCTGAGCGGGGCAAAGCCGCGTGAACGCAGAGTTGGCCTGTGCAGCACCCCTCATCAGCCCCAGGCAGCACTGGAGCTGCAGGCAGAAGGCTGGGCACTGGGCTGGGGCAGGTAAAAGTCAGGAAAGTCCCCAAGGAGGGGCTGGTGAGGGGCGCCAAAGGTGAAAGAGAGGTGAAGGTGGAGAAAACGAGTCAGGGTAAGGAGGGCCACCCGGAGGCGGGGTGAGGTGGAGACAAGGCAGGTGCGTGGCTTTCTAGTTAGGCTGCAAGGAGCAAGAAGCAGTGAACACGGTGCTGCCTGGCAGGGAAGATGGGTGTTCTTTTCTGTTTTGTCAAGGTGTACTCAAACTTTCCTGGGGCCCAAGGGTCCAGACCATAGTTGTCTCAATGTGCACATGTTGAAAACTGAGGCTCAGAAAGAGCGGCAGTGACATCCAAGGTCATTCAGCAGACCTGGGTCCCACCACAGGCCCACTGACTGTAATAGTCTCCTTCCAGAAAGAAACTTCTGTGTTGAGCAGGGGACAGGGACTCCCCAGGGCCTGGCAGTAACAACATAAATGTGAAGAGCACACGTTTGGGACTTGGTGTGGGGCCTTGGGCCTCATTTGCTCCTACACAGTGATGAGTAAGAAGCTCTGGGTCTAGGAGGCAGTGTGACACATTCATGCCTGAACCAGCCAGCCTGGACAGTGACAAACAGTGACACAGGCAGGGACAGCTCCTTCCATTTCTTTTATCAGAATTGGGGGTCACAGTTCTCATATCAAAGCCCAGCTCCCATTATTTGCTGAGGACCAGGGTCTTCTTAGTAAGGGCAGGGAGGGGCCAGTTGTAGGATGCTCATTTGCACAAAGTGGTTAAACACTTAGGGCCTCATACTCTCCCAAGTTGGTAGGCGACCCCTCTTGCCTCCAAGCTTCATCCAACTCTGTCCACCATGTTGGGTGGCAGCCTTGCAGTGACGAGGGGTTACCAGAGAGCCCTCTGAGAGGCTCAGGTCCTTGAGCAGCTTCCTTTTCTTCTTGGCTAAGGTCTTGGGGCGCTGGTTTGTTCTCACCAGGTTGCCCTCTAGACCCTCTCTGGGGTATAGCCTGTGAGGCAAATGGCCTGGCTGAGTCTGAAAAGCAATGTGTCATTTTCGCAGCTTCCGGCACCTAAAAAGAAGAGGGGTGGGAGGTCTATTTATGCTGCCACACCTCAGCATCTGCTCCTCTGGACTCACCCCCCTGCTACCTTCTGTGAACCTCATTCTTTCCTAACGCTCCTAAGAAGCCCCAACTGGTCTAGCCCACATGCTGCCGCTCATGGCCTCCCTGTGGAAGGGGTGAATGGTGAGAAGCCCTCAGATGAGGGTGAACATGGGTTACACTATGCCCCCTGGCCTCTCAGAACCCCTAAAGAGGGACAAATGTCTAAGAGCAAGCTGGGAAGCTTCTCTCTCATTTCCACTCCAGGCACCTGTCACTTCCTCCAGGACATCTCCGACCTCTCAGAGACAATGTCAGGTGCCCCTTACCATAGGCCTCAACAGCCTTTGCTGGCCTCATGTGTCCTTGTGTCTGGCTTCTGCATTAGAATGTAAGCCTTGCCCTGGCTGGTGTGGCTCAGTGGACTGAGTGCCAACCTGCGAACCAAATGGTCACCGGTTCGATTCCCAGTCAGGGCACAATGATGTTGTGGACCAGGTCCCCAGTTGGGGTGCGCAAGAGGCAATCGCACACTGATGTTTCTCTCTTTCTCCCTCCCGTCCTTTCTCTAAAACTACATAAATAAAATCTAAAAAAAAGAAGGAACGTGAGCCTTATTTATGCTGATCCTAGCCCCAGCAGACACTTGGTAAATATTTGTTCAACACGTTCAACAGCTTCCCCTTCCTTGGCTCTTACCCCACTGGCAGGCTCACCCTGGGCCTGCTCCAGGACAAGGCCGTCCTGCTTTCCCAAACAACTGCCACCCCACAGCTCCTCACCTGCAGCTGTCTGGGTTGAGATCTAAGCCCCGCCCTTGGCAACGGAGGAAGCTGCGGCGTCTGCAGCGGCAGTGGCAGGTCCTGGGGTCAGGGCGCTGGTGGCGCTGGGTACAGCGTGGGCAGAGGGGCCTGGGGCTGCAGTGGGATGGGTGATGTCAGCTTGGGAGGGTGCTCCAGGGGCAGAATCCCAGCCCGGAACAGAGCGGGGCTGGGGACGGTGGTGGGGAGTGTCAACCCTAGGAGGAGAAGGAACATGTCTGGGACCGGAAGGAAGAGTCTTCCCTGGAGGGAGTTGGGGTGAGGTCAGAACACGCAGACTGGGGAGCAAAGGAAAAAGGGAGAGGGGGGTACAAGTGTAAGGAAAAAGAGGGAAGGGGACCACAGCTTCCTGACATACTTGTGCAGTCCCTGCCCCACCCACAGGTTACATTCTGAACACTGGGCCTGCGTTCCAACCCCACCTCAACAGGAGCCCAAGAGACTCACCTGTCTGGCTTCACAGCACTCTTTTTTTTTGGTCTGAAAGAGAGACCGACAGAAAAAAGGAGGAGGAGGATCAGGAAAGCCAAGCACCCTACTCTCTTGCCCAGATCCCAGGCCTACCCCGCTCTACTCTCGGGAACCCGGTCCCCACTGCAGTCAGTACCATGCCCCGCACCCCCCAAGCCTGGTCTTTGCAAGCTCAGAACAGAAGTAGGGCCTGGCTGGCACCTGCATTCACACTGGCTGTGTTCTTCTAGGGACATTTCCCCCAGCTGACTGCTCGGATACCGGATCATGAGGATCTGTGCTCGGGAAAAATGGGGGAGAGAGAGAGAGACAATGACCAATGACAGAGGAAGGGAAGAAGGGGACACTCCATGGGCTGGAGGAAGGACAGCTCTCCCATCCGCCAAGGCTCTGGCTGCCAGCCGGTCAGCCCCCAGAGCACTGGCGTCCACCCCAGCCAGGCACACCCCACCTGCCCTGGTACCTGCATTCGGACTTGGTGCTGCCCAGTAGGTACACACTCCAGGCCGTCATCAGGGCAGCAGCCGCCACAGCGCTGCACGGTCACACAGCTGGGTACCAGTTGCTTGGCCACGGTGCCCACGAGCTCCAGAGACAAGGGCACTACCACTTCCCGTGGCTGGCAGGTGGCACGAGCATACACATCTATCCATGACACCACTGGTGAGAGATGCAGAAGGTTAAGTCCCCAATGGGTTTCTTGCAGCTGTTCCCTGGCTCCCCTACTCCTGTGCCAGCAGCTGTTGTAGTTCCTGTGTCACTGCCACCCTCCACCAGCCCCACCTCGGCCCTCCCATCCTGTTCCTCCAGAACCCAGGAATCCCACGGCCACAATTTCCACTTCTGGGAAATGGGCAGAATAAGAGTGTGCACCTTACAGAGCAGGTGTGGTTACACATGACGGGCACACAGCAAACCTCCTTAGTGCGGGCTAGTGGGAAGCTACTGTTGTTAGTGTTACCTCTCTTCTGGTGGCCAGGGGCATCAGGCTGGGAGACTGGGGCCTGTAGGAGGGAAGAGACCTTGGACTGGAGGTGCATTCTAGTTAGGGTTACACCGTCTCAGGGCTCTGCCCTTGCAGTCAGATCAGGAGGCTTCAACACCTCTGTCACATTTTCCCAGGTTGCTCAATTGCTGGGGCACTCCAGTTCTACCTGTCCTGTCCTGCACAGCTGGGACCTGCTCCTGGCCGCGACCCGCCAGGCACACTGTGCCAGCAGAGTCCCGGTCAGAAGGGGCACAGTGGGCACGGAACCAGGTCCTGCAGGTACCTAGGCAGCTCCACCCCCAGCAGCGGGAGCCCAGGGGATAGGGTGGGGCGGGGGAGTGGCCCTGGGGCTGGGCAAGCAGGCCAGTGGGGAGTGACGTCTCCCGGGGGATGCCCCGACCCACCTCCTGCTGCGCCCCTACCCGAGGCCCGACCCGCGAGTACCCTCAGCTTAAGACGGCTTCGTGCCTCCACTTCTGCCAGCCTTGAGGGAGGGCATGGCCAGCAGGCAGGCAGGGTGTCAGGGACGCACGTACCTGGGCGGGGACCAGCTGCAGGAGCGCAGCAAGCAGCAGGCGGCGGAGCAGGGGGCTCATGGTGCCCGCGGGGGCCGCGTGCCGGGGGCGCCCGCATCGTCCTAGCCGGGCGGTGCCGGAGGCGGCGGCAACCAGAGCCCCATGGCGCGGGCTGGGGCGCGGCTGGCGGGGGCTGGGGGCGGGGGGCGGCTCCTCCGCGGCCCCCTCCCGAGCCCTGGGCACAGGCAGCGCAGCTCAACAGAGGCCGGAGGAGCCGAGTGGGTGGGCGGCTGGTGGCAGTGGCGGGCGAGGTGGCGGGGATGGCGGGGGCTGCGGGGGGCCGGCTGGGGCTGGCTGGCGGGCGGCTCATGTGACCTAGACATGCGCTCCCCACCCGGGCCGCAGGGCAGGGGCGGGGCGGGGGCGGGTGGGGGCGAGGCTGCCTGTGGGCCCCGCCTCCTCCATATATCCCCTCCCGCTGCTGCAGGGGAAAGGGGACGCACCACCCAGGGGGCAGGGCTCCCGGGAAGCCGCCAGAATTCAGAGGGTGGGGCACTGTCCCAAGGCGAGGCCTGGGGGGCGAGGGGCGGGGCGGCAGGGCTGGGCCTAAGAAGGGAGTCAGACAAGAGCGCAGAGAATCACTTTATTGCACGGGTAGGAGGGAGTCCTGAGAGGGAACACACAGGTCTAGGCGAGAGGCTCAGGGGCTGCTGCTGGGAGGCATGATCCCTGGGCCTGGGGGAGGCCCAAGTGGTGGCTGCAGCTGCTGCCTCTGCTGTTGCTCCTCCTGGAGCCTGGCTCTGTTGGCCCTGCAGGAAAGAGTACCGGGGTGGTTGGAACGGGGACCCTGAAGGTGGTGCCAGGACAGTGAAGAGAGGGCAGGCTAGAGCAGGGACAGACCTGGCCCGGGCCCGAGTCTCATTGTAGATGGCTGTGATGATCCGATCCTTTTCATCCATGAAGTTGCGGTGCATCTGCGCCAGCTTCCTGCATGGGGGTTACAGTTAAACCTGGGACCCCCCCTGCTGTTTCCCAAGTCCCACACCCCTGCACCCCACTCTAGGGTGCTACAGCTCTCTATCTGTGGGGAGCGCAGCCTAATTGCCTGTGCTAGGTAGGGAGGGGAGTGCAGGTTGGCCGGGCTTGTCCAGAGTCGAATGACAACCCAGGTCCCTGGCTGTCCTGTTGGTGGTGGTGACAGCAGCACTGAACATCAGGGTGGTCCTTGCAAATTAGAAAGAGCTGTATGTCAACTCCATCACTGAGCAAGACAGGATGCTAGAAGTGGGTCCTGCCTTTCTGTACCTTTGCTGCAGAACCTGTGGCGAGGCATGCATAAGGGAGGTGTGGGGAGACAGCTGACTGCCTAACAAATGAGCACGGTTGATGAGGCCCAGTTACAGTGCATTTCATTCTTGTGCATGATTTTGGTAGGCTCCAGCGCTCCCTGGCAGCCAGCACCAAAGATCTACATGCAAATTATAAAAAACAAACCAAACCAAAAATGACAACAGTTGGCCTTAGTGCAGAACTGGCTTTGCTTTCTAAGTCAGAAAAGGCTTCCCAGTCCTATTTCATAGCATCTTGGCTTGAGAGACAAGAGTCAGGTCCAAGGGCGGTGTAGCTGTCTGGCTGACCCTACTGGGCCTCATTTCCCCTCTTGCCCCCGTGCCGCCCCGGAAAGGCCAGACACACCTGAAGGCAATGTAGTGCAGGCCCATGCCCGCCAGCATGATCAGGAGGCAGTACCCCAGCACCTGCTTGTTGTGTCTCTGCTGCTGCCGCCTCGACCCTGGTCCCTGAGGCCTCACACCATGAAACTGGGCCCAATATTGCGCATTGGGGGGTTCCCAGGAGCTGCTGCAAGGGAGCAAAAGGGACTGTGGGGATGAGGCTCCCCAGGAGACTTGGAGAGGAAGCAGTTAGTTGCAAGATACTGTACCTGTGTGCTTGATGAGCAGGCCTGGCATGGGCTGTGGTTCCCGGAGACTTTGGGGGAGTTGCTGTGCGGAGCTGGTAGTCGTAGTTGCGGCGGCTCTGCTCCCGGCTGAGTACTTGGTATGCTTCACTCAGCTCCACAAAGCGGCTGTGCAGGGCTGGGTTCCCAGGGTCCCGGTCAGGGTGCAGCTGGGGTGGGGCAGGACTCCCCTCATCTCCCTTCCCATGCTCCTTCCCAGGACCCATCTTAATAGTATCAACCCACAGGGGCTCAAATCATCCCCAGGGACATTGTCTGGACAGTGACCCTAACTCTCAGGCCCCCAGGCTGGTCACTCCTCCAGAAGGGGAGAGTCAGGAAGTACTCCCCACCTGCTGCCTGGCTCTCACTATGTGCCCTGGTCCAGGTTTTCTCGGCAGCAGGCAGGTCAAGAAAACCAATCCCAGTCCATCAGACAGGACCCCTGGCTTTCGTCACACCCTGCCAGGCCTCTGCTGTTGGGCACCACCCTCCTCACTATGCATGCTGACAGAATGTGGTACCAGCCGGAGTGAGCTACTCAGCTCCATTCCTGGGAATTTGGAGTGCATCCCATCTGTCTCCAACTTCCTCTCCCACCTCCCTGCCTAGGACCACTGGTACCTCTTTGGACTTGGAGAAGAAAGCTCGTTTAACTTCTTCAGGGCTGGCATCAGGATGTACCCCCAACAGTTCATAGTAGTTATTGGGGCCAGACCTGTGGAAAGAGGCCAGAACCTGCAGGAGCTAAAGAAACTCAGCAGATACCTCTTCTCTACCTCTCCCAGCCCCCCTGGGATGACACCCTTCAACTCCGCGACCAGGAGCTGAGAGGGAGGTGCAGAGGGAGCTCTATCTCCAAACCTTCCCTCTAATTTTTTTTTTTTTTTTTTTTTGCCAGCGGAGAGTGAGAACACAGTTCCCTTACCACCACAAATTATGCAGTTGGGTTTCCCACATTTGGGGAAATTGTAGGGGTCAGCACATCCAGAGTGCAATGGATAGGTCTCGCCCTGGGAAAACAACCTTCATGATCATGGTATCTCCCCTGCCAGGTAAGTATCCATCCCTCCTTTTTGAGTGTTTGAGGACTAGGGCAGATCAGACTGGTGTGTCTCAAAATACAGTCTTCAGACTCCTTGTGTGAGAAACACCCAAAAAGCTTATTTAAAAAAAGATTCCACCCTGGCTGGTGGCACAGTGGATAAGGCGCCAGCCTGCAAACCCAAAGGTCGCTGGTTTGATTCCCAGGGCATTCCCAGGGGCAACATAACCAGGTTGCAAGCCAGGTCTCCAGCCAGCTCTGTAGCTGGAGGTAGGTGAAAGGCAACCATACATGATGTCTCTCTCCCTCCCTGCCTCTCTCTGAAAAATAATAATAAATAAAATATAAAAAAAAAAAATTCCTAGCCTTGGCTGGTGGCTCAGTGGATAAGGTGCTGGTCTGTGAACCCAAAGGTTACTGGTTCGATTCCCCAGCCAGGGCACATAACCAGGTTGCAAGCCAGGTCTCCAGCCAGGTCCTTAGCTGGAGGCAGGTGAAAGGCAACCACGCATTGATGTCTCTCTCCCTCTCTGCCTCTCTCCCTTCCCCTCTCTCTAAAAATAATAAACTCTTTTTAAAAAATAATTTAAAAAGATTCTCTCTTAAAAAAAAAAAAAAAAGATTCCTGAGCCCACCTCATTCCTGCAGACCAGAATCTCTAGAGCAGGACCCAGGACTCTGTATTTCTGTAACCCCAGCGCCCAGTAGGTTCGGTCCGGCAATGCTTCACAACAACAGGAGTTGTGGAAAGCGCACTGGGTTTGACTTGGGCTCAAACTCCAGATCTGTCTCACAACTCGCTGTAGAACCTTGGTGGCCATCCCTTGATCTCCGATTCTCAGCAGTCCCTTTATCCCTGATTCTCAGCAGTGTGCTTAGCAGTGTAGGTGAGGGTCACCTGAGACAAGGCTGTAAGGCACCTGACACAGAGATCACAGCTATCTCGGTACCTCGGGCAGAGCCTAGAGCTGGGCAGGCCCTCAACAAACACCCACTGGACAACCCGGCCGGCACCGGCCCCCGGTGACCGACTCACCGCTGCCGGGTGGCCTCTGCGAAGAGCCGGGTGGGAGGGCTGCGGGGCCACAGCCGACGTAGGCACAGCTTACACAGGGGCAGCATGGCGGCAGGAGGGCAGCTGGCGAAATGAGGCCACAAAGAAGAGTGCAATGGGGCCAGACCTCAAGCACTGTGGAGGCAGGGGGAAGGGGCCTGGCTCCATTTACTTTGCGAAGGAAAACTGAAGCCTGCTCGGAGGACCCACGGGCAGGTGGGGGCCTCCTTGCTCAAGACTAGACCCCAGCGTCCTGGACTTGTCCTGCCTCTGACCTGGGCCCTTCTCCACACTGGCCTCGATGTCTGTACAACCAGCCGCAAGCCGGAGAACCCCTCCAACCTGCCCCAGCCAGGGAGCTTGGGGGGCGAACGAAGGAGGAGCTACACCAAGTCCCACCCCTGCCGCAACCACAGACTCCGCTGCCACAGCCATTTCCTGCACGACTGAGGCCCCGCCCCACACCCTGATTGGCTTAGACACCTAGACACACCCCCCGAACCGGAAGGTGTGATTAAGACTTGCCCCCGTTGCCCATTGGCCTTTGACATCTGGGGCCCGCCCCCGGAGGCCAAGAGCCTTTTGGCTCAGAGGCGCTGGTGTCCACCCTGCCGCTGGAGGCATCACCCCTGACACTCAGTGAGGCTTTCAGCCCAGCTGCTGTCACTCTGCTTTGCAGCAAGACGCTGAACAGAACAGCGTCCACCGCATCGTTAATCCGGACCCTCACCAGAGCCTGACAAAAAGAAAGACACAGTCCTTTTTGTCCCATTTCGCAGAGGGCAAAACTGAGACTGGGCTTTCCCCACCCCCCAGGTCATTTAGCCTGACTCTCTTACCCACCCCAGGCCCTCTCAGAGGCTTCTCTCTGTCTCATGGAAACAGCATTTGTCAGCGGAATCCAAGAATAAAGTCCTTTATTGTTTTTTTGAGCTATGGTGGTAGGGCTGGGGACTCTAAGGTGACTCAGGTGGAACTTCCCTGGACCCGGTTGTAGAGGAAGATGGCGCCTTTGGCAGAGGGGCAGAGTTCGGCCCACAGTTCAGTCTCCTGCAACCTTCTCACGCACTGTGGGGAGACAGGGAGATCCAGACATCTTGCCCTCCGGTCTTCTGCAGGAGCTGTGCCCGGAGTTCCTGGGCCTCAGCACCCTCTGCACTGCACAGTCCCTAAGAAGGGACTCCCTAAGAAGGGTCCCTGCCCCTCTCCCCTGGATTTTGGGCATCCCCGAATGAGACCTTGTGGCTCTGGAGAAAAGCTCTGACCCCACCCACTGAGACAGACATGCATCACCGGGTCTCTGCAAGTCCCAACCCCAGCTAAGTCTAAGAAAGACTTTGCCACCTCACACCTGTGTCTCCACAAAGATAATTCCTGTGGACTCATGAGCCTCAGGTCCCCCACTCATGTAATGCTTCCTCACTTGCTCAGAAGTCAGGCTGCACCTGGATAGGACATGAGGTGGCCTGGTGGGTGTCAAGCCCCTAGAGCCCCAGCTGCCTCAGCCATGCCCCTCAACCACTCACCTATGCCAGGAACCAGGACCCTGTCCCCCCAGGTTCACTCACTGGACGTAGAACTCGGCACTGGCACGGCCTGCACTGGTCTCATTGCGCGCGATGCCCAAGAGCAGCGGCTGGCTCAGGCTGAGCAGCGGCAGGTTCACCTAGGGCCGGAGTCCCTCCTGTCAGCGCCCACTGCCCACATCCCTGCCCCCTCAATGGAGAATGGTGCAAACATTACGCTTCTACTACAGCACTTTACAGTTTGCAGCTCAAGTGCCCAGAATCACAGGCTATCGGATCTTAGGCATGTTCAGTTTACGGATGGGAAAACCAGAACCAGAGATTGAATAATTTGCTCAGAGCCACCCAAGGAAAGTTGCTAAATAGACTTCCAGTTACTTGTTTTTTCAACAAACCTGGAGGGAGTAGGCAAAACATTTACCATTGTTCACATTGTAAAGAGAAAGAACCTGAGGCACACAGCAATGAAGGAAAGAATTCCACTCCAAGTGCACCCACTTGCAGAGCCAAGTTCTTCCCTCAATACCACATGCCTGCAGACCCTCCCACCAGCCTAGACCAAGGTTGTGGAATTCTGGCACATTCTGTTCTATCACCTCCCTCCTAGCTCTCTCCTGGCCTCCCCTCACTCACCTCATCGCAGATCTCCTGGAGGATACTGGAGAAGAGCTCATGCACCACCAGTTCCCCGGGGAGGTCCTTGTGCAGGGGGCTGTCACCAGGGCACAGGGCCTATGAGAGGTCAGGCTCAGCCCCTGCTCCCCATCTCTTCCCACTCTGCCTTCCCCCATATTTGCTGGCTCGGAGGGCCTATTTGAGCACAATGTGAGAAGGTTGGTGGTCTCCTGACCCTGATGGACAACCAGAGGTCCAACTAGGTCCTTGCCCCCATTCCCTAATTTCTGATGGATATGGGGAAGGGATCAGATAGCAGGCTGAAGCGCTGCCTTGAGCAGAGACTTGCAGTCAAGTACCAGGCCAATTCCTCCTTGGAGGAATGATGGGGAAAAGCTGAGCTGTCTGGACTTTGCGCCTCTGCACCCAGCCTGGCATCTCACCTGAGGCTCAGGGTGCCCACCAGGCACATCCACCAGCCCAGGGGCCTCAGCCACCTGCCCAGAGCGGCGCAGGAAGACAAGGAAGTCATCGGCGGTGGTCAGCGCAGCGCCCACCCCCAGAGGGTCTGCCAGGTAGGCTTGCTTGTCACCCCAGTCAGCAGCTCCCTGCTGTTGCAGCCAGGCAGCTGAGCTGGCCCAGTTGGTGCCCAGGAAGTCTCGGTAGGAAGTAAGGCCCAGGCGCAGGAGCAGCTGTGGCCCCTGCGAGCCAGTGGGTGCCAGGGCGGCAGAGTGCAGGCGGAACTTGGGAGCATCGAAGAGCCAGGGCTGCGTCTGTACCCGGCTCTCCCAGACAGCAGTGATGGCCTTGTCCCCTCCTGGCAGTGGACGACGATCGTAGGCTGGGCTCAGCTCAGCCCGTACTTGCTGCTCTGGCAGTCCGTCCGGTGGGCACTGCAGCAGCACAGACACCTCAGAGTCCATAGTCTGGACGGGGCAGCTCTGGAGAAAGTCACAGCCAGGCCTGTTATTCCGGGGGACCCACAGGCACCCACAAACCTACTGAGGATACTTCCAGCCCTTTTGCGTCCCCCTGGGCAATAAAGTGTCTCATCATCCAGCAGGAGCCCGAGACTGCTACTGCCAGACAGCCCTGGGACGGCAGGGCACCCCTACCACCCGAGGTCCTCGGCCAGTCACTCCCCGGTGTCCACGTCTCCCAAACCCAGGGGTCCTGCCTCCAAACCCGGACACCCAGGGTCCGGAAGCGGCAGCCTCCAGCTGGCACTCACCCGGGACTCGGCCTGCAGTCCCCGCCCCTTTCCCCAGAGCGGAAGTGCCCGCCCCTCCTTCCCTGGCTTCTCATTGGCCGGCTTCGGGCTGGGTCTTCAGCCTCAGGCCGCGGCGTCTGCCAGCGGGTGGTTCCCCGCCGAGCTCCGATCTGGGACCTCCGATCGCTGAGTCTCCGCTGCCCGATCATCCGCCGCCGTGGCCTGGGCGCCGGCCCCGCCTCCTCAGGCCCGCGTCTCGGGTCAGACCCGCGAGCCTGGAGCGCGGAGCTCGGCGCAGCGGGACTCCGGGGCTGGCAGTGCCCGCCCCCTCGGGCGAGTCTTGCCCGCTGGGCCTCGGTTCTCCTATCTACACCGGGGAGTTGGGGGTGGGAGGTGAATTTAATGCGCTGAACATCCCCTTCCCAGCTCTCACATTTTGAGGCTTTTTTACTTTGTGGGCAGGGTGGAGTCATGGGAGGGTCCTTAACAGTCCCTGCTCCCCTCAGGTTTTGACCATGAGCTCGAGGGAGAAGCAGCAGGAAGCAGCAGGACCTAGGGGTAGAAGGGCTCACAGACCTCGGGAGCAGGTGCGTCCCTTACCAACCCCCCCCCCCCTGCCCCCGTGCTGGGGAGGGGACGGTCCTGGCTCCCTGGGAAAGGCTGGCGGGGTGCGACTGGGGGCTGATGGGCCGTACTCTCCACAGAGCACAGGGACTCTTCTCCCTCCGGTCCCCCCCACACCAGGTCACCCAGGGATCAGGGGAGGCAGCACGGTAAGATCACCACGGGGACCACGGGCCACCTCTGCATTCTTGCAGGACCGAGATGTACAACTGTCCAAGGCCCTGTCCTACGCCCTGCGCCATGGGGCCCTGAAGCTGGGGCTTCCCATGGGGCCAGGTAGGTGCAGGCCTCCGTGGCTGGGTGAGGAGGGATTCCAGCGCAGAGGACGGTGTGAGCCTGTTTGTGACTGCTCCCCCGCATGGCTGCGCCACAGCCCTTCCCTCCATTCCCAAGGAGGACCCAGAGCTCAGCACCATGTCTGGGGCAAACTGGGGAAGAGCCTCTCTCTGGGCCCGTGGTGGGGGTGGAGATGTAAAGGAGGCTCACTAAGTATCCACCTTGAGCCAAGTACTGTGCTAAAAAGGGTCACTTGAACTTTGTGGCCCTCTGTAAGGCAGATCCACGTCCCTGGTCAGTTCAGGCAACTGAGGCCCAGAAAGGGAAGACTTTTTCTCCGCTGCCCAGCCCCCCTCCCCGCCTTTTTTTTTATTCACGATTTATTTTTAGCAAGGGGCAGGGAAGGAAAAAAGAGAGGAGAAGAACATCAATGTGTGGTTTGGTTGCCTCTTTCTCTCATCCCCAACTGGGGACCTGGCCCGAAACCCAGGCATGTGCTCTGACTGAAAACTGAACAGGCAACTCTGGCGTGCAGGTCAGTGCTCAATCCACTGAGCCACACCAGCCAGGGCAGGAAAGGGAAGACTCCCTAAAGGTCACACAGATGAACCCCCGAGCCCAGGCTCTGTCTGGTTGCTTGTGTCTCCCCTGCTAACTCTGGCTCAGGCCAGAGCAAGTTCAGCTCCTGAGCACCCCATCTGCCCACAGATGGCTTCGTGCCCCTGGGCGCCATCCTGCAGCTGCCCCAGTTCCGCAGCTTCTCAGCTGAAGATGTGCAGCGTGTGGTGGACACCAATGGGAAGCAGCGGTTTGCCCTGAGGCTGGGGGACCCCAGCACCGGCCCTCTCATCCGGGCCAATCAGGGTCACTCCCTGCAGGTGGGGGCTAACAGGACAATGGGACAGTCAGGTGGGACCCCTTGCCCATGAGGGGGGTCTCACTGCTGCTCATATCTTCACCCATACCAGGTACCTGAGTTGGAGCTGATCCCCCTGGAGACCCCGCAGGACCTTCCTCTGAGGCTTGTCCATGGTACATTCTGGAAGCACTGGCCCTCCATCCTGCTCAAGGGCCTATCCTGCTGGGGAAGAACGCACATCCACCTGGCCACAGGACTGCCTGGGGACCCTGGTGTCATCAGTGGTCAGTGCCCACTCCCCACCCCTCCAGTGACTCCCACTCACTCTCCTCCAGGTTCCCCTCCAAAGGTCCTAGCTCCTTTGGTCCAAAGCCACCCCATACCCTGTGTGCAGCAGCACCCCTCCTGCCCACTGGGCCCAGGACCCCAGCCTGCCCAGGTTGGACAATTGCAACCCCAGCTCTGCTGTCTCTGCAGGCATGCGACCAAACTGCGACGTGGCCGTGTTCATCAACGGGCCCCTGGCTCTGGCAGGTGAGTGTGTATGCAGCAGGGACTGCCCTGGGTCTTCAGGGAGGGCCCGGGTCACATCTCTGGCTCTGTCTGCAGATGGAATCCCCTTCTTCCGCTCTGCCAACGGGGTGGTCCTGACTCCAGGGAATGCTGACGGCTTCCTGCTTCCCAAGTACTTCAAGGAGGCTCTGCAGCTACGCCCTACCCGTGAGAACTACCACTCCACCCCTGTTCTTTGTGCTGGAAGCATCCTCTGCCCTTTACCTCTTCCCCAGCTGCCAACCCCAGGCTGACTGAGGTCTCCCTTTCTCTAACCAACTTGTCTCTCTCCCAGGAAAGCCCCTCTCCTTGGCTGGTAATGAAGAGACAGAATGTCAGACTGGTCCCAAGCACAGCTCCAGGGAAAGAAGGATGATCCAACAATAAAATATTTATTAAAAAAAAAAAAAAAGAAAGAAATGTAAAAAGATAGTAGGGAACTCTGGTTTGAAACCATGAAGTATCATCCTGTAGCTACAGCTGGTCTTCCTTGCGTGCTCGGGGACCACAACTAGGTCAGGGGTGTTGGACTCCGCCACTCAGACAAGGGCAGGGCGGTGCTGTAGAGCTCAGGGCCCAGCCTCCCTAGCCTGAGGGACGGCAGAGCCTGGCCCAGCCAGGCCCCCAGTCTGCACAAAACAGCAGGTGAATGTGTCCAGTTCAGTGCATGTCTGAAGAGGGTGTTGGTGGTGAGTCCCAGTATGTGTGTGCTTGGGAGTGGCCGTGACTGGTGGTGAGCAGGACTGGGGCAGTAAGACAGGTCTCAGAAGGCCTCGTGGCCTCCCGTGAGCTGCAGGAAGAGGTCCTCATCCAGCTCCTCCCCTCGGGCCCGCTCCCGTGTTGACAGGAAAATGTAGCCCCCTATGTACTCATGCACGATGCGGCAGCTGGCAGACACGCAGCTGAAAGCCACATTGATGTGTTCGTCAAACTCAATGGCTACCTGCAGGGTGGGCAAATAAGAGGGGTTGGTAGGGGTGGGACAAGGGAGTAGCCCCTGCCTTGCCCCAGCTGGGTCTGGCCCAGCTCCTTCTCCGACCCCACCCTCACCCTGGGCCCACCTGCCGGATGTCCCAGTTGACATTCCACTGGCGCATGTTGCTGAACCGCCAGGTCTTGACCACATCGCCCACAGCCAGGTCAATGCGGATCAGCCGGTTGTTGGCGATGCCCAGGATCTCGTCTTTCCTGCTGCCTTTGAACCTGGCCCCCAGGAGGACAGACTGTGAGCACCAGGGCCCTGGAGCCTGCTCACACAACCCGGGCGACGCTGTGCAAGTTAGGTCGCCTGGGTTCTCTGGGCCTCAAGTTCCTCATGTGGAAAATGGGAGCTAATTGATATCATTATAATAACATTTGGTAGCAGCAGGCGATTAGTCAGTCCATGCCTTTAAACAACTTTTTTGCATCATCATCATCTTTGTTGGCTTGGAAAATGGGCAAAGGGGGCGCTTGCTTTTACAGCAGCCAATGTGAGCTCTGTCCAGCGAACCGTGGCCCAGGGAGGGAACGGTCTGTGGCAGAGCTGGGACAAGCTGGGTCTCCTGTCCTTCCAGCCTGTATGTTTGCTGTGGGGATGCAGAGTGGAGGGAGTGGCACACGGTGCCATGAGTGAGGTCTGTCTGCTCATGGAGAACAAGAAGAGAGGCTTCAGCCCTGGCTGGTGTGGCTCAGTGGACTGAGCGCAAGTCTGCAAACCGAAAGGTAACTGGTTTGATTCCCAGTCAGGGCACATGCCTGGGTTGCAGGCCAGGTCCCCAGTTGGGGATGTGTGAGAGGTAACCAATCAATGTTTCTTTCACATATGATGTTTCTCTTCCTCTCTTTCTCCTTTCCCCTCTCTCAAGATAATTTTTTTAAAAAGATTTTATTGTTTTCAGAGAAAGGCAGGGAGGGAGGATGAAAGGGAGAGAAGCATCAACGTATGGTTGCCTTTCACCTGCCTCTAGCTAGAGACCTGGCTTGCAACCTGGTTATGTGCCCTGACTGGGAATTGAACCAGCCACCCTTGGGTTTGCAGTCAGGCACCAATCCAATTTAAAAAAATTTTTTTTTTTTTTTTTTTTTTTTTTTTAATCAAAGAAGGGAAGCTTCAGGGTGCCATCCACGGGGCAGCAGGTGAAGGCAGGAGGGCTGGCATGGGGCTCTTACCTGACCACGACATAGGAGATGCCGAAATCGGGCAGGGACTGCCAGGCCTGGATAAAGCGCAGCTGGGCCTCAGACAGCGAGAGCTGGGCCACGTTCTGGTGAGCCTCCAGGATCCGGGGGGTGAGCTGTGGAACCACACTGGTGAGGGCCTTCCAAAGCCCCTGGGACCCCCTGCCTGTCCCCATCAGGGAGAAGACAGGATGCTGGGCATAGGGCAGGGACAGAACCCACTGTGGGGCCACTAGCATACACCCTCTCATACTCATCAGTCATGAGCTGAGTCCAGCCCTAAGGTGGACGTGGGCAGCTGGACAGTGACCCCTCTCCCCTGGGAGGCGGGGGGAGACCAGCACACAGGGACACAGGTGGGAGAGGGATTGAGGGAGCACATGGCTTTTCAGAGGAAGGCTCTGTGGAGACCCAGGGGCCAAGGATGGCCAGGCAAACACTGGTCATTCCCACCACCCACTCCCCCTGGTACCTGTTTGGCCTTGAACTTCCGCTGGAATCGGGGCGCAACAAGGCCGTAAGGGTTGAGGCCCTCAGGGGAGGCATCAGGCCCCTGGGGTTGCTGGCCAGAGCCCCCAGTGCCTGTCCGCTGCAGGCTGAGGAAGGCCAGGATGGCCTGGACCTCGCTGGCATAGCTGCTGTCCGCCATGGTGCGGCCCTTGGAGGCCAGTCGGCAGCCGGCCATCCAGCGGGCGTACTGCTGCTCCTGGGGTGGGAGGGCAGGGGAAGCGGGTGAGGGGCCAGCCGGGCCCTCGCCCAGCCCTCTGCTCCTCCGCCATCCCCTCTCCCGCCTGGGCCAGCCCTGGCCCCGCCCTCACATCCTGGCAGCGCAGGTAGATCTCACTCATGCCCTCCGGGGAGGGCACCAGGAGTTTGATGCAGAATTTCTGGCCTGAGACGTTGACATCAGGGACCACCTCGCAGCCTGGAGGGAGAGGGAGGGGTGGGCTAGAAGGCTGGAGAGGGCGTCCTCTGCCTGTGATGCCCCCAGGGAAAGGCCAGTCCCACATCGCTGCCTGAGAACAGGGCCTCTTCCCTGGCGGAAGCGGGTGGAAGCTGGGGAGAGCAGGTACCTGGCCATCCCGCAGCTTTGCCTGCGTCCCTGTCCAAGCCAGGCCCCCCTCACTCACCCTTGAGGTTGAGTTGCTGAATGGGGTCCCCTGGGGCTTCATCCTGACTCTTGTAGTAGGACAGCGTGGTCTCTTTGAACACCACCCAGTGCTGGCGGTACCCCTTCAGGGTCAGCTTTCTGGGCCTGAGGGTGAGGAGGGAGGTGGTGACAGGCCACCTTCCGCCTCCTCTTCTGTCTCCACACTGCATCCCTCCAGCAAGCTGCCAACGCCACACCCAAACTCACCGGAAGATCCGGAGATGGTCCTTTAGTTCTGGGATGGTGGTGAGGCTGTCCTGGGGAGGAGAGGCGTCAGGGGGGCCAGCTCCTGGGCTTGACCCCAAAGCCAACAGACCCTGGTCCCTGATGGGAGCCCCTTCTCACCAGCACATCTGTGCGCGCTGACCCTTCCAGCTTCACCTCCAGGTTGTTCAGGGCAGCATCGAGGTCGTCCAGCCCCGGGTCTGTGCCTGCTGGTTCGCCCACCTCTCCGCTCTGGGACAGCTTGTTGACATGATACTGGGTGGGGCACATGGCCAGGGGGTGCTCAGCAGGCAGCCTGTTCACCCAACCATGCCCTCAGCTGGCTTCTCCAGAGTTGGGGGCCCACCCTGGAAGCCTTTCTGCCTGGGGACTGGCCGGCACCCCTGCCACCCTGAGCCCCAAGGCCTGCCTGGCACCTGCAGGGCTGCAAACACCATCATCTCCTCCTCCGTGCAGTCAATCTCCTCCAACAGCAGGTCCCACCGAGCCTGCTCATACAGCTGCGTCAGCCGCACTGGGTCTGCCTGGGGGGTGGGAGGGGCAGGCTGGGTTGGCCAGGTGTCAAGTGCCCTGAGCACCTGGTGTGCTTGGTCCTCACCCTGCCCTCTGTGGCATGGCAGGCTTGTTCCCTGGCCTGTCCCATCAGCCCAGGTAAGCAGAACTTTCTTCCCTCTAAACCACATGTCTGTTGTGCACCCCACATGCTACCAAGGGCAGAGGGGACTGAATAAACCAATCAATACATAGGTAAAGTGATTCAAGAGTGATAAAAGTGTTCTGGCAAGTGTGGCTCCATGGATTGGTCATCAGCCTGCCAACCAAAAGGTCACTGGTCCAATTTCCAGTCAGGGTACATGCCTAGGTTGCAGCCAGGTCCCCAGCTGGGGACTGATAAGAAGAAAAATCCGGAGAGGAGGAACGGGGAATGCAAAGCTGAAAGGGGGACCCCAGTTACCCACAGCGGACCAAGCTTACGCTCCCTCTGAAACCCACCAAAAGGGATAGCAAAAGCATAAAAGAGATAAACCCGAAAGGACAAAGGAGAGAGAGGCCTAGAGCAGGTGAAAGACAAAATTTGGGAAGATGAGAGGCAAGATGCGAATGGGAACCGAGCTCCTGGGGTCTCACATCTTCCTTCTTATTCGAGTTCTAAAAATGGGCGGAGAGCAAACAGCAAAAAGAACAAGGATCTGGACAGTGCCATCCAATCCACACAGGGGAGCCCAGGGTAGGACCTGGACTGGGACCTCCTGGCTGAGAGGCAAGGCGGCCTGAAAACAGAATTGTAGAAAATGTATAAAAGGAGCAGGTCCCTCCCCTGCCCTGCAGCCAAGTGACTGCCAGCTGGCACCTGACAGAGGCCAGAGGTTTACTGTTGAGATGCGGGGCCAGAGGTGCCCTGCATTTGGCACTTCAGGTGCAGCTGGGGGGCGGGGTGAAAAATGCCAAGAACAGGTAAATTAAGAGAAGGTTGGCATTCTGAAGGTGAGACACCCCAGCTCTTCCCCGCTTGTCACCCAAGACACTTGCAGTGAGCCTTCTAAGCATGTTCGGGAGGTCAGAAGGCTCACTGACGACACACTGATAAGCCAAAGAGAAAACCCCCTAAAAGGGTGGCATTCCTGCCCTCGTACCCCTAGGAGGCCCCAAAATGCCCATCCCTATTCTTGTGCTCAGGATTTCCAATTGGCTTATATAAGAGCCTTCCTTGCAAATATGAAAAGGACTGGCAAGGATTCCCCACATTTATGGAAAGCTGCTGGCATGAGCAATGCAGACCAAGACAAAAAGGAGAAAAAGAGCTTGGAGAAAATAAAAACAATGTTGGGAGCAGAAGGAAACCTCCAACACTAGTCACAATCCTTCTAGAGACAAAGCACTGCACTCGTAATTCAAAAACAGGACGCTACTTTTAAAAGGAACACAACTATAAAGTTACAATACTTAAGACCGTGTGGCATTGGTAATGAGAAACAAATTGACCAATGGAACCAAAGAGAGTCAGAGGGAAAACCAAACATGTGTGTTCCCCTGACTGAGGATAAGGTGGCCCTGAAGCCAGTGGGGAAAGAATGCTCTTTCAATAAATGACACTGGGTCAGTTGGATACTCATGTCAAAAAAAATTACTTACCCCTACCTCACACCACATGCAAATATCAATTCCAGATGGATTGCAGACCCAAAGGTGAATGTTAAAACAATGCCTTTAGAGAAAAATAAGACCACATCTTTGTGACCTTGATGCAGAAAGATTTCTTAAGCAGGCCACAGAAGATGTTAATCATAAAAGAAGAAACATAAACCAGTATATTAAGATTTGGAACTTTTAAAAATAAATAAATACAAATTTAAAAAGATTAGGAACTTTTTTGTTTATCAAATAAACCATTAATGTGATCACTTGGGCAGCCCACATACATAAAAAATCATAAAGAGAAAATATATTAACAACATATCTGACAAAGTACTCATACCGACTGCATAAAGAACTACAAAGCAGCCCTGGCTGGGGTGGCTCAGTGGATTGAGTGCCAACCTGTGAATTAAGGTTGCCAGTTCAATTCCCAGTCAGTGCACATGCCTGGGATCCAGGCCAGGTCCCAGGCTGGGGACATGTGAGAGGCAACCAACCGATGTGTCTCTCAATACACTGGTGTTTTTTCCCCTCACTTTCTCCCTTCGGAACTTCCCCTCTCTCAAAAAGGAAGTAAGTAAAATCTTAAAAAAATTTTAAAGCCTACAAAGCAGTGCGAAAAACATAAACAAGTCAATATAAAAACTGGCAAAATACTTGAACAGAAATGTGACTTGAACAGAGAATTTCCAACTGGCTAATGGCCCTATAAAATAAGGGCTCAACTTGATTAATCATCAAGGAAATGTAAATTAAAGGCACCTCATGGCTGTCTGGGGTTGGGTAAGGGAGGAGGAGTCTAGTGCAAGAGGCACTAGAGAACTTTCTGGGGTGATGGAAGTATTCTAAAACTGGGCTGTGGTGACAGTTGCACAAATGTATATAGTTACTAAAAATAATCAGACAGTGCTAACAATGAGTGATTTTTATAGTATGTAAATTATATCTTAGTAAAGCTGTTTTGAAAAACTGTATGTGATACCTTTGCACACCTACCAGAATGACCACAATGGAAAAGATAAGAAATACCATGTGATAGTGAAGCTATGAACTACTGACACACTGAGACACTGCTGCCGGTGGTGTCAGTTGGCACAAGCATTTGGGAAAAAAAGGTGTTGAACAGTTATCTGCTACAAGCTCCTAGTCTCTGCCCTGGAACCAAGCAGTTCCACCTCTGGGTATGTCATATACAGAAATGTATAACCCGGCCAGGTAGCTTGGTTGGTAGGAGCATTGTCCTGAGACTCCAAGGTTGCAGGTTCGATCCCCAGTCAGGGTGCATACAAGCCGCAACCAATGAATGCATCAATAAGTGGAACAACAAATCAGTGTTTGCTTATCCCTCTCCTTTTCTAAAATCAATCAATAAAAAACTTCTGATTAATTGATTTTAAAATTTTATTTATTCATTTTTAGAGAGGGGAAGGGAGGGAGAAAAAGAAGAGCAACATCAATGTGTGGTTGCCGCCCCCAGCTGCGGACCAAGCCTGCAAATCAGGCGCGTGCCCTGATTGGGACTCGAACTAGCAACCCTTTGTTTTGCAGGCTGGTGCTCAATCCATACCAGCCACACCAGCTAAGGCTAAAATACTTCTTGAAAAGTTAACTTCCCCATTTCTTAAGATATGTGTACTTAACGCTTATCAAAAGACTGAAAAGACCATAGATAGCATCTCTGTTCTTAATATCCCCAATCTGGAAATTGCACAATGTTCATCAACAGCAGAATGGAAACCAATTGTGGTATACTGATGTAACGGACTGTGACATAGCAATGAGAAGGAGTAAACGACAACTATACACCACGTGGATGAATCAGACAAGCATAATACTGAGTAAAAGAAGCCAGACATAAAAGTATAGACTGTGTGATTTCATTTACGTAGATCGTCCAGCCCTGGAGTTTTAAACACATGTGAAACTCATCTATGCTGTTAGCGGTAACAATAGCTGTTGCCTCTGCGGGAGACGGTGCCTGGAAGGGGGATGAACGGGACGTCTGGTGGCTGGTAAAGTGCTGTAAACTTTACAAATGGATACTCAGAAAATAAGAGCTCTTAGAATTTAGAAATACATCTGCAGAGATTAGAAATTGAATAGTTGCTAGCCCTGGCTGGTGGCACAGTGGATAAGGCACCAGCCTGCAAACCCAAAGGTCGCTGGTTCGATTCCCAGCCAGGGCACATAACCAGGTTGCAAGCCAGGTCTCCAGCCAGGTCCGTAGCTGGAGGCAGGTGAAAGGCAACCATACATTGATGTCTCTCTCCCTCTCTGCCTCTCTCTAAAAATAATAGTCTTTAAAAAAAGCATAAAAAGATAAAAATTGAATAGTTCTTTTGGAAAATAATTTGAGAAACTCCAGAAAATAGAACAAAAAGACAACAAGCTTAAAAATAAGAAAAAATAAATGTCTAATTTGTTTCTTTGAAAAAAATCAACCTAGGAGGTCTACTATCTAGTAGGGCCCAGAAAATATAAAAAAGAAAGGGAACAGAAAAATGGAGGGGAAAAAATCATTGAAGAAATTGTAAAAAGCATTCTTCCGGAACTGGAGGACCCAGGTTTTTCATCTAAAAGGGCTCAGCAAGTATGCAAGTCAATCAATGAAGAAAGACCCATACTACTGAGAGATTTAGAACACCAAGATACAAAGAGGAGATTTTAAGAGTTTCTGATCATTGCTCCCTACCTTCAAGAAAAATAATAAACGTATGTGTCACATACAGAAGGACTGAAAATAAAAATGGCATTGGACTTTTCAAAAGCAACATTGGAAACTAGAAGACATTGGGAAGGTAGCTTCAACATTTGGCTTAGAAATGTTTCCTACCTGGAATTCTATACCAAGCCGAACTCTTATGTGAGTGAATGTAGAATATGACCTTTCCAGGCATGCAGGATTTCAAACTGTTGAAGTCTCACATACCCTCTTAAGGAAGTTACTGAAATATATGCTTCATCAAAAGTCAGTCAAGAAAGAGGAACACAAGTGATCCAGGACCAAGAAGTCCCCGTAGCATTTCCCAGGAAACATTGAAGAGAAGTCTAAGGACAACAGTTGTGCAGTGGGGGTAAAGTGCTACCATTCCATGGTCCTAAGAAGGAAATCACACAACCGATGTTCTAAAGTGATCAACCACTTTGAAAGAAGTATTTTGGTTGGGTTGCAATGTTGGAAGTCCTTGACTTCATCACTGTGAAAACCCTCAGTGACAAGCCATGGCTTCTGATAGCCTTTTGGGGTCTCTTTTCTAACTGGGCACAGACAATTAATAGGAAAATAGGTTAACAAAAATATAGCAACTATAATCTATAAAAACACTTGACCATGAAAGGAAATATCATTGCTCTATGACTTAGCTAAGAAAACTATTTATATGTCATACTATTTATAGCCATGATCATGTTGTTTTTAACCAAAAGCTATAGTACAAATCATTTAGAAAGATGCAAAGAAATGTTGTATATTGTAGGGGAGGAAGGAGGGTGTAAGACAGCTAAATCTTCATCTTTTACTTATTTTATTTTTAAAAAGATTGTATTTATTATTTTCAGAGAGAGGGGAAGGGAGAGAGGCAGAGAGAGAGAGAGCCATCAATGTATGGTTGCCTTTCACCTGCCCCCAGCTACAGACCTGGCTGGAGACCTGGCTTGCAACCTGGTTATGTGCCCTGGCTGGGGAATCGAACCAGAGACCTTTGGGTTCCTAGGTGGGCGGGCACCTTATCCACTGTGCCACCAGCCAAGGCTAAACCTTCATTTTTTATATAAAGTCAGTAGATAATGTGTGAAATTAAAATACCAAGGAATAGAAATACATAGATATGTTATATAGATGTAAACACTAGAATAAAAAGCTACAGAGTTAAAATCTACAGTCTCAGCCCTGGCTGGTGGCACAATGGATAAGGCACCGGCCTGCAAACCCAAAGGTCGCTGGTTCCATTCCCCAGCCAGGGCACATAACCAGGTTGCAAGTCAGGTCTCCAGCCAGGTATGTAGCTGGAGGCAGATGAAAGGCAACCACACATTGATGTCTCTCTCCCTTCTCTGAAAATAATAAAAATTAAAAATCTTAAACAAATAAAAAAGCAAGAGCTGTTTAAAAAAAAAATGACCAGGCATGAATACAAACAGAAAAACACAACTCATAATGAGGAGATCAATAGTCAACGGAAATAGATTCAGAAATGACACAGATGATAAATTTGTAGACAAAAACGCTAGAAGCTATTGTAACTACAGGGTAGGGGGAAAGTAGGTTTATAGTTGTGAGGACACAAAACAGTTTATGTTTTTATTATTTATTAATTATTGTATTATTTTTCATACAAATCATTATAAACCTACTTTCCCCCTACCCTGTATATCCTGTATGTTCAAGAAAGTAGAGAATACTATGAGTACGTTAGGAAAGATATGGGAAGTATTTTTAAAATCAAAATCGAGCTCAATGAACCCCAAGCTTGAGAAACCTGAAGTGAACCCAGGCACATGATAATCAAATTGTTTAAAACCAGTGATAAAAGAAAATCATAAAAGCAGCCTGAAAAAAAAGACACATGACATCCAGATGAACAAAGGATGACAGCCTACCTGAGTGTAAACCACAAGACTCTGAAGTTAGATTATTGTAAAAAAAAATCTGTCAACCAAGAACCCTACACCAAGCGAAAATATCTCTCAAACTCACAGACAAAATAATGACTCATCCAGACATACAAAAACTGCAAGAATTCCTCAGCAGGTCAGCAGAGAAACGTTAAAGAAAGTCCTTCAGGCAGGCGGAAAATGTTGGCTGGAAACCGGGTGCGTACTCAGGAATAAAGGGCGTGGAAAATGGTGAGGGTGCGGGCAGGGAGAGGAGACTTTTTCACACGTTTTGAGTAGCTTCACAGGACTCTCGGCTGATGGAACTGTTCTGCAGCCATGTTACTATCCTGATTAGGGAAAGTTGGTTAAGGGTATCCAGGTACCTAGGACCTCTCTGTGTTATTTTTTCTGTGAATCTACAGTTATCTCAAAATAAAAATTTCATTTAAAAAATTCACTGCTTAAAGCAAAAGTAATAACAATGGCAACTCAACACTCTACTGATAGGCATATAACCAAGAGAAATGAAAATATATGCCCACTCAAAAGTTTGTACATGAATATCCATAGCAGCATTATTCATAATAGCCAATAGTTGTGGTGGGGGTGGGGAAAATGTCTATTAATTGATATAAATCAACTGTGGCATATCTATGCAATGGAATATTACTCAGCCGTAAAAATGAATAAAGCACTGTCCTAACTAGTGTCTTCCTGCCAAGTGAAAGGTCGTGGGTGCAGTTCCTGGTCAGGGGACATGCCTGGGTTGTGGGCGTGTGAGAGGCAACCCAGTGATGTTTCTCTTGTACATTGGTGTTCCTCTCCCTTTCTTTCTCCCTCCCTTGCCCTCTCTTTCAAAGTAAATAAAATCTTCAAAAATATAAATAAAATCTTTTAAAAAACTGAATCAATCAAGCACTAATCCATGGATGAACCTCGAAAACAGGGTGTTAAGTTAAAGAAGCCAGATGTGAAGACCACATTTGTATGAAACACCCAGCAGATGAAGCTACAGAGACAGGAAGGACGTTGGTGGCTTCCAGGGGCCTAGGGGAATTGGGACAAGTGGGAGTGGCTGCTAATGAGTATGAAATTTCTTTTTGGGGTGATGAAATGCTCTCAAATTGGTCATGGGGATGGTTGTACAATTCAGTGACTATAATAAAAGCCATTGACTGCTATATTTCCAGTGGGCAAATTATATGACATATGAGTTATTTCTCAATATAGCATCATAACAACAATCACAGCACAAGGGTGTCAGTGTGTGGTGGGCTCTGGCACGTGGAGAAGTGAAGTGTGTGATGACAGCCGGGAAGCCACAGCATCCCATTGTAAGCTCCTTAGGCTCAATGTGAAGCGGTGTATTACTAGATGGTCATTGTATATGTGTGCCATGACCCCTAAAGCAACGACTTAAAAAAAAAAGAATAGTCCTGGCTGGTAGCACAGTGGATAAGGCGCCTGCCTACGAACCCAAAGGTCGCAGGTTCGATTCCCCAGCCAGGGCACATAACCAGGTTGCAAACCAGGTCTCCAGTCAGGTCTGTGGCTGGAGGCAGGTGAAAAGCAACCATACATTGATGTCTCTCTCCCTCTCTGCCTCTCTCCCTTCCCCTCTTTCTAAAAATAATGAAATAAAATCTTACAAAAAAAAAAAAAAAAAAAAAGAATAGCTACTAAGCTTACATAAAGGAAATAAAATGGAATTGTGAAAACTATTGAGTCCGAGAAGGTAGGAAAGGCAAGAGAAGGGAACAAGAAAGTGCCCAGGAGAGGACAGAGGTGGTATGGGTGGAAGGGGATGGGTGGGGGCAGAGAGGCTGTGGTGGGTGGGGCCAGGTTGGCCGGGCCCCAGGGGAGTGGCAGCTGGGACCTCACGCAGCTGTAACAGCCTTTTAGGCAGGAGTGGCACAGCCCGATGTGCCTTTGCAAGTGTTCCTTCCAGAGATGTGGGCAGGTGGGAGGCCCGCAGGGGAGGAAGTTCCCTTAGACGGCTGCTGGACGGCTAGACATACAAGACCAACCGAGTGGGGGGGGTTTGGGATTTTGGTTCAAGGCAGGACCGACAGGACACTAGGAGGGGTGGGGTGGGAGGGCAAGCGAAGCATCCAGACATCCTAAGTCCGGGCTTTGCAATGAATCTGAGTGGCAGAAGGAGGTACTGGGCAGCTCAGAGCCCAGAGTCCCTCGGCCCACAGAAACCTCAGGGACCTGCTTAGATGCCCAAGTGGAGATGGCCAGCTGGACACGTGCTAGGAGGGCTGGGGGAGGGATGTCTGGGCTGGAGATGACAAAACTGGGAGCTATCAAGAGCACGCAGATGATATTCAAATCCGTAAGACTGGGGATTTCTGGGAGGAAGGGTGGAAAGGAGGAGGCAGGGCTGGAGCCCAGGGGCTCACCGACACCCAGAGGCTGCGGGCATGGGAAGCAGGGCTGGGGAGCCTCAGGGTAGCTGGATACCATGAGTGCTGGGGGTCACAGGTGGCTGAGTAACGACTGGGCAGGAAGTACGCAGAGGACAGACACCAGACAGGACATTTGGCTGAACAGTGTCGAGGAGCACTCAGGAAAGGTTGGGAAACAGGAGGCTGGGTTCTGGGAGAAAGGACGGGGGACCCCAGGGGCTTTGCAGACTGTGGTTATGGTTAGAAGTTTTTCAGGGAAGTGGGGCAGAGGAACTGCCAGTGGGATTCTGGTGGTTTTTCAGAGGGCTGCACGAAGCCTGTCGGTTGCCAGCAGGGACAGCTAGCCTGGAGGGACAGATGCACACTGGCACGTGCCTCAAAGCTGGTCCCTCACTCACCCCTAGTCCCTGCAGGTCCCAGTGCCACCCCCACCAGGAAGCCTTCCCTGAGCCCAGGTGCGGGGCATCTCCCACGGGGACAGGCTTCCCAGGGTCCTCCCTGCTATTTACACTGATCTGTGGCCATTTTCTCCCTGACCTCCTTGGCTCCAGCCCGGGCCCAGCACTGTGTTGGCAGAGTTAATACATGAATGTGGATGGACAAATGGACAGAGAGACAGGCCCCTACAAGTCTCTAATGTTCCCAGAGCCCCGACCCCTGAGCCTAGGTCCACACGTCTCATTGACCCAGACCCCACTCCCCGCTAACCTTCCTACCTTAGGTTCCAGGTCGAAGAAGCTGTAGTACTTGAAGCGCAGCCAGAGTGTGTCACCGGCCTTGATGCCCTGCTGCATGAGGCACCGTGACGAGTCCAGCCACCTGGGCCACAGCACAGGCAGGGGTCACGGCTGCGCCAGGTATGTTGGGGGGCGGGGTGGGAGGATGAGTAGGGGGGTTGGGGGCAACACACACACGGGAAAGGCCTGGAAATGGGAGGCGCGTTTGGGGTGAGCAGGGTGTGAGCCGTGGGAGTGGGCGCGCACACACGGGGACACGGCCCCCGGTACAGACCGGCAGGCAGGCGCACCTGTTGTGGAGCTGGGTCTTGTCCAATAGGGAGCTGGGCCGGGGCAGGCGCTGCAGCAGGAGCGGGTCTGGCGGCGGCTGCGGCCGGCTCAGCATGTGGTAGCAGGCCTCCATCTGCGCGCTGTCTGAGAAGTGGGCTGGCATCCCCCGGAACAGCGCAGGTGCCATGCCTGGGGTGCAGGTTGCAGTCAGCCGTGCCCAGCCCCCCGCCCCCAGCCCTGGGGCTCATGGGTCTGTCCTCTG
Organism: Noctilio leporinus; assembly: GCA_004026585.1. Taxonomy (NCBI): domain Eukaryota; kingdom Metazoa; phylum Chordata; class Mammalia; order Chiroptera; family Noctilionidae; genus Noctilio; species Noctilio leporinus. The sequence goes on along the minus strand of PVIW01001438.1, from coordinate 186,896 downwards.
CACCCAGTCCCTGGCCCACCAGCCGGTGCTCACCCCCAGCCAGGACGACCTTGGTCAGGTCAAACACCTCTTCTTCCAGTTCCTTCTCCTTCTTCTTCTTCTCCTTCTTCTCAGGAGCCCGGAGCAGAGACAGCTCCTCAGGGTGCCGGATACCTGTGGGAAACTGGGGTCTCAGCGGGCACCAGGTCCTGCCCCGTGACCTCCTGTTTCCCCACATGGGCACACTTTGGGGCAGGTCACAGCCCTGCAGGCAGGATGGGGACTGGAGAAGCAAGAACAGTATGACAATGGCTGGGCCCGTAAAAGGAGGGGACCAGCTCCTGTGCAGGAACCTTGCAGGGTGGCAGGGTGGGGACCTGCGGGGACTCACTGAGGAGGCGGCAGATGGCAGCCACAGTCTGGAAGAGGGGCTGGGAGAAGCTGGCCCTGAGGCGTACAGCTCGGCGGTTGGGCAGCCGCAGGGTGACCGGCCGGTGCTGGGGTCCGAAGAAGAGGCGGGCGTCGGCCAGGATTCCATACTTATCCAGTGTCCAGTGGGTCTGCAACAGCCACCGTCTTTTCTGTTCCCACCAAATGGCATGGTCTGACCAGTCCTGCTTACGGTCTGCGGGGCCACGAGAAGGGGACAGTGCTGATCCGCCTTGGAGGGCCCTCCCCCCAGCCCAAACGCAGCACCAGTCAGAGGCCTTGGTGACTTCCCATCTCCTGCCCAAGCCACGGGCAGTCCAGGCTGGGTTGGCTGGGGGCCTAGGACCAAGGTCATGGGGGAGCAGCTCTTTGTGGGCTCACCCTGTTCATCCTTCTGGGCTCAGTCACTACCTCACTTCCTAGGGAGCCCCCAACCCCGGAATCCATGTGCCCCACACCCAATCTTAATGCCCCCGCCTCATGCTCCCCAGCCTGCTGGGCTCCCCCGTGCAGCCCCTCTTGTGCTCCAGAAAACCCTGGTGGGCTGGCCTCCCCTCGGCCTTCCGGGGAGCGCAGGACAGAGGCACAGCGTGGCCTGGGGCTGTGCCGGCACACTACAGCAGGCACTCTGTAAATATTTAGTGGTTCCTAGTTCGGTGACCTTGGCCAAGCCCTTCACCTCTCTGTGCCTCAGTTTTCTAATGAGTGGGACGTGAGCAGCAATCACCCTGGCCCGCAGCCGCTGGACGATGCCCACTATGGCACAAGCACAGTGTCTGGGACACACTCACACGGACGCATGAACATGTGAGAGCATTCAGTTAGGAATGTGAATGCTTCACTTGCTACGCAGCCAGCGATGGAGGACACATGGTGTCCCTCCGCCTGCCTCCAGGAGCGTGAGCTGGGACAAGTGAGGTGAGCGCAAAGACCAAGGATGAGCACCGCCCTGTACAGGGTGGGGGCAAGGCCCTTACTTTCAAAGGATTCAAGTCCCCATGTCTCCCCCGCCCCTCACCGCCCTCCCGAATGCCACCCATGCTGCACCTGGATCTGTCTGCCCTCCTGGTGGTGTGTGAGCTTCAATGCACCCCTCCTCTCTTCTCGATCCTATGCTCCCATTTGTCCTTGGCCTCTCTCCTGGCTAGTCCTCGTCCTGTCTAGGTGAAGTTGGGGACCCTCTTCTCCCTCCTCGGCCATGGCATCCTCTTGGAGGGTCTCACCAAGTCTATGGCTTCACCTTCTTGCAGTGAGCCCCAAGTCGGAAACTCAAAAAGCCACCTGCCAGGGGGCACGTTCATCGGCTTCATTCCAGAAGCCTTGTCCCCCGGGCCCTGGGCCTGAGCTGTGGGTGTAGGAACTCCTAGCCCCAGCCTGCAAGGCCCTCGTCATAACCCTGTGGACGGGCGCCCTCTCGCTCACCAGCACCTCTGTGCAGCACCTGGAGGCTGACGGCCAAGATTCTCCTGCCGGGCCCAGTGTCATCCTGTTCACTTAGACACCACGTTTAACCGATGTCAGTCTCACCTCCAAAATCCATCCTCGGTGCCAACCCACTGGAGGAGGCTGTCTCCCTGCCTCCAGCCACCTCTGTCTCCGGAAGGACCTGCCTAATGTGAGCCCTTGCCTGACAGTGTCCCTTGGGTGGTACCTCCACCTGCGGGAGAGTTTGAAGTCCTTATGATGCTTGTGGTCGCGCTCCAGGGGTCCCCTTACCGAGAGAGTCCCCAGTTCAGAACACCCCTGTCTGACACGGTGCCTCGCTCCTCTCTCCTCCCAGACGTGGCCCCTCCTGTCTCAGGACTCGGTGGTTTCTCCGGTGAACCAACCCATCCCGGGCTGGGCGTGACCCTGTGATGGCTCCAGGCCCCCATGTGGCTCCTCCTGGGCCGCAGCAGCACCCTGCCCTGCGCTGGCGGGTGAGGGTCTGGGCTCCCCTGTCCTGCTGCGGGCCCGCTCAGCTGAGCATCAGTAGGTGCCTGATCCTCTAAGAAACGAGCGGAGCGGGAAGAGAAGGGACGGGCACAATGTCCCCACTGTAGGGGGTAGGAGCTGAAGGGACTTGGCATGGGGAGGCAGCCCAGCAACGGGTGGAGTGGGGTCTGCCTGCCTGTCTCCCTGTTGAGGCCTCTTGCTGTGCTATGTGTGGTACCCTGAGGCCAACCAGGCCTTCACTGCTCAGCCCTGTCTCGGTCTGAGGGACCCTCTGTCCCCAACTTCTGCTTTCAGTCTCTGTGGGCCCTGCCTTCTGGGAGCTCCTCTCACTACCTCAGCCTTTTGGCCAGGCTGTCCTGGGGCCCTGTGCTGCCCACTGACTTCCCTCCCCAGAGGAAGGTGGAAGGGTGACTGGGCCTGAGGAAGCCCACCCACCCCCACCCTCAGGCCGCATGGGCTCTCAGCTGGGACTATCACTCCCAGGCCTGCCTTCCAGCTCTTGCTATCAGGCTTCGCCTACTGCCCTCCCAGGAAGGGAAGGGTGATGAGCTGTCACCCAGCCTGCTTCTTTCTATGGCTGATACCACAGGCGGCTCTACTGTAACTTCCTGTGGGGGCAGGGCCTTCCCACCCAGGCTGGGCCTGTCACCCGCCTGCCTGCTGAGGCTTCCGCCTGGGGGAGGAGGTGTGGGAGCAGGCCCCCTCAGGCCCCCAGCAGCCCCGTCTGGTTTTCCCTCGGACCCCCAGAATGGGACCTCTTTCTCAGCCCAGGCAAGGCTCTTTGGCCCCTAGCAGTGGGGAAATGGAGGACTGTGGCCAGGTCTGGCTCTGCTCCTTGGGGACAGAGCAGAACCCACTGGCGTGGGAGGGAGGGAGGGAAGACAGTGTGGGGGAAGAGGGGGGGAAATGTCTTTGGAACAAAATGATGACGCTGGTGTCTGAGTCACTGAGGCACCGTTATGGAGCCCTGCGCAGCGGGGAAGTGTCATGGGATAGCAGTTGAGCAGGCCACGGCGCTGAGGTCAACAGCAGGGCCAGGGGCACTCACTGATCTCCTCCACGATCTTCAGGAGCACCCCGCCGATATGCGACTCCCCCGTGACCCTCAGGGTGACCGACTCCGCCTCAGGATCCTCCTCTCCCACAAACACTCGCAGCTCCCAGGATGAATCGATGTAGTCCCCAGTGGCTGTCTTCATGCCTGCCATGGCTGCGGTGGCTCTAGACAGGGTGGAGAGGAAGCAGAGTGGGCCAGGTTCTGGTCCTGGTAGGCTGCCGGGCTCAAGTTGAAGAGGCCCCACGGTGCCCTGGTGGGCCAGAGCGCATAGCACCCCCGCAGGCCATGCACCATGACAGCCGCATGACTCAGGGTGCTGAGTTGTTTCAGGCGAACCTCAAACCCTCTCATCACGATGGTTAAGCTGCATGGACCTTCAGAGACAATGTCATCCAACCCACTGCCATCTTACACACGAGAGCACCCAGCCCGACGGCAGAGCTGGGCACAACCTTCATCGGTTCTCCCAGCCCGCAACTCACCCCAAGTCCACACTGGCAGCTGCCCACCCTGGAAATGGCTGTAAGACCAGGTCAGAAAATCATTCCAACCCTGGCCCAAAGTGGAGATCCAAACATCCCAGACCGGCTGAGGCCTCTCTAGGGCAACGGAAGTCCGTTTCTCCAGGCCCTGCACAGAGAAGGCCATGCTGGGCAGAGCGGCTGGAGCAGGGCAAGGGCGAGAAGGGCCCCAGCTTACCTTGCCGGCACGGGGCCGGGGCGGCAGGTGGAGGGTTGGGGTGTCAGCCACTCCTGGCCTCAGCCTGGACACCTACAGACTACAGAGCGCTTCCTTCTCCGCTTTCTTTTTGGAGCTTCCTTCAGAGGGCAACCCTTGCCTTGTCTTACGGCGGGCTCAGCCCCTCCCGAGGGCGGGCTGGTGACTCTGGGCGCAGGAAGCAAACTGCCAGCCACTAAGGGCTCCAGGGTGGCCCCGCCTAGGTTCCCAGTCTGCACAGGAAGCAAGGGAGGAGCAGGGCTGAGACCCAATACCACAAAAGGGTCCCCTCATTGGGAGGGCTGCTCAAGTCGAGATAGCGCCGATTTGTGTTCCTGACTAGGTGTCCTGTAAGGAGCCATCTCTCACCTCCACCTGTCATGAGGCCTGTGACTTTGGGCCACAAAACATCCCTGGGATGCCAAGATGAGCCACGGATTAAAAAGACTGGATCCAAGTTGTTTAGGACTTGGCAGGTCAAGTCAGCTCAAGACCTCATGTCCCTTTACCACCAGATACTTGAAGAAGGGAAAACAACTCAAGTCTTTCCTGTCCCTAATAAGGTCCTCTATTTCCAAACACGTTCATCTCAGAGCTGCCCCAGAAACAGCTCAACAGAACTGCCTCATCATTCGTAACCACCCTGGCCTGCCCCTCCAGGTAAGGTTTCAAAGCTGCCACCCTCCACTGTCCCACCTGCAAGGATCCTCCCACCCCCCAGTATCCTGGAAACTCACTCCTATCAAGTCCCTACTCAAATGTGACCTCAGAAGGTCCCTGCTGCCTTTTCCCTGCCCGGCTCTGGGATGTAAGCTGCGGAGAGCCTTACCCCTGGCTACCTGCAGAAACCTGCCCTTCCAGAAAACCAACGTAGGTCTACAGGGAACTGAATCTGAGGACAGCAGCACGGAAGGGAGAATAAATAGGCTTTCGCTGTGTCCCCAGGTGGGGGAGGGGCCTGCGGGGATTCCCAGGGGAAAGCCAGTTTATGCAAAGTCAAGGCAACAGGAAGTGCGGCCTGCTGCTGGCCTCAGCAGCTTCCTAGCCCAGAGTGGCTCTTGGAGCAAAAGAGGAAGTTTTACTCCTGCCCCAGCAGCAGCCCCAGTCCAAGAGGGTTTTAGAAGTTTGCTGTGACCACGAAGACATGTAATTAAGAGCAATTTGAGTCCAGTTGTCATGAGTTTTTGAAAAACTAAAACATCTCATTACTGACAGGTTTCACCTCCCAAAAAGGCAGGTCCAAAGCATCCGTTGCAGTGGAAAGTTTTGGTTCCTGGGTGGAACACAGTGTTCTCTGGGTCAGCTGGCTTCTGGGTTTGGAACTCGAGTATGTAGATCTGACAGCATGGACATTACCTGAATGGTATCTGAACCTGGCCTCCAGCGGGGTAGTCACTTCGTCAGCTGTTCGCTGGGCAACAGCACCACCTAGTGACCTCCTAGGCAAAGCAGTGGAACCTAGATAACTCGCACTGACCCACTTTAGAAAAAGGCCCTGCCAGTGGATTCAATTCAGACAAACCTCTCCCAATCCAGATAGTGACCCCTGGAGGACAGTCCCTTTAAAGACTTTTGGCAAAAAAATTACTCAAGGACATCACAAGGTACAACCACGCCCGACTGGCTTGTTTTATTGGAGAAGGGGACGTGGAGTGAACAATGTGAGGACAGTTGGGACCTGAGGCTGGGAAGGACACCCTCCCCTCTCCGTACATGCCCACTGCCCCAAATAAAAAATAACCAACTATGGGAGAGCAGCTGAGACAGTGACTGGGGACGGGGGACAGGGGACAGAGACACGGAACTTGAGGACAGCAGAAGAGACCATGCATGTGCTGGGAGGTCCCAGAGGCAGCGGCTGTAGAGTAACGTGGGTACAAGTCTCTGTATCTTCCACACAGGTCTGTATAAATATATAGATACGGTGTTTGATTTTTCCCCTTCTCTCCCTTCTGGCTCCGTGCTCCTTGCCGCGGTCCCAGCTCCTCTTTCCACTCCAGGGCGCAGGAAGGGGGGTTGATGAGCAAGTCATCACCGAATTGCAATCAGACCCACATCCATCAGCTTCTGGATCTTCTGCGCTATGACAGGATTCTTTAAGTGTCTAATGAAGAGGAGGCAAAGTTTGAAATGAGACAATCTAAAAGAAGCCTTACTTGCTCTGAGCGAGCCCCAGTGCAACCCCCTAGAAGATAGAAGAGGTGCGTAAGGACAGTCCTGCTGCAGAGGCCTTCACTGCCATGCAGCCAGAACCTGACCAGTGCCACTTTATAGAACACAGCTTCTCCCGGAAAAACTGGACTTTTCACAAATCGCTTTAGCTATCATGATTAATACAGATGACGCCCTTCCAGTTCACCACCAGTGACAACCAACCTTTTAAGTTCCAAGACTCACACGATACATGTTCCACCTAGGCTGACTACACCCCGCATCAACCTTGTGCATGTCGGCACTGCTTTCTCCTTCAAAGCCATCTTCCCCCAACTCGACTCACTCGCTGAGTGCCTGAGGGTCCTTCTGCATCTGTTCCAGGATGAGCCGCATGGCTGGGTCACTCATGATCTGTTGCACCTCAGGGTCAGCCATGGCCCGTCGCTTCACATCCTCAGGGCTGTCGTGTCGGTTGTACTGGGCCATCATACAGCGCTGGTAGCCGTCTGCTGCCTCCTGCATTCCAGCAAAGCCAAAGGGGGAGGGTGTTAGCACAACTTGTCTCACTGCTTCAGCAGGCCCAAGATAAGAGAGGTAACCGAGAGGGTGGGGACACACACAACAAAGAAAACGGGTGAGAGGGAAGGATCCATGCACGAACACTGCCAAGACAGGAGAGAGAAGCGGAGGCAGAGAAGAGCTCATGGGAGCCAGAAGCAGCCCCACCTTACAGCCGGAGTCCAGCTCTAGCGCCTTCTGGTACACATCCATAGCTTTCGTGTAGTCCTTCATCGCTTCCAGGGCCGCTGCTTTCCGTGTGTAACCCTTGACTGCAGACAGAAACAGGAGAGGTGAGGGGGCACTCTCCACAACACATCTCCCGGCCCTGGCAGGTGTGGCTCAGTGGGTTAGTGCAGGCCTGTGAACTGAAAGTTTGCTGGTTCGAGCCCCCATCAGGGCCCATGTCTGGGTTTCAGGCCAAGTCCCCTGTCGGGGTGATGTGAGAGGCAGCCAATTGATGTTTCTCTCACACATCAATGTTTCTCCCCATCTTTCTCTCTCCCTTTCCATCTAAAAAAAATAAAGCCCTGGCTGGTAGCACAGTGGATAAGGTGCCAGCCTGCGAACCCAAAGGTCGCAGGTTTGATTCCCAGCCAGGGCACATAACCAGGTTGCAAACCAGTCTCCAGTCAGGTCTGTGGTTAGAGGCAGGTGAAAAGCAACCATACATTGATGTCTCTCTCCCTCTCTGCCTCTCTCCCTTCCCCTCTTTCTAAAAACAATGAAATAAGATCTTTAAAAATAAAAAAATAGATAAAAATTAAAAAAATAAATAAATAGGCTGCTGCTTTTGTCCTTTCATGAGCACCAGTGTCCCTCCCACCTGCTAAATGTACAGGTTGTGAGAACACACATTGCATACAAAGAGTAAGGTCTCGCTTCTTAATTAAAAAAAAATTAATTATAAGATTTTATTTATTCACCTTAAGAAGAGAGATGCTGGTTCAATTCCCAGTCAGGGCACATAACCAGGTTGCAAGCCACGTCTCCAGCCAGGTCCGTTAGGTGGGAGGCAGGTGTTTTTTTGTTTTTGTTTTTTAAGATTTTATTTATTATTTCCAGAGAGGGGAAGAGAAAGAGGCAGAGAGTGAAACACCAATGTATGGCTGCTTTTCACCTGCCTCCAGCCCCGGAGGCAGGCTGGAGACCTGGCTTGCAACCTGGTTATGTGCCCTGGCTGGGTATCAAACCAGCAACTTTTGGGTTCGCAGGTTGGCCCCTGATTGTAACCCCTCACTTTGCAAGACAACACAACTGTGCCACACCAGCCAGGGCTCCTTCTCTCAATCTGCTGACCAGGATAAAGGGATGGGGAGAGACAGCATAAAGGCACTTACTGAAGGTGGGCTCTAGCTGGATGCATTCTTCACAGTCCTGGGAATAAGAAGCAAAAAGGAATTAGGTTCATTCCTTTCCATGAGCTACTTCCAGGCAGACCACGCCCTCAGAGTGAAGAAGCAAACCTTTACCCTGACCATACAGAGGTTCCATTAATACTTGTGCCTCCAGTGCTCCTGTCAACCCCTGCGTCTCAGTGAATGAATAACAGGCACAGCAAAAGGAGGGCATGGGATCAAGCTAAGCAACACCACAAGGGACAACAAATCCAAATTATGGACCATCCCATCCAACTGGCCTTGATTTTTTCATCAAAAGGCTGAAGTTGTTTAAAAAAAAAAAAAAAAAAAAGGTGGGGACGCTTCTAGTTTCAGAGGCTGAAAAGAACATGACAGACAACCATGACAGATGAAATGTATGGGTGTTAAGACAACTTTAAAACATGCTTGTAGACAAGTAACCAGAATACAGACATATATAACAGATAGCAACACAGCCTTAGTTGTGCTATTATCAGGTGCTAATAATATTATGGCTAGATGGGAAGAGTCATTTCAGGAGAAGTAGTTAAAAATTTTGGAGATCAAGTGCCAAACTGTATACAATTTCCTTTCACAAACTGTTCAATGAAAAATGTATCAATAAGCCTCACTTCTTAGCACAAGAACATCAAAATTACAACTAAAATATAGAGCAACCATTCCTCAGAACCATCAGAAATAAGTGTTGAATGGAAGTCTGAGCAACTATCAAATTCAAGAAACCACATTCATCCAGACTGGTAGGAGAGGGCAGACATGGAATGGGCTGGTCTCACCACCCCTGTGTGGTGGATAAAAAATCTGGAGGGATATCTCAGGAATGAAGAGTCCCCGCCCCAGGTTCCAGTGCCAGGAAAATAAGCCCTCACGACTTCTGGAAGCAGAAAATCAGCAGGGGTTGAGTCAGTGGAAGAAACTGCTGGAGCCCCAAGCACTTCCTCTTACCAATCCCACACATGGACTCTCCTGCTCAGACTGACTCCCCCCTCTGAGCCCCAGCACCTGCGTAGCAGCTTGAAAGTCACCTGGGACATAAAGGAAGGAACTGCAGTGTAGTCCCTTTCCTAGTCCCCACCTTCACAGAGCCAGCAAGCTGGTGCCGTATCTGAGATTCTATCAACCTGGCTAACACTGTCTCACCTGCCTTGGGGATTCCCAGAGATTCTGCTTCACCCAAGCTGCAACTTCCTAAATCCTCTCAAGCAAGCAATAGGTGCATCAGGGAGCTCCAGGCCCAGCACTAGCAGCAGCCAGCCTAGATTCATAGCTTGGCTTCAGCTGGGAATCTCCAAGCCCAGCACAAGAAACAGCATCTTAGACTGCTTTATAGCTCAGGCAGAGTGGCCAGGGGTAGAACACAGGTTGGGGGCTGACCTTGGCCTGTGCCACCTGGGAAACCCCAGAGGCCAAACACCCAGTGGACACTACAGACATCAAAGCACCACCACCCTGCTCCCGCACAGCCGAGCCCCCGAAAAGAGTGGAGATTGGTGGTCAGTGGCCACAGCCAGTCCTTGCAGCTGACGGGCCTGGGAAACCCTTTCCACTGACCTGCCAACAGCAACCAGCTTCAACTACGAGAGGAGGGTGTGCTTAGTCCACAAAGGGCGCACCTCGAGCACCCAGCTTGGATGATAGAAGAGGCTATGTCATTGGCCCCTACAGGACACATACTACATTAGGCCATGTTACCAAGAAAAGAAATCATAGCAGCTCTACCTAATACATATAAACAAACACAAAAAATAAGATTAAAAAAACAATGTCCACAGAAAAGAACAGATCTAAACTCCAGAAGAAAAACAAATTTATCAGATGCAAAGTTCAAAACACTAGTTATAAGAATGCTCAAGGAATTTAGAGAGGACCTCAACAGCATAAAAAAGATCCAGTCAGAAATGAAGGATACACTAAGTGAAATAACAATTTACAGGGAAACAATAGTACAGTGGATGAAGCAGAGAATCAAATCAATGATTTGGAACATAAGGAAGCCAAAAACAACTAATCAGAATAAGAACAGTAACTAAAGAATTAAAAAGGGGTGGGGAAGGAATCCAGTAACACTGAGGATAGTGTAAGCAGCCTCTGGGACAGTTTCAGGAGGTTCAATGTTCACATGATAGGGGTGCCAGAAGGAGAAAAGAACAAGAAATTAGAAATATAGTTGAACAAATAATGGAAGTAGACTTCCCTAATTTGGTGAAAGAAATAGACATGCAAGTCTAGGAAGCACAGAGAGTCCTAAACAAGGTGGATGCAAAAAGGCCCACTCCGAGACTCATCATAATTAAAATGCCAAAAATTATAGATAAATTTAAACGCAGCAAGAAAAAAGTAGCTACTAAGAGGTGCTTCCATGAGACTGTCAGCTGACTTCTCAAAAGAAACTTTGCAGGCTAAGAGGGATTGGCAAGAAATATTCAGTCATGAAAAGCAGGGACCTATAGCCAAGATTGCTCTACTCAGCAAGATACCATGTAGAATGGAAGAGCAGAGAAAGAGCTTCCCAGACAATAAAAAACTAAAGGAGTTTGTCATCATCGAGCCCTTATTTCATGAAATGTTAGAGGGACTTAAGAAAAAGATCAAGCCCTGGCTGGTAGCACAGTGGATAAGGCACTGGCCTGCGAACCCAAAGGTGGCTGGTTCGATTCCCAGCCAGGGCACATAACCAGGCTGCAAGCTAGGTCTCCAGTCAGGTCTGTGGCTGGAGGCAGGTGAAAAGCAACCATACATTGATGTCTCTTTCCCTCTCTGCCTCTCTCCCTTCCCCTCTCTCTAAAAATAATAAATAAAATAAAATAATAAAAGTAAAAAAAAAAAAAAAAAGATGGGTAAAGCTGCTATGTGAAACAATGGGGAGAAAAGTCTAGTACTTCCACTGTTGAATAGGAAAACTGAAATGAGGAACTTTAGCAGATACTGTATACTCATATTCCTAACAGTATTATTATTCATGAGCCAAAAGTAGAAACATGTATCGGTGAATAAATGGATAAACAAAAGGTGGTATATACACAAGATGAAATAGTCTTCAGCTTTAAAAAGGCAGGAAATGCGGACACGTTCTATAACGTGAACCCCAATGACATCTGGTGAAATAAACCGAATAGAAGGAACAAATATTGTTTGGCTCCAGTTTTATAAGGTACCTTGAACGGTCAAATTCAGAGACAAAAAGTAGAACAGTAGTTGCCAGGGCCTGTGGAAAGGATGCAGTTTTGTCTGGGAGGATGAAAGAGGTCTGCAAATGGATGGGAACATGGTTGCACAACAGTATCAATCACTCGATGCCACTCACTTGTATCTTTAAAAAGGTAAGAAGGCAAAACAAAACAAAAACAAATGTGGGGAAGGAGTATGGGGGGAAGAAAACATGAGTCATCAGGAAAGGTGGAAATGGATCCATTTCCCTAAACACTCCCAATCACTAGCATTGTCACGGCCAGGACCTGGTCAAGACAGGTCCAGCACAGGGATTAGCGAAAGGAGGCCTACAGTTGTTTCTATGGGAACTAATACAATAATCAATAATAATAATACAAGAATAAACTCTCCATCACAAATGCTAACATACTTCTGCCCACTATTTCACAAACGTCACACATGCACCACCACAAGCTTGAATCTGTGATCAAATTAAGACCTGCAAGCTAATGTTGATGAAATGTGAAAAAACACACTCCTCATGTCCAGGTTGTAACAACGGCTGCTCCACGTCCCCAGACCCTCTTACCTTGAGTGCCAGCTGGAACTCCAGGAGTTTGGTGTAGCAGGCAGCTCGATTGCTATACAACTTGGCATCTCTTGGGTTCCGTTTGATGGCTTCTGTGTAATGCTTCATGGCTTGAGGATAGTCTCCTGGATGAGGAAAAGGGAAACTTTAAAAGCCACCTTCCCCCATCAGAGGTACATATACCCTGTGGTCAGCCGAGGCACAGGCAGCACATCTACATCACTCAATCCAAAAGCACCACCATCCAGGCTGCGGGTACCTTTCTGGAAACATTCGTTGCCTTTGTTCTTCTCCTCCAAAGCCAGGTCAGGGTTTATATATGCCAGCCGCTCTTGCTCCTTCAAGATTTTCTCTGCCTAAGGAAAAGTAATTATTAAAATAGTCATTTACATTGTCAGAAATGTAAATATTGGTCTTATAAAGCCAGATTGAAATTTTAATTTTCAAAGAGTATTGCTGGCAAGATTTAGTAAAGAATTTTATATTCCTCATTCTGAAGGCTCACCACAAAACAGAATGCAACTGACACACGCTTGGTACAAACATACACCCTACAGGAAAACAATGCACATGTTAATAGCACAAGTCATTTTCTAGCCAATATTTTTGTGAATACAATCATCCCTCCCACATAATTTGTAACTGATGTAATACACAACTCTTTGGGCACGTAAGAAAAATCTTAGGTTACAATAAGAACTATTAATACTGTTGGCACACTAACCCTCAATATTAACACATTTAAAAGGCTGAAATCTGCCCTGGCTGGCAGCACAGTGGATAAGGCATGGGCCTGTGAACCCAAAGGTCACTGGTTCAATTCCCCAGCCAGGGCATATAACCAGGTTGCAAGCCAGGTCTCCACCCAGGTCTATGGCTGGAGGCTGGTGAAAGGCAACCATACATTGATGTTTCTCTCCCTCGCTGTTTCTCTCTCTGGAAATAATATAATCTAAAAAAATAAAAGTCTGAAATCTTGGATAATAAAAACGGGTGGCCAAAAAAATCGAGTCAGTGCCTAGCATATCATCATTAAGCGGTAGGACAACATCATATAACATAATGAAAAGACACTACTTAAAAGAAAAACTAAGCCCTGGCTGGTGGCACAGTGGGTAAGGCACTGGCCTGCAAACCCAAATGTCACTGGTTCGATACCCAGCCAGGTCTCCAGCCAGATCTGTAGCTGGAGGCAGGTGAAAGGCAACCATACATTGATGCTTCTCTCTCCCTCTCTGTCTCTCTCCCTTCTCCTCTCTCTGAAAAATAATAATGAAAGAAAAAGAGAAAAGAAAAGGAAGAACTAAGGCCCTGGGTGGTGTGGCTCAGTGGATTCTCAGTCAGGGCATATGACTGGATTGCAGGGCAGGTCCTCAGTTGGGGGTGTGCAAAAGGCAACCATACATTTATGTTTCTTTCTCTCTCTCTCCCCTTTCCCTATCTGAAAATATAATCTTAAATAAATAATAATTAAGGTTCATTATTAAATGACAGGAAGTAAAATAATGATAAATTAAGATACAATAAACCAAAACGTCCCTTATTCTAGACCTACTCACCTGCTGGCATTTCTTGAGTACATCTGGTGTTCGGTGTTCTGCCAGGGACTTGTTGTAGAAATGGATGGCATCCTTGTATTTTTCTTCTTTGAAGTAGGAATTGCCAATTCGCGCATAAGCTCTGACAAAGACAAGAGGAAAAAGAACTTACTGAGGGAAGAGCAGAGCCAAGGCCAGTCCCTGCACAGACCACACCTACAACTAGAAACAAGGCCCAATGGCGTTACTTGGGCACCGTGTCCCTCCCAACACCTTGTCTTGGCTCCTGGAGCCTCCTATTCCAATCCATTGTTAATAAGTACGGGACAACAGACCATAGATTCTGTGGCCAGCAACCCTCTTCCCCATGCAGGGAAATTAAATCCTGAACTCTGACACCTCCAGACCATTCAAGGTGCTCCAGAAGGCTGAGCGTACCTGGCAATCTGTCGATAGTCTTCCCGGTTTTCTCGCCCCACTTCAATGGCCTTCTCACAAAGCTCCCTGCATTTACTGTAGTCGCCCTTTTCGAAGTACACAGCTGCCAGGCAGGAGAGTTAAGAAGAAAGAGTCAGCCCTTGTCTCTCCCCCTGGGTTGCCTTACAACTCATGTGCCCCTTGTCCTGGGCCTCCTCACCTGCTTGATTGGTCATGTAAGTCATATTGGTGGGGTCCAGTTCCTTGGCTCTGTCGTAGTGCTTCAAGGCTGTGTCAAAGTCTTTCTTCTTGTAGGCTTCATTTCCCAGCTCTTTTTCTTTCAGTGCCTACATGAGGTTAGAAAGAAGTAAGTGCTGAGCAAATCTAACCAAAACAGCAAGAAGAGCAAAAGCCTGCCATCTGTCACAGGTACTGAATAGCACCCCTAGTGCCATGTCTATGGAAGCAGGTTCTCCACAGCCAAGGCCTCTTCTTCAACCAGCTACTGGTTTTAAACAACGAAGTACTAGCTGCTAGAATGACAAGTTAGTTTCATCTCTGCTTCCTCTGAAAGTCCCCTTTCCACCTACTCTTCTAGATCTCTATCAGAACACAGAGGGCTCCTTCAGGGGTGAGGAAATGCCTTCAACTTGAATCAACTTCAGAGAGGACAGTAGTTCTGTATCGGGTTTAACGGCGAGAGGCTGCGCCCAGTTCCGCTGCTGTGCGTGGCTGCCTCAGGGTCTCAGCAGCAGAGGGCATGGTGTGAGGGTTAGAAGGGGCTATCCTGGTGGCACGAGTCTTTAGCACAGCTGACTACCACCCACACCACAGGGGCTATTTCCAGCTTTGAGACACCCCAAACAACCAACGCTTACCCAATGAAGGGTCTAAATCTGGCAACAATCTGCTGTTCTTGTTTACAAGAAGAGAAATAAAATCATTTAAGCACTTGTTTCCTGCTCTGGAAGACAGTGTAGCTAACTGGACAACTTTTAATTATACACTCTGTCCAACCAGAACACAGAAACAGAAGTCTGAAGACTGAGACAGACAATATTCTTCTGGGCTCTGGGAAGGACAAGGGTCACTCACAACTTTACTGGCTTGCCCTGGCCAACATCTAAACTGGTAGAACTACAGCAGCTGTGGGGCTACAAAAGGGTAGCCCCCATTGCCAAAAGCCTTTGAGAGCCAAGATTCCTGTCGAGTCACTTGTACCTGTTATCAACCATTTTAATAGTTATTTTTTTTTCTTTCTTCTCCCTGACACTTTATTCCCCACCCCCACATCCATTTTAATTACTAATAAGCTTAGCACATACTAAGCACCCAAAAATATACATCCATCGAGGTCTAGAGATGACAGAGTTGTTTATAATTGTATGAGATAGTAAAGAGAAAAAACGAGACCTGCTTTTTATTCTCTGGAAGATCCTCTTCCATTGGTTCTGGCTTGGCCTCCTTTTTGGGAGGAGGTGGTGGCGGAGGTGTTGTAACTTCCTCCTCCTCATCCATACCTCCTAGATCGAATCCCAGGAGGACACTGAGAGTAGTCATGATCCGGGGATCTTGTAGTTTCCTAGTGTATGTGTATATATACATATTAAAAAAAAAATAAGTAACAATTATTCTTCCCCGTAACTGATCTTAAAAATCCCATTTACTATTAAAGCTCAGACTGCTGTACATGAAAGCATTGAACCCATGAAGAGACCACTAGATTCTGCACTTACCATGAATTACAACTGGGAACTATTCAACCCTTCAAAATCCATCTAAAATGAGGTACCAAAGATAGTTCTTTCTTGAACCAGCAAATACAGAGAAATGAGTTATATGTATACTTCATCCAATCTCAGGTGCCAGAGAGATTCAGATAGACCCAGATATCAAAACATTTAGAGGTACCTCTTTACACCTGCACCTGGCATTCTTCCTAACCTTGAATTTCCATTCCAACATACCAACAGAGATAGCAGGGCCCACTGTGTACGGAAAGGATACAGCTGGTGACAGACCGAATTGTAGGAGAGCAGTGAAGAGGCATGTAAAGGTTAAAACATTTCAGATTACTCTGGTATGTGCTCCCTGACCTTTTCTAGAAATACAAACAAATAACAAACCAACAAACTCCTACTGCTCTCTACAGAAAAAGCAAAGGCAGAAACCCTGCAGCCTAAATGAGGGAACCACTGCCACAGGACCCCAGGAAGAAAGCATAATGTTCACGTCTGTTTCCACAGACGAACCATCTGCTGAACTTACGTGCCCAGGTCGGACGGCTTGTTTCGTAGCTGCTCTATCAGTGCTCGGTAGGAAGGATCACTGAGCAGTGCCCTTGTCCTGGGATCATTCTCCAACTTCTGGTACAGATTGGGCATGTTGAAAGGGTTCATGAATTTCCTTTCTGTTCCAAACAAAGGAAAATACATGGGTTCTTCATTGAAGTTACTATGCCCCTGTAGCTTACTGACAATTCTAGGAGGGGGGGAACCTCCAAATTAATCCAATTTTAAAAGATGACGATGAAAAAAAGGGAAAACAACAATATACATGGTGCTTACCTGCCAACCGGGCCTCCATATTCTGCAAACCCTCTTTGAGCTGAGGATTATTTGCTTCATGTTTTAAACCCTCCTCATAGGTTCGCTTGGCTTCTTCAAATCGGTTTAAGAACTCAAGAGCTGCTGCTTTTCGAGAATAGCCCTTAAATCAGTAAAGAAAGATGTAAAACTCAAGTCACAGGCCACATAACCACAATTTGGTTAATGATGAATGCACATATCATAGTAGTCTCTACGATTATAATGAAGCTAAAAAGTTCCTATTGCCTACTGACACTGTTACACGAATGCTGTAGGACAATGCCATGCTATTTCTTAAATAAGTAAATTTAGTGTAGCCTACTGTGTACAGTGTTTATAAACTCTACAGCAATGCAAAGGTCCTAGGCCTTCACATCCATCCACCCTCACTGACTCACCCAGAGCAATTTCTAGTCCTGTAGGCTCCATTTGCGGTTAAGTGCCCTACAGATAGGCATACAACATTTTTTCTGTTAATACAGTATTTTGCTGTACCATCCCTATGTTTACATCTTTATTTTTTCTTTTTAAAAAGATTTTACTTATTTACTTATTTTTAGAGAGGGGGAGGAAGTACAAAGTGGGGGAAACATCAATATGTGTGAGATGCACCCATTAGTTGCCCCTCACCTGGAACCTGGCCTGTAACCCAGGCACATGCCCTGACTGGGAATCGAAAGAGTGATCTTTTGGTTCGCAAGCCAGAGCTCAACCCACTGAGCCACACCAGCCAGGGCTGTTTACATATGTTTAGATGTATATACTTATCGCTGTGTTAACACTTTTTTTTTTTTTTTAAGATTTTACTTCTCTGTTTTTAGAGAGATGGAAAAGGAGGGAGAAAGAGGGAGAGCTATCAGTGAGAGAGAAAAATATCGATCAGATTGCCTATCACAGGCCCCCAAGCTGGACTGGGCCCACAACCCAGGCATGTGTCCTAGCCATGAACTGAGCCAGTAACCACTGTGTTACTGTTGCTTACACGACTCAATACAGTAACATGCTGTACAGGTTCCAGGGGTCGTAGCCTAGGAGCAATAGGCCAGACCATATAGCCTCGCTGTGCAGTAGACTAGACCATCTAGGTTTGTGTAAGTGTACGCTACATGTTTGCACAACAATGAAATCACCTAAAGACTTAGTTCTCAAAATGTATCCCTGTTGTCAAGCAACTCATGACTGTTGAAGGAGGTAAATCTGAAAGGTGAACTAAAGACAATCTATTTTACATTTCCTGGAACAAAATGGGCATTCACGAAGGTGAAAGAATAAAATAGGCACAATATAATGCCAAGACTGACATTTCAAGAATCCAGCCAAGTATCAAAGAGGCACCCCCTCCCTACCTCAATTCATCTTATAATCAAGTATTATTAGTTCCTTGAGTAGTCTTTCTTTTTCCATGGTACAAAAAAAGAAAAGAGTAAGAAAAAGTTGTATCTTAACAACTGATGGGACATTAGACTCGATGAAATATGCTATTACTCTGAGGAATATATTTAAAATGGGTAATAAAAGTACTAGTCTGTTGGCCAGGCACCGAGCCAGGTCAGGAAGCTGTTACTTAAGCACTGCACACCGAAAGACATTTCTGGGAATTGCGAAGAGCCTCAAGTCACCCACAGCTTACCTTGCCCCAGTCGGGCTTTAGGTCAACCGTTTTGCAACCATCCTCGTAGGCCTTCTGGTAGTCCCCTTTCTTGGCGTAGGCCGCTGAACGATTGCTGTAGAGCACATGGTTCTGGGGATCTAACTTAATGGCTTCAGAATAGCACTGTAGCGCATCATCGATGTTGCCAGCACTCAGGGCCTTATTGCCCTTCTCTTTTAGCTCATTTACCTGAGAAGAAAAGGAGCTGGTTTGTTTCTTTCCACAATATGCTTGCTTACTCTCAATTTTTTATGTTATGCTCATTCTTTGCTATCAATAGGTTGCTTTACAGATCAGAAGAAATCACAGATTAGTTCATTTATACTTTCAATACCTTTGGGAACCAGCAAGGAAAAAACAAAATAGCTAGACAGAAGCCTGACACTTTGCTTTCCACTGGCTCCCATATGGATTAGTAAGAACTCGGGCACAACTGACAGAAGGCAAGTGATAGATGCTTCTCTCCCTCAAATCAATTAAAAAAGAAACAAAACAAAAAAACAATTAATTCTGTTAGGAGAAATGATTTTGGAACTCTGAGACTAGTTGGGAACCTCCATCAGAAAAAAACTTAAGAGGATTTCCAAGTGAGAAAAGGCAGGAGACTGTCAAATTTAAACAAACAAGGGATTAAAAACTTTAGAACTCAGGATGGAGGCTATAAGTTAAACATATTAACTAGTAAGAAGAGGCAGCTAGCAGCAGGTTCGAGAAATTCTTGTCTATCCAATACACCATCATTTTCCAAACAGCGTGTAGACAGTCAGAAAATCAAGTTTGTAGGTCATGACCAGCACTTTAAAAGTACCGTTTTGTTAAGCATGTTATCCAGTTATATGCGTGTATTGGGTCAAATGTAAACAATGTATCACTGTGGAATTTATTTGAAAGGTGCCCTTATTAAAAAATAAAAAAAACAACTTTGGACACTCAAATTTCCCTAAATTTGAAACATGAATCTCAAAGTGGAAGGTGAAAACAAAAGGTAGAGAAAGTCATCTGCTGTTTTGTTTTTTAAAAACAAAAAGAGATTTTAATTATTACTTTCAGACAGAGGGGAAGGGAGAGAGGCAGAGAAGGAGACAAACATCAATGCATGGTTGCCTTTCACCTGCCTCCAGCTATGGACCTACCTGGAGACCTGGCTTGCAACCTGGTTATGTGCCCTGGCTGGGGAATTGAACCAGCGACCTTTGGGTTCGCAGGCTGGCACCTTATCCACTGTGCTACCAGCCAGGGCTGTTTTTTTGTTTTTCCAGGAATGGATTTAAGAAAGCAGATTCTAACACCTGGAGTTAAAATTCCAGGTCATATGTACAACTGCCAAGGTCAATTTTTAGTCCTGAGTTTACAGACATTCATTCTCAGTCTACCTGTACACACCCTTCATAATGGGCTGTGTGATTTTAAATTTTTAAGAAACTCTTCTCCTTTGGTAAATGCAGGACTAAAAATACCTCTTTCTTACTTTTAACCATGATGTGCTTCTTATTTCAGAAACCTTTTTCCTATCTATACCACAGCCTACTTATAATGAAAAAAAGTTCATTATAAGGGTCAACAAAGTTTCAACTTCACTCCAATCTAATTTTTTAAATTTAGCAAAGAGGCTTCTGATTTGACTCAAGGAACAGCCATCCTACAGCAGAGGGTTCAGCTCTGCAGATCATACCAAAAAGATGAGGCCTTTTCTCTTTTCCCCCCTCCTATCAATCATTACAGCTCAATGACAGCTTCCAACCGAGTATAACCTCTCTGGGCCTTTCATAACCTTCCAGTCACTAAGGATACAATCACGTCATTGGAAGTTAACCAGCAGCACAGTGGGTAAGGCGCGTGCCTGAGAACCCAAAGGTCGCTGGTTCGATTCCCAGCCCGGTCTCCTCCAGCCAGGTCTCTAGCTGGAGGCAGGTGAAAGGCAGCCACACACTGATGTCTCTCTTCCTCTCTGCCTCCCTCCCTCCCTCCCTCTGTGGAAATAATAAATAAAATCTTAAACAAAAAAAAAAGGAAAGGTACCCAGCAGCAGCTCCAAACTCCAGTCCCCCAAAATGCTGAGCAGAGGCGAGTACCTGACTTGGAGCTGCTGCTCATCTAGATTGTCCAAACACCTCCCTGTGTAATTAGAAACCGAGCTTTCAGAAGTGTCTGTACTCGGTTACTGCAGAATCAAGCACACCAGGAGAAAAAGAAGACAGGAAGAGCAGGGGGAGGGCCGCACACGGATTTGTGAGGCACGAGTAGATAAGAGACAAAATTCGTTCCAAGGACTTTTGCTGCATCCAGCGAAGAAGCCCGCCTGCTGCTCGGCCCATCTACCCTCAATACTCTTCCCTCCCGATTTTCCAGATGCGGCAGACTTTCTTTTCCCCAACTGGGTACCAACTCCCTCGGCTACTTCCAGCGTATTCCCGTCCCTGCTGCCTGCATTCCTTCAAGTTAACTGTGGCCAAGTCCTGGGTGGCGGCTTCACCGGCATTCTCTCGTCTACCTCCCCGAAGCCGAAATGCCTAAGTGGACCCGATCCCTCGCGACACTTCCGCGGTCCCTCGCCCCGCTCCATCCCTCCCAGAGGTGCCGGCTCTATCCCCGCCCCCGCCATCCCCCGCCGCTTAGCCCGGAGCGACCTCCCGGGAGGCCTCCAGGGCCAGGCCACGACCCCTCTTTCCACCGCGGGCCCGACTCACGCCGAACTGCCGTCTACCCCCGGGCCCTCTTGCGGAGTCGACAGGCGACTGGTGCTGAGTGGCCCGGTCGCTCCCCGCGGCCGGGCCTCGCTCCACCGTTCACCGCCCGCCGGCCGCGGCCCTCACGCCCTTGCCTTCCATGCTGCCCAGCTGGCCTCAGTCCCCCGCCACGATCCGGTGCCGCCCCGCTCTCCCACCCGCGGCGTGGCCTCGGCCGGTCCCGAGGGGAACCCCGGGCCTCAGCCTGCCCCTCCCCCTTCACCTGCTCCATAGCCCAGCCGGGAACTCGGTTGAATCGACTCCGTCCGCTCCGCGTTATCAGCCGCACGCGCCGCCTTCTGGAACCTACTAGAAGCTGCCGGGACCCCCGGATCCCGCCCCTTCCTCGCCTGCTCACTGGCCACGCTCCTCTAAGGGCTTTCTGTGCTTCTTCACTATTGGCTTTAAATCTAGCTCATCATCTTCCCTTCTCTTTCATTGGGCAGCCCGGAGTAATCCCTCGGCCCCGCCTCCAAGGCGCCTCAGGATTGGGCGCTCCTAGATAGGCCACGCCTATTGTAGGCTCCACAATTGGAGGGAGGGACGGATATCTGCAACAGGGATTGGTTGTTTGCTCCGCCAATCGTAGCTGTTTTGGCCGCGCCCATTGGTCCTGTTCTTTCTGGAAATTTCCACGTTTCCCATTGGGCTGGTGGACTTGGATGAAAAAAAAAATTTAGTTGGGCGGGGAGTTGCCAATACTTTGCGCTGATAGGTTCCCGTGGTTACCCTTCTGAGGGTACTGTGGGGTTTGTGGGTGTCCGGAGCGAGGGTTGTCCCCTGCAGTAGTGGCTCCGGCAACCGGCAGCGGGGGTTTTGGGGAGACTGCTCGGGTCCCGGGCCGCTTCCCGCCTCCCTCCCTCTGTTGCGGTCCGGCCAAGGCGACTCTCCTCCCTTGCGGGGGGGAGGCCGGGCCTCTCGCCCGTGCGTCGGGTTCCAGAGGGACCCAGCTGGTGCGGGTGACCGTCAGGGGCGGCCTCGGCAGAGCTCGCTGTCGCGTCCCGGGATCGCAGGTGCTGGCTTGTAGAATTCAAAACTACAGCGTGGCGGTGAAGGCGCTGCGGCCTGCGCAGGACAGACCCGGGTCTCACTGCGGCGGGCTGTGGGCGCGCCGAGCCCTCTCGCTGCAGACGCACACCCTCTCTCGGCCTCTCGGGGGAAGCGTGGGTAATCTAGGGCCACGAGAGGGTTCGTCTGCAGTATTTAGCACTCAGTGAAAGGGAGCTGCCTGAATTATTCGGATGTAAAGAGTGAAGGAAACAAAGAACTCAAGGTGATTCTTACCACTTCCTGGCGGGCAGCGGCCTGGAAGGGCCTTAAATCGCAGCCCAGGTGCTGGAGGCAGAGGAGGCACCGGAAGGGAGGCGAAAAGGAAGGGGTTCCAGCGTGCGAGGTGGGCCTGTGGAATTAAAATGCTGATTTTCCCACCTGGACCGGTGTGTAGTTAGTTCATCGAACAAAGGAGCCACCTGATGAGCCCGGAGAGGGTTTGGGTCCTGCTCTGTCGTCGTTTTTCTCTGGCTAAGGCCATTCTTTCCTAGGGCTTTTTTTTTTTTTTTTTTTTAATTTTATTTCATTATTTTTTTAGAAAGAGGGGAAGGGAGAGAGGGAGAGAGACATCAATGTATGGTTGCTTTTCACCTGCCTCTTAACCACAGACCTGACTGGAGACCTGGTTTGCAACCTGGTTATGTGCCCTGGCTGGGAATTGAAGCTGCGACCTTTGGGTCCGCAGGCCGGCGCCTTAACTGTTGTGCTACCAGCCAGGGCTACTTTCCTAGGGTTTTAAGTGTCCTCTGTATGCCGGTAGCTTGTCTCGGCAGCCTGGGCCAACACCCCAGCAATCCTCACATGGTGGCCAAGGTAACTGCAAACTCCCATGCCTACGAAACCCCTTCCTCACTGAAAACTTGGAGGCTTCTAGGCCTGGCTGGTTGCTCAGTGGTTAAGGCACCGGCCTGCAAACCCAAAGGTTGCTGGTTCATTTCCCAGTGAGGGTACATAACCAGGTCTCCAGCCAGTTTCGCAGCTGGAGGCAGGTGACAGGCAGCCATACGTTGATGTTTATCGCCCTTTCTTTATCCCTGCCCTTCTCTCCAGAAATGATGAATAAAATATTTAAAAACAAACCAAAAAAACCTTGAAGGCTTCCCCTGGCTGGTGGCTTGTGTGGCTCAGAGGGTTGAGCAGCCACCTGTGAACCAAAAAGGGTTGTGGGGCTCAATTCCCAGTCAGGGCATAGGCCTGGGTTGTGGGCTGGGTTCCCAGTTAGGGTCTTGAGAAGCAACCACACATTGATATTTCTCTCCCTCTCTAAAAATAAATAAATTTTAAGAAAAGCAAAACTTGGAGGCTTTAGATGGGGGCTCAAGGCCTCATTTGACAGGCCTACGTCCCACCCCTTTTTTTCTGTCCATCACCTTCAGCACCAAACTCTAGCCACACTGACCTGTCCTTCCTCAAACTAGGTGGGGACCCCCTGCAAGCTGCTCCCTCTGCTGGGATCCCCCTTCCTCCAGCTCCACCAGGTTAACCTCTCATGTCTTAGGCTGAGATGGGCTGTCAAGGTTCCTTGGCAACCAGCCCCCTGCATTAATTTCTGTCCACCTGTTACTTTCCCAGCGCTGTGGGCTATACATATGTAGGATCACAAAGTAAACTAGCAACTGGAATCAACTCCATGTTTAGTGAGGTCCAGGAGGGTCTTGGGCCTGCTCTTTATCCTGTGTTCCAGGTGCATTGCCCAGTATCTGGCACATAGGTATTTATTAAGCCATCAAATACTGAATGCCCTGATGTGTGTCAGGTATAATTGTGGGCGTTGGGGGAAATGCAGTGAACAAAACTGACAAAAATCATTTTTTCGTGGTGCTTGTGCTAGCAAAGGAGACAAACTGAAAAGTTCATATACTGTATCTGGCTAGGTGCCGTAGGGAAACAAATCAGGGATAAGGTACAAAAAGCTTTGGGTGAAGGAGGCCAGGGCAAACCTCAGTGAGAAGCTAATATTTGAGAAAAGACTTAAGGAGGCGAGCTTCACGAAAAGTCTGGGGAAGAGCACTGGCTGGTGTGGCTCAGTGGATTGAGTGCCAGCCTGCAAACCAAAGGGTCAGGGCACATGCATAGGTTGCAGGGCAGGTGTCCGGTTGGGGGCATGGGAGAGGCAACCACACATTGATGTTTCCCTCACTCTTCTTCTCCTGTCCTCCCCTTCTCTCTAAAAAATAAATAAAATATTGGGGGGGGGGGCGGTCTGTGGAAAACCTTGTAGTCAGAGGGAACAGCAATGCAAAGGTCCTAGAGTAGGAGCTACCTGGGGGTGGCCAGAATGGAGGGAGTGGGGAAGAAATAGGAACCAGATGCAGAGGAAGCAGGGGCCACGTTCTGCAGGTAGGGAGCCATTGCGTTCACTTCGGAACAGGCTGGCAGATCTTGAGCAGAAGGGTGACATGAACCAACTTCATTTCATCAGATCCCTCTAGCTGCTGTGTAGAAGAGGGCAAGGGAGAAAGCTGGGAGGACTGTGGTGGTGGTTGGGCCAGGTTGGGAGCAAAAGAGAGGTGAATGGAGTTGTATTGAGGTGCATTTTGGGGAGCCAGCAAGATCCGTCGATGGCTTTTGCCTCCTCTCATTCACCTGCTCAATTTGTCAGTGAGACTTTTCCGTTCTTATTGGCACTTTCTCCAAGACCACCACACTTACCAAGTCCATTGCTGCTCCTTAGACCAGCCCTTCCTCTGGGTCTGGAAGCCTTCGAGGCCTTTCATCATCTTCCTCACAGCTTGTCTCCAGGAGTCTTTCCCATTCCTCTCTCGGTGCGATCTGGGCTTAGCATACCCCACCTTTTTTATAGTGCTACTACATGTGGCGCACTGCTCCGAGTACAGGGGCTCAACAGTAAACAAGGCAGCCCACAGATGCACGTTCTGCTTGCATGGGTCTTTTAGTGGGAGAGACAGATGATTTTTAAACTCATGAGCTGTGTGACTTCAAGCAGCCTCCTTAACCTGTCTGTGCTTCAATTTCTTCCATTGTAAAATGGAGATGAAAAGGTTTCACTGTCAGCACAGCAGATAAGGCACTGGCCTGCGAACCCAAATGTCTCTGGTTCGATTCCCCAGCCAGGGCACATAACCAGGTGGCAAGCCAGGTACATGGCTAGAGGCAGGTGAAAGGCAACCATGCACTGATGTCTCTCTCCCTCTCTGCCTCTCTCCCTTCCTCTGTCTCTCTGGAAATAATAAATAAACTCTTTTTTAAAAATAAAAAGTTCCACTGTCAGAATAGTTGTGAGGATTAAGTGATTGGATATTTGTCAAGCACTTGGAACAGTGCCTAACAACAGAGTAAGCACTGTGCATACTTGTTAAATAAAAATAAATGCACAGGCCCTGGCTGGTGGCACAGTGGATAGGGCTCTGGCCTGCAAACCCAGAGGTCGCTGGTTCAATTCCCAGCCAGGGCACGTAACCAGGTTGTGAGCCAAGTCTCCAGCCAGGTCCGTAGCTGGAGGCAGGTGAAAGGCAACCATACATTGATGTTTCTCCTCCTCTCTGCCTCTCTCCCTTTCCCCTTCTCTAAAATAATAAACAAAATCTTTAAAAAAAGAAGTGAAATAAATGCACAAATGAAGAGAATTCTAGATGGTGAGTGCTATACGGAAAGCAAAAGGTAAGGGATAGAGAGTAATTAAAGAAGCAGGAAAGGAAAGAGCTCCTAAAGGTGGGTGGTTAGTGAAGGCCCCTTAGATGTGGAGTGAGGAGGAGCCCACCAGGGACAGGGTTCCAGGAAGGGTAACAGAAATAAGTGTGGAATTGTCAAGGAACCCAAAGATGGCTTTTCTTTGCTCCATGGCCTTGTCTGTAAGGGGATAATGAAGTGCTCAAGTGGTATTCTCAGTGGTGTTATGGGGCTTAAACAAAATAACCCATACTTAAATCTTGTCAGACCTGAAACTTCTAAAAATTTGAGAGCCTTCTTCCAGAAAAGAAACACAAATTAAACAATGAGGTATGGAGTTTCAGAAGGGATGCAGATGGGAGATATTAAAGCTTCGGCGTAATGAATGCCATGGTGAAGACACTTCTGAACATTCAGAAATGCTTGCTCTCATCATTTCCACCAACTCGGGCTTCTCCAGATCGCTGGGGACCTCAGAGCCCTGAGTGGGCAAGGAGGAAGTGAGGCTGCTGGCCAGTGTCCCCTTCCCCCTGTCCCTGGAGCACAAGCAGAAGCTCCGCCCTAGAAGGCGGCCTGGCCCAGGCATCCCGTCACCGTCACCAGCTGCTACTCCAGGGCCCCTGCTCTCGCAGGTGGGGGGCAACATGGCGTGTCCACTTGGACATCCCTGATGTGAATGACAGACTGAAGGAGTGAGTCAACGCACGTGACCAAGTTCTCTGCAGACCAAACTTCCAGTTGTAGAGTTCTCCCAATATCAGAACAAATAAAACATGTGGACAAGAATCTTCACCACTGGAGAGGGAATTTGAGACAACCCGAGTTTCCTTCCCCAAGTGAGAGTGAAGTTTCCTTCTGGATTCTGAGAAATTCCTAAAGAATATTTTCATTTCCTACTTAACGGAATGATCCTAATTTCCGGCTGTCCTGCTAAGATAAAACCTGAGTCCAAATCAAAGTGCCATCGAGTTCTGCTCAATTCCGCAAACTACGGAGAGCCAGGCACTGGGCCAGGTGCTTCAAGGAATAAAACGGGAGTAATTATTATCAGATAATTATGTAGAGAGCCCCAGAGCCCAGCCTGGGACCTTGCCATCCACGCTGCCTCCCGGAGTGATCTCAGCCAGTCTCGTCACTCTTAGCCTCATTCAGGCTGAAAACTTCGGAGGCATCCCTGGCCCCTGTTTCTCACAACCCCGTTCAGTTCATCAGCAAATACTGTCAGCCCTTTGCAGCGCCCCCAGCCGTCTCCCAGCTGTGACTGGGAAAGGAAAAGGAGTGTTGGCTCCGAGTTGATGGGTGGCCACAGTCAGGTGGGCTCCCCAGCCTCGGCTGCCATGTCCTGTGAAAGAAGTCGGTTGGGCCAAAAGGAGAGCTGCTGTATTCAGGTGACCACCGAGTTGAGCCCAGTGAGGACAATGATGACAACTGTGATAGATGGTGGATCAGCACCCTCACCAGGGTTAAAGACACCATGTACTCTTGCTCCAATTTGGAATCACCTGCACAGAAAAGGGGCTCCAGTCATAACTGGGATAAACTGTCCTGACAGCTGGGTAGGATAGGGGCTTGGAGCAGAATGAGTTGGTCCCAAGGCAGTGGTTCTCAAACAAGGATGAATTTGTCCACAGGGGACAGTCTGCAATGTCCAGAAATGTTTTTGGTTGTCAGAACCTGGAGGGTGGGTGTGCCACAGAGGCCAGGGGTGCTGCTGAACACCCTATGATGCACAGAACAGCTCCCCACGATGAATGGGCTCCAGGTGTAAATAGAATGGAGGCTGGGAAACCCTGATCTAAGAAAATCTAAAACGTATTTCTGGCACATCTGAGCTTGGTTGAGACTTGAGAGTGAAACCTGCTATGGACAAACAAGCAGGTTTGAACTGACCACAGCGCATAATCTGACACCCAATACAAGAGAAGGTTTGCCCAAGGGCACTGCAGGAGATGAAAGGTGGTGCAAATTCGGTGACACCCCACTTATTAAAAGGTGGGGGGAGCCTGTCCCCTTCCCTTGAATTTGGTGGGCTCTGGGGTTACTTTGACCAATCAAATATAGTGAAAGTGTTACTGTGCCAGGTTCCGAGCCTCCTAAAACTGACAGCTTACACCTCCTAGCTTTCGAGACACTTGCTCTTGGAGCCCTGTGCTGACGTGGAAGAAGTCTGACTGGTCGAGGCAGCCATGGTTTGAGGAAGCTCACGCTAGCAACATGGAGAGCCCAGCTGTCCCACCATCCAGCCTAGGTGTGTGAGCAAAGCCGTCTCGGACCCTCCAGCCCTGCCCAGCCACCACGGAGCGACCTAGCCGAGGCCATACGAAGCAGAAGAATCTAGCTGCACCTAGCTGAGCCCTAACCAAACTCCTGACCCACAAAATCATGAAATACAACTAAATGTGTTGAGCGTTTAAGCCTCAAGGCAGCTTAAGGTAGTTTGTTACAGGTAGCGGATAACCAGGACAGCTGCCCCTTTCGCCCAGGGCTTCTCCTGTTTTCTGCTGATGGTAGAATTCCTGGTGGCACAGAGTCCAGCTTGTCCATCTGCTCCTCTCCAGCTCTGCGCTGACTGCCTGTCCAGTGTCATTGTCTCTCATGCTAATGGCTTCTTAGATGTCAAGAGGCACCCTTTAAAAAGCAACTCGCCTATGACCTTGATCAGCATCCTCCAGAGATCCCCAGTGTATGGAGCCCGTGTCCCAGGTGACACGAGGTCCTGCCTCCCTCTCTGCCTCTCCCCCTTTTCCTTCACCTCAGCACGCCTCAGCTAAGTCTTTTCTGCTCTTTGAACTCATCTGGGCAGCTGTCAGCGCTGCCTGAAATGACTTGTACTTGTTCACTTGTTGACCATGGGTCTCCCACGCTTGATGCTGCTTCCACCGGAACAGGGCCCATGATTTGTTCACTGCAGTCAGGTCTGGGACACAGTCCAGGCTAGTAAGTGTTTGGTGAAATGAGCCCATAGAGCTGACCACCTTCCTATACCCTCTGTGTGTCTCCTGGTCTCTCCCAGGGAGCCTTTCTGACCTTCTTCCATCTATACTTTCCCCCTGCTCCTGCTTACCCTTCTCTGGGCCAAATGGTTGGGGCTCCTCAGACCCAAATGTCCCAGCCCCACTAGCTCCTTTCCAGCATTTGTTTCTTCATAAAAACCAAGTGGTGGAGAGTGGGAATGTGGAGGTACATTTCGCAACATTTTTTAGCTGCACCAACGGCATATCCTAGCTTTATTCAAGGACCCGTGCTGCAGAATCCATATAAAAACATGAAAAGTGACTTCTGGTCAAGATGGAGGCATAGGTAGATACACTTTGCCTTCTCACCCAACCACAAGAAGAATTAACAAAACAAAACAAAACAAAAAAACACCCAGAACTGCCAAAAAATTGAACTGTATGGAAGTCTGACAACCAAAATTTAAATAAGCCATATCCAGATGGGTAGGGTTGTGGAGTCAGGGAGGAGAGGACATGGTGCGGCATGAAGAGGCAGTGGTGGTGGAATGGGCGGTCACACATTCACGTGTCATGGATAAAAATCGGGAGGGCTACCATGGGAACGAGTGATCCCAGCCCAAGGCCAGATTGCACAGCCCAGGGTTCCAGCACCAGGAAGATAAAAGCTCACAACTTCTGGCTGTAAAAACCAGTGGGGGCTGGGGCAGCAGAAGAAACAGCCGGTTTCTCAGGAGAGTCCATTTAAAGGGCCCACAAGGACTTAGTACACATGCAAACCCACCCAATCTGGGAATCGCTACCAGGGCAACAGGTAGAAGGGTGCCAGTTGCATACTGGAAGTGGGTGAGGTGACTGAAACCAGAGTAAGTGCCAGACAAATGTCCAGAAGCCAGGCAGCGGCACTGTCCCTTCTGCACACACAGACACACAAAGCCGTGAAGCTGGTTACCCCGCCATGGTGAATACCCAAGGCTCCACTCCATACAACTTAACGGGCATGCACTAAGACAGAGAGTCAGAGCAGCTCTACCCAATACACAGAATCAGACACAGGGAGGCTGCTAAATTGAGGAGACAAAAAAAATATGTCCAAATGAAAGAACAGAACAAAACCCCAGAGAAAAAAAAGCTAAATGAAACAGAAATAGCCAGCCTTTCAGATGCGGAGTTCAAGCCACTGGTGGTCAGGATGCTCAAAGAACTCATTGAGTACGGCAAAAAACATAAGGGAAGAATGAAGGTTACATTAAGTGAAATAAAGAAAAATCCACAGGGGACCAACAGTGAAGGGAAGGAAGCCAGGATTCAAATAAACAATTTGGAATATAAGGAAGAAATAAATGGTCAACCAGAATTAAAAAAAAAAAAACAAGGAGAATATGAGAATACTCTGGGACATCTCCAAAAGTGCCAACATCTGAATCACACGGGTGCCAGAAGGAGAAAAGGAAGAGCAATAAACTGAAAACTTATTTGAAAAAAATAATGAAACAAAACTTCCCTAATTTGGCGAAGGAAATGGACATACAAGTCTAGGAAGAACAAACAAATTGAATCCAAAGAGGACCACACCAAGACATCATAATTAAAATGCCCAAAGTTAAAAAGAGAATCTTAAAAGCAGCAAGAGAAAGGCAAAAGGCTTGGCTGGTGGCTCGGTGAATAGGTGCGGGCCTGTGAACCCAAAGGTCGCTGGTTTGATTCCCAGCCAGGGCACATAACCAGGTTGTAAGCCAGGACTCCAGCCAGGTCCGTAGCTGAAGGCAGGTGAAAGGCAACTATACACTGATGTTTCTCTCCCTCTCTGCTGCTCTTCTTTCCCCTCCCTCTAAAAAGAATAAATAAAATCTTAAAAAAAAAAAAAAAGAAAGAAAGAAAGAAAGAAAAGAAGAGTAAGGCAAAGAGTTACCTCAAAGGAGTTCCCATAAGATTATCAGCTGATTTTGCCAAAGAAATTTTGCAGACTAGAAGGGACTGACAAGAAGTATTCAGTTATGAAAATCAAGAACCTATAACTAAGATTACTATATCCAGTAAAGCTATCATTTAGAATGGAAGAGCAGATAAAGTGTTTCCAAGACATGGTGAAGCTAAAGGAATTCATCATTACCAAGCCATTATTACATGAAATGTTAAAGGGACTTATTTAAGAAAAAGAAAATTAAAAACTATGAATATTAAAATGACAACAAACTCACAACTATCAACAACTGAATCTAAAAAACAAAAACAAACTAAGAAAACAACCAGAATAGGAGCAAAGTCATAGGTATGGGGATCATTTGGAGGATTAACATCTGGGAAGCAGGGAAAAGAGGGTAATGGGGGAAAAGGTGCAGGGATTAAGAAGCATAACTGGTAGGTACAAAATAGACAAGAGGAAATTAAGAATAGTATAGGAGGCCCTGGCTGGTGGCTCAGTGGAAAGGAGCCGGCCTGTGAACCCAAAGGTTGCTGGTTCGATTCCCAGCCAGGGCATATAACCAGGCTGCAAGCCAGGTCTCCAGCCAGGTCTGTAGCTGGAGGCAGGTGAAAGGCAACCATACATTGATGTTTCTCTCCCTCTTTGCCTCCCTCCCTTCCACTCTCTCTAAAAATAATAAATAAAATCTTTAAAAAAAAACAAAAAAGAAGAGTATAGGAAAAGGTGAAGCCAAACAACTTACATGCATGACCCATGGATAAGAACTAAGGGGGGACTGTTGGAAGGAAGGTGAATAGTGGGCAGAGGGGAATAAAGGGAGAAAAGAGTGGGACAGCTATAATACCTTAATCAATAAAATATACAAAAAGTTCCATCGGTTTAATAATAATTAAAAAAAAAAACCAAAAATGGACAACGGGGGGCAGGGAAGAGGCCCCTAAGCAAGGAGCACGGGGGAGCCCTGCTCGTGGCACCAGGCCTGGCCCAGGGCTCCTTGGTATTGCTGTTGCTACGAGGTCAGGGGGCAGCGATTGTCCTGTGGGAGCCACCTTCCACCTGGGTGGAGGACCCTTACTTCTTCTGGGGTGTGCTCAGCTTCTGCATGCCCCAGATCTTGTCCAGCAGGCCAGAGATGAAGGCCTGGACAGGAGGAAGGACATTAAGGAGTCCAGATCCCAAGATGACAGAGACCCAGACTCCTCCCCGCTGCCATCAGGGGAAACTGCTCACCGGATCTCCTCCTTCTGGCAGTCGTACAGGCATGAGCTGCTCCAGGATCCACTCCTCTAGGTCAAGGGGCTTCTTTAAGTCCTCGTCCCCACTCCTGGTGGTCAAGACTGGACCACTTGACCATGCCCTTCCCTTGGTGCCTCACTGGGTCCTCTCTGTCTGTGATGCCCGGGCCTTCCCCTGCAGCCTCAGGGGTCTCTGAAAGTAGATGCCACAACACTTATTTAAAATACAAAAAGCAACTCCACTCTTAGGAGTTTGTCCTACAGGTAAGGCTACCCTAGTGGCACAAGGATGAATATTGCAGCTGTTTGTGACAGCAAAAGGAATGGCAGCCACTAGAGGTGCATCCATAGAGACTGCTGGGAACTATACTGCATAGGATGGACTCTTAGTGAACAATCAAGGGCAGATGCTGGCCCGGAAACATGCCCATGACTCACTGTGGATGGAGGACGTTAGCTGTGGAACAGTGTGTATGGCCGAACCCCGTTTTTGTCAAAAAAGTCATGTGCATATATTTTCATATATGGTTGTACAGGAATGGAAGAAATTAGAAGGATTATAGCTGACAGCTCAAGTTGTGACTTCTGTGCTTGGGAATGGGGGAGGGTCTCTTACTTTGCTAGGGCTGCAATAATACCAACAACTGGGTGGCTGCTGGGGTGGCCTAAACAGACGTTTATTTTCTCATAAGTCTGGAAGTTCAAAATCAAGGTGTTGGCAGGTCTAGTTTCTTCTGAGGCCTCTTTCCTCGGCTTTCTTGCTATGTCCTTACATGGTCTCTCCAGGTGTGTGCATGCGTCCCTGGTGTCCCTGTGTGTCCAACTTTCTTCTTGTAAGGATGCCTATCAGACTGAGAGAGGAGTTAGGGCCCACCGAAGGGCTTCATTTTATCGTCATCCCTTTAAATCCCTTCCTCTGAATACAGTCCCATTCTGAGGCACTGATGGCTGGGACTTCAGCGTAGGAATCTGGGGAGGAACATGATTCGGCTTTTTAACAGGGATTTCACTTTTTTTTTGGGGGGGGGGTTCACTTTCAATTATGTTGTTAAAATTTGTTACAATACACATTACTATTTGAGGCTTTTGAACACTGAAGTGTACAAATGTCCCCTGAGCATTTACATCCTTACCAGTCCTTTGAATACAGTAGAGGGGCAGCTGGTACCCCCCTCCCCCCGGCCGCCCCAGCTCCAGCACCCTCTAAGGCCCGTGCCCTGGGGCAGGCAGTGTGGGACTCTCCAGACCACTGGCCTGGTTCCTTTAAGCAAGGACTCAGGTGGGGGCATACTCTGCCAGGGGCCCATGATATATATAGTTCTATGCTCTGGACATTTAATACCTCATAATCCATCCTTTCCTTTCACATCTCTCAAAATAGTGACTATGCAACATTGGCCAATGGCACAAGCAGAAAAATGAAGCACAGGCAGGTGGGAAAGTGAAATAGTAAGAAAGCATTACAACCTGCAAAATTGGAATCACACAGGCAAGATGGCAGGGGGACCTGGGAGGTACAGGGGCTCATCCACTCCCGTGAAGCAGGAAAAAGAAGAGGATGGCAGGTGACAGGCGGCAGAGCTGAGACGTGGAAATAGTGATGCACTGGGCTTCAATGAACATGAAGCCCCTGGGTCGGGGAGGGACTTCCCTTTCAATTTGGCAGAATTTCCCTGGGTCTCACTCTCAGGCCAGCAGCAGGAAACTCACTGCACTGTGGTCCTGATTCTCACTGTCCCTCCAGCCCCACTGAGCTGGTGAATCTGCTGCTCTGGGTGGCTTTGCAGCCCTGAAAGCTGTAGAAGCCAGAAAAGCCAACCAAGAATCTGTGTGGTTTTAAAGCTTGAAACACATGAGTCAATCTGCCAGATATGGTTTGTAGCTTTAATTGGAGGGGTGTGAGTGGTAGGCTGCCTGCAATGATGGCTGTAATAACTCCTCCCGAATGCTCACACTTTGCAATGGGATTTGGCTACTCCTCCCATTAAGAGGGAGTCTCTAGCTCCCTTCCCTAGGATGTAGGCTGGTTTGCAACCTGGATTGACTAACAGGATGTGGTGGAGATAATACAGTGACCTCAGGGGCCATTGAATCTTCCGCTCTCACCCTCACTGAGCAGGGCTTAGAGACCATGATGCCATGAAGATGCCCAATCTAACCCATGGGAGGATGAGAGGCCCTAGCAAGCGGACCTGAGGGCCCTTGCTGAGAGCCAGCATCTGCTGCCGGTCAGGTGAGTGAGGTCGTCCTGGGCTCCCGGACCCAGCTGGGTTGGCAGAGGACTATAGCCCCATGAGTGACCAGGCAAGACCAGCAGATGAAACCTCCAGAGTATCCCAGCCCACACTGCCAACTCAGCATGCCGGCTATTACTTCAAGCAGTACATTTTCAGAGCTTTATTACTCGACAATAGATAAATGAGACAACGTAAAAGGATCTAAGTTCATAAACAGCGTTTGAATACTTAAGAGAACTGATTTACTGTATAAGTTTAATCTATTAGGGTATAAGAATTGTTAACTGATTAGAAAAATATATGCTTGGCTTGGGAGGGCACCCTCAGCCCTCCCCCTTTGTAAAGAAACACAGAACAAAAAGAGAAAAATATATGTTTGCTAGATGTGCCTCTTCTGTTGAGACTTTGAGGTGTTTGAGAGGAATAGCTATTTCAACTCTGTAAAATGTAGTTTAAATCTATTAGGGAATTTAATTACCTTAGTTTGTAATTGGCATTCATTTTTAGAATTTAATCTGTTGAACCTGTGAATTAATTAAATATTCATCAAAGAATTAGTGAAGGTAGTTCTTATTTTTATACAAAAATCACTAGATTTATAAATAGAACACTGGATCTACAAGTTGCACTTTGATGTTTAGGAAAAAGTGGTTCCTTTTTCAATTTATAAGTTTAATAAACACAGTATTAACTTAAACGCAAGCAGCAATAGGTAGATATTCTCTGTAGAAAAGCCCCTTCCTCTCTAGCATGGAAATTCCTCAACTAACAACAGCGCCTATAACCTCCCTGGAACGCCCGGCATCCCACAGATGTCCATGCCTGTGCTTCTGTGGGTCCCAGGGCCTGGAACCTCCCCCTCCCCCACCTTTGGTACCTGGCAAAATTTTACCTTTGCCACAAGATCCAGCCGAAACCCTATGAGGAGGTCCTGTCTGGCCCAGTGCAAGTTATGCTTCTGCCGACATCCACCTATGTGTGTGGCCAGGCCTCCCTTAGTCTAGAAAATGGAGGACTGTGTGAGCTGGGCCCTTCTCTGTCCTGGCTGTCGTGTGAGAACAGAGCTGAGTCCTGCCAAAAAGAAAGGGACTGGTACAGATGGCCCGGGTGTCTGGGCATGTCGACAGCCTGGCTGTGGGGGACGTGGATTTCAGGCTCAGTGTGGAAGTCAGTCTCCTGACTGGGCTCTGAGACTCCACAGCCTGCCTCTGCCTCTTGCTGTGTCCTCCTCCCCAGACCGTGCTGGGAAAGGGGTACCAGATGGAATAATGGCCCCCCAAGATGTCCACATCCTAATCTCTGGAGCCTGTGAGTGTGTTACACTGTATGGCAGAGAATTAAAATTGGGATGTAATACAACAACAATAAAAAAAAAAAAAGAGAGAGAGAGAGAGAATTAAAATTGCAGATGGAATTCAGCACTTTCAACAGTAAGATTGTCATGGATTATCCTGGTGGGCCCAAAGTAATCACAAGTGTCCTTGAAAATGAAAGAGAGAAGCAGAAGATAGGCAGAGGGGAAGGCCATCATGGGAGAATGGTCAGAGATGCACCATCGCCTGCTTTGAAGCTGGAGGAAGTGGGCTGCAAGCCAAGAAATGTGGGTGGTCTCTGAGTTGGAAAAGGCCAAGAAGTTTCTAGAAAGGAACACAGCCCTGCTCAGACCTTGATTTTAGCTCCACTGACACCCATGTCAGACTTCTGTCTTACAGCACTTTCAGATAAATTTGTGTTAAGCCACTAAATTTGCAATAGTTATGGCAGCAATAGAAACCAAGTGCACAGGGTCACCTACACACTTCATTTCCTGAATCAGTGACATCTGCGTCATCACTTTCCAGACCACAGATGGGAACCAAAAAACCTGGAGCAACGTCTGGGCTCAACCCTCACAGGTTGTATGGGCCTCGGGCCAGTCTAGGCCGCTCATCCATGCCATGGGGCAGAACTGCCTCATCCTGCAGGCAGTCGGAGCACATAA
Organism: Noctilio leporinus; assembly: GCA_004026585.1. Taxonomy (NCBI): domain Eukaryota; kingdom Metazoa; phylum Chordata; class Mammalia; order Chiroptera; family Noctilionidae; genus Noctilio; species Noctilio leporinus. The sequence continues at coordinate 151,012 of PVIW01001438.1, read as the reverse complement.
CAGATTAATGGAGGTACAGCAAACGGACTGAGTGCTTATTAGCTCTGTGCCGGCTGGCGCTTAGTGCCCTATAAATGGCTGCTGTACAGGTGGCAGTTGGCAAAGCCCTTCTTGTACTCATTAGAGAAGTGGCAAGTGGAGAGGTGGCCTTGGGCATGGAGGCCTGACTACCACATCCTGAACTCATCTTACTGACCTTTCTGGAAGAGGGCACAGGTCTTGCTGGTAGTCCTGGAATTTTGGGGGGCCCTGGCTTCCAATCTTCCCCTTTCTTCCCTCACTCCCAGGTCTGTCACCATCCTCCTCCCTGCCAGCGTGTGAGCTGCTGCAGTGTGTGTGTGCCACTGATCCTCTCTGGGGCAGGGCTGTGGGGCCAGCTACACCCAGAGGCAAATTCCATGATTCTCTCCACAGCCCTGTCCAGGGTCACTGCCACACTCAGTGCAGGAGGCCTAAGAACTGGGGCAGGTCCACAGCAGCCAGACCAGAATGCTGAATTAATAATTTACATCTCAAGAGGCAATTTGCAAGGGACCAGTGTACCCCAGGGTGGTATAGCTGGTACTGGAACCTTCTAAGAAACTGAAGCTCCTCCTTGGGTTATAAAAATAGTCAACATTATACCCACGAAATAGTATTAATGGTAAAATACATAAAAGTATTTATATTAAAAATCCATCTGCATAATCTTCGTACAATTCTAGGGGAAATGTGAAGGAAAAAACCATCCCAACTCTTCTACCGGAAAATGCCACTTGGAACTCAAGTTTTGGATCTTCACCCGTCCGCCTAGCCTACCCGGCTGCTCTAGGTTCCATTCCAGCCGCACACCCGCCCGCCCCAGGGGCACGGGGACCGAGGCTCACCGGAATAGGGAAAGTCGCCGAACCGGACGTACCCGTTCGCGCTAGTTGTCACCTCCCCAAGGCCAGCCCGACCGGGACTTTTGGGGGCTGGGGACGGGATAGGGTGTGGTCCATGCGATCCGCCGGACCATCAGCCCGGGCCCCAGGCGGTAAAACGTTCCGCACCCTGGGGGCAGTGCCCAACTGTCCCGATTCGGTACCGAGCGCCGGAGCCGAGTGGCAGAGGCGGCCCCCGGGCCAGCGTGGAAGGTCAAAGGCAAGAGGCTCCACGGAGCAGAAAGTTAGCGGCGGCCGGGCCGCGACCCTCGGAGAACCTAACCGCGCGGAGGGAGGGGGCTCCAGCGCTGCGCGGAGCCCTGGGCGGGGAGCGTGCGCGGCCCGGGCGGGGTGCGCACGTGCCAGTACCCGGGTGCGGGGACCCACCCGGCGTCGGGACTACAAGTTCCAGGGTGCTCAGCGGTGCGCCTAGGTTTTTCTGGCCGCGCGGCCCGCGGGCTTGGAGCAAGTCGCCGCTGGCTGGCACGCACCACCCGGTTCCGGAGTAAATAGGGAGCGACTCTCCCGTGCACCGTAATTAGAGTTCAAGTGGGCGGGGAGCCGCTCCGCACCGCCCGCTCATGTCTCTACAGGGCCGAGTGTCCGGCCGCTTGGCACAGCTGCGTGCGGCGGGGCGGCTGCTCGGCGCCCCGCGCCCCTGGCCAGGCCCCCCACTAGGTGTCACGCGGACCCGCAGCAGTGCCTGCGGTCCCCCGGCCCCCCTGGGCGCTTACCGCCCCTGCGCGCGGACCCCAGCGGGAGTTGAGGCTTGGGGGGCGGCGACGGTGGGGCGGAGAGCTGGGGTGCGTACCTGGGCCCCCCTGGCCATGGCGGCGAAGGTGGACCTGAACACCTCCACCGACTGGAAGGAGGCAAAATGTAAGTGTAAGCAGAAGCGGGACGAGGGGCGAAGGCGGCCCCACGTGGGCCTTCGAGGCTGGCGGGCACCCCACCAGCGGTCTCGCCTGAGAGACCTAGGGAAGTTTAGGGACCCCTAAGCCGTGGTGTGGACTCCCCCACTCACAGCCACGCCCCCCGTGTCCCCAAGCCACACAAATCAGCTCACCCCAGACCAGGTTCTCTGTCAGGGCCCCCGTGAAGAAGGTGGCCTCACCTGACTGGAATGGGTCACAGGACAACCCAAGAGGAGAGATCATCCAGGACCTACCACTTTACTCCATTGTGCAGGAGGGAAACTGAGGCCCAATACTTTAGCCGTATAGCCCAAGGTCACTTGGGAGTTTGTGGCTGAGCTGACATTAAGTTCCCTAACTCCCAATGCTTTGCATAGTATGATTTCCCAGTGGTGGCATTTTAGGCACAGCGGCAGGGACCTGGCTGACGCGGATAGGCCTCTGACTGGAGTCCCACATGGTGGGGTCAGGGAACCCCGAGGAGGGGCCTCCCTGGACAGGCCTGTCCCACTTCCACCCTCCTTCCCGGAGGGCCAGCCTCTCTGGGCATGTAGTCTGGTGCCCGTTCACCCTCATCATGGTCCCCTGGCACTTGTAAGCAGTCCCTGCCCCATTCCAGGGGGGCACAGGGCAAAGGGGCTAGGGAGCAGGGCAGAAACAGGCGTATTGTAACTGAGACGAGTGACCTGGCCCCCACAGGACGGGCATGCCCCGCCTCCTGTCCGGCACAGCGCCAGGGAGGGAGGCAGCCAGACCTGCAGAGCTCCAAATAGCTGGGGTAGCCTGTTCCAGCTGCCCCTGCCCTTCAGGGTCTGCTCCCTGGGCCCTAGCGACCATTCCCGGCTGGATCCCCTTTCAAAAGGGCAGGGAAAGCAGCTCATTGGCTGTGCCCGCCTGGAGAGAGGCTTGGGCCAATGGGGCTGCGAAGGCAGGCCTTGGGCGGGCGGCCGTTGAGGGTATAGGGAAGGCATCCTCTCGGGATTGGAGGTAGAATTCAAGATGATTTACCCCGTCACAGATTGCGTGGCCTGCACTGGGATCTTAAAGCGCCCACAGGAAGCACTTGACTTTGCCCCGTGAGCACACGCGGTGATTTGCCCTCAACCCTGGCCCCTAAAACACCAGCCAGGGCCCGGAGCAGAGGGGCTGCCCCACAGGGAGCCCTGCTTCTCCTCCGTCAATGGACAGTAACCCTGGATGGTGGGACAGAGCTAGAGAGGCCAGGGGCCCAGGCAGCAGCTCCGGATCGACCTGAATTTTTAGGATGCTGCTCCCTGCCACCACCCGTTCCTTGGTGCTGCTGAAAACTCCCAGATCCCATGAAGCAGCGATTCCCAGGCTACTGCTCTGTTATTCTGCTTGGAGCTGGGATTCCCACGCACGTAGTCAGTCCATTTTTACCAAGTGCTTTCTATGTGGCCAGCCCTGTTCAGGGCTGGGGATTCAGACATGAGTGAGACAGGGAAGGACCCTGACCTCACAGAGCTTCTCTATGGGGGAGGAAACTGGGTAGAGAATATGGTCATTCAGTGGGACCATGCAGGTAAAGTTCAGGCAGGCGGGGCCACCTGAGCTCCAGTGTGCATGCAGTCAGGGGCGTGTGAGGAGGGCGGCCTGGCCCCAGGTGCCCCAGAACCAGGCATGAAGCCCCCACCCAGCAGGTATCAGATGGCAGCTTGTTGGGGGTGAGACAGAGACCTCTGTGTCTTAGTTACCTGTTAGTACTGGGTGACAAGTTATCCCAGTAACAAAGTGGCTTAAACAGCAAACATCTCATCGCCTCTTTGCCTCTGTGGTCAGGAGCCTGGGAGTGGCTTAGTGGGGTGTTTCTGGCTTAGAGCCCTCAGCTGGTCCGGGGGTCTGTTGAGGCCTGGAGTGGGCTGTTCCCAGGCGGCTCTCGCACATGAAATAGGCTGCTGGCTACAGGCCTCAGTTCTCCACCTCGGGGCCTCCACAGGGCTGCTCAAGTGTCCTCGTGACATGGCAGCTGGCTTCCCTGGAGCAGGTGACACAAGAGAGGGACCATGAGACCATGCCTGAAGCCGCAGTGCCTTTTTGTGACCTTATTTTCCAAGTCTCACAGCATTTCTTCTGCTTTACCTTAGGGCTTAGAATTAAGTCATGGAGGGCAGCCCACGTTCCAAGGGAGGGAAGTTAGACTCCACCTTTGGAAGGGAATAGCATCACAGAATTAGGGGCATCAAAGAGCATCAAAGAATTTTTAGGACCACCACACTGGGTGGTGCTGCCTCAGCTGGGCCTTGCCTCGAGTTGGGGTCCAGCCTTGGTCCTTGAAGACCCCATACCTTTTCTTTATTCCATCCAGCTGGCACTTGGGGCAGGCACGCCAAGGAGCAGCCTTCCGTGTACAGCACGGTATCCAGCTGCGCCTCCCTGCTCTGATCAATGGCGAGAACATTGCCAGGGTGTTTGCACCCTGGAAGGGCCCTTTAAGACCCTTTCCAATCAGTACCCTTTAAAATTACTCTTCTATTTGTTCATTTCTTCTCTTCTTGAACTTCCTAGGAACAGAGAGGCATACAGTATGTTGGCGCCTTTGACTTCCTGTCTGCGATTTGCCCCCATTATTGGGTGTGTTAACAGTTTGCTCTTTTTAGTTGCTGTGTAATATTCCACGGTGTGGATGTACCACAGTTTGTGTCCTCATTCTCCTGTTGGTGGGCATTTGGGTTTTCAGTGGGGGGCTGTTGGGAATAAAGCTGCCCGGAGTATCATGAATCTACCTGCGACAGATACATGTTCTCCCTTGTATTGGGACGTATCTACATAGGCCTCCAAACACCTGTCTATGCCTGGCATGGTCTTCTGTATAAGACTGACTCACAATAACCAAACTCACAAGATGCTGATGTATAGGTCAGAAGGTTGGTGTGTAGTTCAGGGTTGGGGATTAGAGCGGGAGGTTGGGAAACTCTCATGGGTCTAGGCAGAGCCTCCTTTCCCCATGGAAGAAGCTGTGTGGGAGCCAAAGCATAGTCTTCAGTTTGCTCAGCAGCATGTGTTCTCAGCTGGGGAGCTGCTTGAATGATTTTGGAAGCTGATCCCACTGCCCTGGGAAGGCTGGGCAAGCTCCTGTGGCGGGGTGGATCTGCCCACCAAGGGTTCCCTTCCCAGGGCACATGCTCCGTACTTCAGTCTAGACGCAGTGTTGCATGCCTGCTCTGGGCCCCATGTGCAGGGCCAGTCCCTCGGCCCAGTGCGTCTTCTGGGCAGGTGGCCAAATTCTGCCTCATTCTGGGCATTTCTTTTCCCCACCTTCACGAGGACTGTCCACTTCTCTGGGCCCATTCTCCCTTTAGGTGAGTAAATAGCAACTGGCTGAGCCTTCCTGAGGATACACTCAGTTTCTGCAGTATCTGGTTACACTGGCCAGGGTTAATTTCTCCATAATTCCTTCATTACTCCCTCAGGTAATGCCTTCTCAGAATATTGTAGAAACGTGGTGCTGAAATGGCCGCTGAGTGTAAAGGAACTTACGGTCAGGCACTGGGGGCGTCTGAGGACTGTGTCACCGCGGGAGGGGCCAGGGTTCCCCTGACTACAGATGAGGCAGAGCTATGTGCTAGGAGACAATGGGCACCGGTGCCCTCATACCTGGGCAAGCCCCAGCACCCCTACTTCCATGCTTCCTGGGCCTCAGTTTCCTCATCTGTGGAATAGGACCAACAACATCTGATCTTGGTTGTTTCATTGTTTTTGTTTTTGTTTTTTTTAAGATTTTACTATTTTCAGAGAGATGGGAAGTGAGAGAGGAAGAGAGAGAGAGAGAGAGAGAGAGAGAGAGAGAGATCAATGTATGGTTGCCTTTCACCTGCCTCCAGCTATGGACCTGGCTGGAGACCTGGCTGGGAATGGAACCAGTGCCTTTGGGTTTGCAGGCCAGTGCCTAGCCACTGAGCCACCAGCCAGGGCCTTGATCATGGGTTTTGTGGGTTGTACCTGGATCACATCAAAACCATTTTGTACACAGCATACAGAGTGTCCCCAGTGGCTCCTTTGGGCCTCTTTCCCCTTTGCTGTGCTCCGTCCATGGCGACACTGCACTGTCTCTCCCATGGTCCCAGAGGCTGAAGCCTGACCTGCCTGTCCTGAGTTACATCTCCTCTCCATGGTGGCTCAGGAGGACTCATGTTCCAGCCTCAATGTGCCCTGGGCAGGGGCAAGGACTCATTTCCACCCTGTGTCATTTCATGCAGAGTTCATGAAATGGATAATTCATCTGGTGCAATGGCTGAACTGGGAAATTTTGGGGCACACCTGGGAATTGGAGGGGTCTTCTCCCACCTGTTTTTGAGGAAGGCAGCCTTGGCACGTCCCGGTGGCGGGGGAGTCGAGGGGCCTCGTGCTCTTTGTCCCCTCCTGGGCTTTGACAAGACTTTGCTCTTGGGGACAGCGAGCCCACTTGATTAATGTCCCTGCTGCTGCGTTCCCAGAGCCCAGCGTTATCAGCCCTGCCCACCTGGCCTTCTCCAGGAGAGGAGCCTTCCCGCGCGCCAGCCTGCCCTCACCTTTCTGAACACTGGCTCGCAAAGTGCCATAAAGACACTTCTTAAAACACATCATTGAGTTCCTGCTCTCGCGCTGCACTTTATGGTTCTGGCGCAGCCTGCTTCCTCCAGCTCAGCTTTCGCCGGGAGCCCACGGAAGCTTTGCCTGGGGTCAGGCCTCCCCATCAAAATTTACTGCAGACCTCTTTTTACAACACCTGTCTCACTGAGCTGTGACATACTCTCAACTCTCCAAAAAAGCGAGAAAATTAAAACTGATGTTGTACATCTTTTATAAGAAAAATAAAACTCACTTGTGCTTTACATCTGCATCTGTCTTTTGGGCAAAAGGAGGTGAAAGATGTCATAAAGGCACGGGCCACGGGCCCAGCAGGCCCTGCTTGTCCTCCTTCCAGAGGATGTGGAGGGCTTGGGGGGGTGGCCCGAAGACGGGAAGCGGAGGCAGTGACAAAGGCACTTAGTGAGAATCGCTATTGTCTTCTCCTTCCTCCTAAGTCAGAGACCAGCACAGGGTAGCTCCTCAGGGATCTGCAGGCCGCAGCCGCCTGGAGAGGACACGGTGCCCCGCACGCTGGCCTGGACTGGAAGAACAGGCTGACAGATGGCCCCAAGGTCAGCAGCACCCAGCCATTGGTGGCCGAGCTGGGAGCACTGGTTGTCCTCCTCTGTCATGTCTGAGAAGTTGGACTTTGCTGGTTGCTCAGACCAGGCCATGGATGCTGGGGACGGGCAGTGCAGGAGAGCCTGGGGCTGCCCCTGCCTGGGCTTGCCTGTGGCTGGGCAAGATCCCTCTGCTTCTTCTGTAAAGGCAGGTGGTGGCATGTGCCAGATGGTGGGGACCTGAGCCATCTCCAGGCACCTCTGACTAGTTCCATGGGGTGCCTGGGGCCTGCTCTAGCCAGAGGGATTCAGCTCAAGGGAGTCCGATGGGATCCCAGCTGACCGTCCCTCCAGTGTCACAGCAGGTACATTCACTTTCTGGCCCCTGGTCCAGCTGGCTGGGAGTCACATGCGCTCGGGCATGCCAAGGCCTTGATGGGGGCATGTCCTTGGTCATAGTTGTGCAAGATGACACGTGTAGGTACCCAGATAATTTTTTTAAAAGCTTCTCCACTCACTGTGCCCTAAGTTGAAAAACGTTCTTTGTCTTGTTTTGTTTTGCTCTCTCTGAGTCTTATTTCACTCATAGGAAGCAGTGCTCGTCTGTAATGTGCATATTGCATTTTCCAGCCTACAAAATATTTTCAATCTTTTCCCTGCCAGCAACCCATTCACAGCAAGCCAGGCTTCAGGGAAGGCATGCCATGTCCCTCTTCTGAGATGAGAAAACTGAGGCTCAGAGAGGCTGGGTGACTTGCCACGACCATGATCTTGGGAAGTCAGGAGCCCAGACCTGTGGGCCCAGGGAGCAGGAGCAGAGTGAAAGCCACTGTCAGTCTCGGCCTGGGCTGGGCCAGCGTGTCCCACAGGCTGTCTCAATGGGACTTGGTGTGGTTTTTGTTCTCCAGTCTAGCTGCACTAGATCATTCTCCATTTCTCCACGCAAAGGCTGTCTCCAGCCTGAGGGCTTTTGTACATGCTGTTTCCTGTGCCTAGCAGACTTCTCTGGGAAAACTTGCCCCCCACGTTGGGATGGGGCGGGCAGGGAGGATCAGGCAGGGGGCAGGGAACAGCCTGGCTGTAGGAAGGACTAAAAGGTGCTCTGCTGGCTGCTGGGCTGAGGTATGGGGGCAGAACGAGGTGCAGTGCGGAGGGCAGCACAGGAGGAGGTTAAGGAGAGAGGCCTGTTAAGGGCCGTGGTAAGGACTTGGAGTTTGAAATGAGCTTTAAACAGAGACGGCTTCTGACTTACATCCCCAAGCTCCCTGCGCTCTTGTGTCAGGAACAGACACGTGGAGTCTGTTGGGAGTTGGGGGCTTTGGGGGGCTCTAGGGTGTGATGATGGGGGCTTGGCTCCAGCAGGGGTGAGCAGAAGGCTTCTCAGGTTCTGTGCGGATAAGTCTCACTGCTCAGAAGACAGTGAGGGGCTGGAGGTGGCAGCCTTGGAGCATGAGTGTCAAGGCTTTTGAGTGTATAGAGTTGCTGTAAAGACCCAGGGACAGCCTTGGCTGGGTGGCTCAGTGGATTGAGCACCGGCCTGCCAACCAAAGGGTTGCTGGTTTGATTCCCAGTCAGAGCACATGCTTGAGTTTTGGGCCAGGTCCCCAGCTGGGGGCATGTGAGAGGTAACCACACACTGATAGTTCTCCCCTGCTCTCTTCCTTCCTTCCCCTCTCTCTAAAAGTTAATTAAAAAAAAAAAAAGGCGGGGGGGGACCCAGGGAGAGGGTGTGGGTTAAGGAAGTGGGGAGGCAGCAAGGAGACTGGGCAGGAGGGTCAGTAAGCCTGGTGGGATCCAGGGGACTCAGGAGAGGGGGTTCCTCGTGGGGATGAAGGGACTGTGGTGCTGCACGCCCAGGGGAGGACAGGATGGGCCACTGCATTGGGCCATGTGACCCTGGCCGGTGTGGTGTCTCTGACCTTTGCCTTGATGGGGAAGTGGGGCCGGAGAGCTGTGGGCTGGGGGGAGCATGGGAGGGAGGAAATGTAGACTGGGGTAGGCAGGCAGAGGAATGAAGCCATAGCTGTGGGATATGGCATGCAGGGTCGGGGAGAGTTTTGTTTGAAAAGATGCGACATGAGAGGGGGTTTGAAGGTGGACAGGACAGCCCAGGGGTAGGGGGAGCTGCTGGAGCCAGTGCCCTGGAAGGGGAGCCACGTGGCTCCGTGGGAAAAAGGACCTTCATGTCCAGTGACAGAAAGGAAAGATGAGGTGTGGGCAGGTGTGTGTGGGGTCTTTCTGGCTTGGTGGGAGAAGGCATCGTCTGATGGCTGGAGGATGAGTCAGGGAGGCTTGGGAGAGGGGAGATGGGGAAGGGAGGCACCCACTTCTAAAGCAGCAGCTGGAGTGGCTGGGAAGGCGAGCCACCAGGGTGAAATCAAGAATTTAGAGGGAACCCTGGCTGGTGGCTCAGTGGAAAGGCGCCGGCCTGCGAACCCAAAGGTCGCTGGTTCGATTCCCAGCCAGGGCACATAACCAGGTTGCAAACCAGGTCTCCAGCCAGGTCTGTAGCTGGAGGCAGGTGAAAGGCCACCATACACTGATGTCTCTCTCCCTCTATCCCTTCCCCTCTTTCTAAAAATAATAAATAAAATCTTTAAAAAAAAAAAGAATTTAGAGGGAGCCTGGGCTCGGTGGTGGGATCTTCCCTAGCAATTTGCAGCTCTTGCAGCAGACCAGAGAAATTGGGGGTACTTCCTCTAGGAAGCTGTCCCAGCCTTCCTCTGCTTGATCAGGTCCCAGGACCTCACTGTGCCTCCCACCTCCAGGCTTGGTGGATGCTCCGTAAATACTTATTAGCTGACTGATCTGCATCTGAACTGCCAGAGAGAGGCAGCGCCTGGGTGGAGCTAGCTGGCCATTCCACAACCTGGGCTTTGCTGGGTGGTGCTGGCTACATACTCGACTAAGCCTGTTCACTTCTCACTTAATGCACAAGAGAGCCTTCCATACCCCCAGTTGACAGAAGAGGACATCCAAGTCTTGGAGAAATGCTTTAGCTCCTTCTGATACCAGCACCCCAACCCTACTGCCATCCTCTCTCCCCAGTGTCCAAAGGAGGTGGATTCTAAGTAGAGGCCCTTGGCCTGTCTCTCAAATAGTGGGTGAAGTCATGTGCCCAGTGGGAGGGAAGCCCCTTGAGAAGGGAGGGGCAGGGAAACGTGTTATGAGCATTAAGGGATGCTAGCGACAGAGGGGACCATCCATCCTGGGTACCATTCATTGTAAGGCTACCCTTGGCCTCTTTGAAGGAATGAAAATGGCACATGGGCCTATAACTGGTGGAAGCATTTTCAGTCTGATTATGGAGTCCCTGGGATGACGTCAGTGCTTACCAGGCCTTGGTGGCCCCTCAGCTGGCCCTGCCTCCTTCTCTCAGCATCATTCCCCAGTGCTTTCCACCCTCTTTGCCACCCTACCCCACACCCTGAATTTCACTTACCCGCAATCCCGCTATTCCTGCTGGTGGGACACTCTGCCCTGCCTGGCTGCCTCCCACTCCTCTTCTGAGTCTCTTTAGCCCCCCAGGGCTGGGGTTCTGGTTACCCGTCCCCCAGCCCCCGGCCCACCTTGCTTGGCGCTTCCTTGGACTGCTTCCTTGCTTGTGTGAGGCCTGGCCAACCTCCATCTCCTGTGCTGCGTTGTGGGTTCTGGGCCAGGACCCGTCTGCACCACAGGCAGGACCTGCACCTCGTAGGGGTCTGCTGAAGGGGTGGGAGGTGGCTCTGGTTTGAGCCACAACTGAAGTGGATGTGGGGTGTTGTGAGCCTTTTATCGGAACCCCACCGTCGTACTGCACTGGACTGTGAACTGGGCCCCTTCCACGTGCATGTGTCCTTGAGGGGCAGAGATTGGGTTCACCTGGTGACTTTGGCAGGGAAAAGGGCGCTTACAGGGGACCAGCTTGTCTCTGGAATACCTGCCCCTTGCAGCCATCTCCCCAGAAGGCTCCAGAGGCAGCCCTTCCTCTCCCATCACTTCCTCTAAAGGCCCTTCCACCTCTGCGCACTTCCTGATGCTTTTGGAGTCCCTAGTCTGTGGCCTTTGCTGTTTGTTGTCTCCCACCTTCCCGTGGTGGTGCTCCAGCTGGGGAGTGTGGTCCCACGGAATGAGGCTGGGCCGGGCACCCGGGCAGCCAGGCGGCCGCAGGCCAGCAGGGGGAGCCCGTGAGCCGCAAACCTGGACAGCCTCTCCGGAGAGACCCCCTCCGCGGAGTGTCTGGGCTCCTCTGCCTGGTGCCACCCAAAGGGAGGCCAGGCCCAGGGCCAGGCTGGGGCAGGGAAACCAGCCTGGGCAGGCCCAGTGGATGGGGACAGGGGCAGCTTTTCATTCAGCAGACGCAGTGGCCTCCTAACCTTTGGAACTCCTATTTCCTCACCTGCAGAGTAGGGACAGTTCCAGCTGCCCCCTTGGTACACGCTGCACCACCGGGCCCCGGGCCCCAGTGGGCACCTGTCAATGAGAAGTCCTCAGCGGAGGCTGGGGGACGTGTGCCCAGGCAGACCTGCTAGGTTTTGTGGCTCTTTGAGGGGGAAGGTTGTCTTGGTTCCCTGTGTCCTGAGCCTACTCATAATGACAGCGGTGATGTAACTGATTGATCATTTAACTGATTGATAATGTAACCCATTGATGATGTAACTGATAATGTAACTGATCGATCAGATACCAGATCAATAATGTAACTGATTGATGATGTAAATGACTGATAATGTAGTTGATTGATCATGTAATGGCTTGCTCATGTAAGCAATTGATGATGTAACTGATTGACAATGTAATTGATTCAGCCCTGGCTGGTGTGGCTCAGTGGCCTGTGAACTGAAAGGTCGCCAGTTCGATTCCTGGTAAGAGCAGGTGCCTGCGTTGCAGGCCAGGTCCCCAGTTGGGGGTATGCGAGAGGCAACCTATCAATGTATCTCTGATAATGTAATTGATTCAATGTCACCAACCTTTCTGGCCTTAGCCTGTGTGAGTAAAACTTGGAATTATTCTGCAAGAGGTGCTTTAATTTCCATTCTATAAGTGAAGAAATTAAGGACCTTGAGCTGTGGATGCCGCTGGAAAGTGGCAGAGTTGGTTTCTGAATTCAGTCTGTGGGGCTTGAGAGATGTCCTCTGCCTCCCAGGGCCTCAGTTTCCCCTCCTGAACAAAGAGGGCAGGACGAGATGTTCTAGGGGCTTCCAGATTCCAGACCACAGGTGGTGAGGCCCCTGGCTCCATGCCCCCTCCCCGGGAGCCTTTGGGAAGGATGGGTTCCTAGGGCTGGTTTTCATCCTTGGACAAGGTGAGTCCTGAGACCTGTCGGGGGTGGGGCAGGCCCCAGAGCCGCTGCCTCCTCTGCCTGCCTTGACTCTCCTTTCTGCCTGCCCCACCTCACCCGTGCAGCATTTCTAAAGGGCCTGAGTGATAAGCAGAGGGAAGAACATTACTTCTGCCAGGACTTCATCAGGCTGAAGAAGATCCCCACCTGGAAGGAGACGGCGAAAGGTAGGCCTGCTGGGGAGGCCCCGCTGGCCACTGGTGGGTGTCCACTGCCGACCCAGGTCCCGGGAGAATCGTATGGACAAGGACAAGAACGGCAGCAGCATTTATTGAGTGCTTGCTGTGTGCAGGGCACTTTGCATTCGACACCTTGTTTAATTATTAACGCAGCCCGAGGCGGGTTTGGTTTTACCCCCATTACATTGTGGGAGGCTGAGCCCAGACCCACGTCCCTTGGCTCTTGAGCCAGGATTTGCGGCTGTGTGGAGTGGCTCGCAGGGGGTGCTGGTGAGCCACCCTTGTAAAATGGGGTTTGCTGATACTGTGCCTATGTGTAACGTGAAGATTCAAGACCGCGTGCTTGTGCACACAGTAGGGGCTTAGTCAATGTGGGCTGTCATAACCAGTGCCATCAGCACCCCGCCCCCCTTTCTGAGGCAGGCTGCCTCTGGAGGTGGACGGGAGTTGACTCAGCGCCTGGCCTGTGGGCGCTGGTGGGTCACTCTGCCTTAGGGGCCTTTCTGTGACCTCACCCTCAGCATCTGCTTGTTTCAGGGTTGGCTGTGAAGGTGGAGGAGCCCAAGTACAAAAAGGACAAGCATCTCAACGAGAAGATCTCCCTGTTCCGAGGTGACATCACCAAGCTGGAGGTGGATGCCATTGTCAACGCTGGTGAGTAGGGGCTCCTGGCCGACCTGAGCCGGAGACCTGACTGCCTCGTTCCCTTCGCTCTGGGCGGCCGTGCCAGGCACAGGGGACGCCACCTGGCTCCAACGAGGCTCACGTGGCCCGGACTAGATGGCCTGCTGGCGCCGCGGGAGCCCAGTGCTTTGGCCGAGCGGACTCCTGTTCCCTTGAAACCGTGACCTGCGCGTCAGGGGCGCCTTGGCTGAGCTGCCTCACAGCTCTGAGACCCATTAGCGGCCGAGGAGAGAGCGCCTGGCTGGAACCGCGCCGGGCTGCCCTTCCAGGAAGGTGGATGCCTCTGACTACCGCTTCCTTCCTCCACCTCCCACCCGAGCGGGCGAGGGAGCTCCTGGAGGAAGGGTGGGGGCAGGGGCCCCTGTGCCCTGGGCTCCACTTTCTGCGATGGCTCTTGCTGGCTTGGCAGTTTATTGTGATGAGTTGCGACTGCTGCTCTGTTCCCTAGAGAGGAAGGAGGAAGGTGGCTGTCCTCCCAGGCAGAGGTTGTCTGGCCAAGGTCGGGAGTGGGGCGTCAAGGTGCGGTCAAGTCCAGCAGGTGTGCAGGTGGTTTGTGGGACCAGGGCGCTGAGCATCACAGGAAGTAGCCTCTTTCTCAGAGCAGTATTTGGGGGCCAGGGCAGGCCCTCTCATCCTGGGTTCCCACTCAGAGGCACCCCCAGAAGCGTCTTTAATCTCTTCCTCTCACCCTTGGGCTTGTGGCTGTGTGTCTGACACCAGTGCTGGCCAGGGCACGGGGTAGTCGGGGGTCTGTGGGACATGTTGGTGCTGGTGCTGATCTGGCTAAGAGACCTTGGGCCCAGGGAGAGGTGGCCGCTCGGTTGCCCAGGGCGTGCCTTTTAATGATCTGGGTCGCATTTTTGGTAGCGGCCTCGCTCTGCGTGTCCGCCTGCAGATGTTTGCAGAACTGTGCAGGCGTGTGTGTGATCCCTTCTCCGCATCGCCTGTCTCAGTGCACAGGTGACCAATCACATGAAGACTTGGAGCAGTGGGAGCTTGGGTCACCTTTGGGTTTCTTCATCTCCCTAGGGTCTCCAGGATGGTGGGTGGCGGCAAGGTCTGTGGTCCATCTAGGGAGACATGGCACTAAGACAAGCCAGGCTGGGTTGGCAGGTGTCATAGCAGCCCAGAGAAGGGAGTTCTTGCTGTGTGAACTTAGGAAGGGTTGGCCTGGGGTAGAAGGACCAAGCCTTGGGGCTGTGGCTGAGGGGATAGTCTAGCAAACCCATGGGAGTATCCTGCCTGGTGTCCCTCGCTCTGTCAGTCACTGACCAAGGGTGTGGGAGGCACTCTGCTGGCACTTTCCTTGCTGAGCTACAATGTGGCCAGAGGGAAAGTGGGGCACCTTGCCAGCTCCCTCCCAGCTGGTGGGTGGTTGGCAGGCCAGGAGAGGGTCTGGGAGGGCCAAGGTAGGGTGTCCATGAGTTACTGATGAAACAGGTGGGGACTCTGGAGGGCTGTGGCATGGTTGATGGCCCTTCCTGAGTGCCCTTGTGCCTGGCAGCCTTGCACACTCAGAGGAGCACTTGGGTCCTGGCTTCATCTGATGCACCGGGCTGGGGGTGGCAGTTTTTGCCTTGCGTCTCTGAGTCCCCTTTTCTGTGTGCCTGTCTGGGCTTCTGTTTCCTCCTCTGCAGGATGGGGCGGTTGGAACCAGCTATGGGGTGTGGGGGACATCAGGAGCTGATGCTCACGATGCGCACGCAGCGCCTGGCATGAGCAGAGGGCGCAGCACCTGCTGCTGTTGTCATAGAATTGATGCCATTATTGTCACTCTGGCATAAGCCCTGTCCAGTGATGAAAAGGGACGCTGGGTGCCTCCCACAGATGAGCAGCTTTCTCCTCATTCTGCCTGCCTAAGTTTACCCAATACCTCTTGGTGCTTTTTCCTGGGGTCTCCGTTTTTCTAGAAAGAGTCTCACAACAGGGAGAACCCGAAACCCTCTTAGAGACCCCCAGGGAATGGCTGAGGCTGGCCCTAGTCTTGGGGGTCCCACAAAGCTTGCACCCCCTCCAGGTGCTCCATCCAGGTGTCACCCAGCTGTGGTACTTGGGTGACCTTGGCACTGGGGAGACCTCAGAGGTCCTTGGTGGTTTTGGCACAGGCCCCGCTCTGCGGTGGGGCAGGGGGTGCTGTTTTCCTCATCAAGGGGCCCCACTGTCTTGCTCAGGCCATTCACTGCCCACCAGGGGGCAGCAAAGATTGCAGTCCCCACACCAGGGGTGCCCAGAAATCAGCCCCTTTTGGAGCAGAATAAAAGTCGCGGCATAGAGGGGCTTTTCTGGTCTGCATAAATCTGGCTTGTGCCTCATGAAACCCATATGTGCTTAATTCATATGTAAAGTTTCAAGCAGGAAGAGAATACGTGTCCATTAAATTCTATTTGACTTGATTATAATCATTAGCCGTGAATAATTGCTTCTTAGCTACGGCCACAGGAGCCACCACAATGGGAAAAAGGAGCGAGCAATTACCTAGGGGTGGAAAATTTAAAATTTTTAGTTTGAAGCAGGGGTGGGGGGTGGGGGTTAGTGTTAGCCCCTTGGGGATCTGTGGCCCTTGGGGACTGGTTGGGGTCGGATTGAGGAGGGGGGCTTGAGGTCAGCTGTAGAGCTTCTGGCTTTTGTGGGGGTGTCACTTGTTGTCCCTGTAGTCAGAATGGGGGAGAGGAGGGCACCATCACTGCCATCCAGTTGCAGGAACCATGGAAAGGGAGGTACCAAGGGCTGGGAAGGACCTGTGAGAGAAAGGGGGATTGGGACCCCCCAAATCTCCTCCATCCTGAAGAGCCTGGGACTGTGGGGCACTCTCTCCCTTCCTCTCAAGAAGACCCTGCAGATCCGTGGCGAGGGCTGGAGCCCTCCCTTTCCATGCGCCCTACAGGGGGCCCCAGCCCAGGGCCTCTCTTAGGACTTTGGAAACTCATATTCTGTTTCCCAGCTGGTCCCCTGGCCCTGGAAGTGCAGGCCTGGTTTATTACCCCACTTTGCTGATGTTTGAGATGTGACCAGTGTGCGTGTGGTGTGCATGTGCGTGTGTGTGCGTGTGTTATATGGTATGTGGAGGTAAGGGCCAGGGCAAAGAGAGGAAGGGGGACTGCCTGGCTAGTAGATGACAGGGCTTGAGGTCACTGGGGTCAGGACCAAGTCCCCCAGGTCCTCAGGCACAGTGCCTACATCACTGGACCCTCCTCAGCCCAGCTGGCCAAGGCCCCTTGCTTGAGCAACACCCGGAGAGTCTCAGTCTCCTGCCATCTGTGCTGGCCACGGCTCCTGCCCACAGGGGCACCAGCATCCATCTTAATTAAACTGGGCTGCCACACTGGCAGGACGAGCCAGGGAGCCCCTGTAGGCCCCTGTTCTGAGCAGGAGGTTCTAGGGGGCAGAGCCTGCACCCCCCAGACTGTGTCTGGGGAGAGCCATGCCTGGCATCTCTTCCAGGCCTGGGGGTCCCTACAGAGGGTGCTTCAGCTTCCGTAGTGTATGCGTCTTCTCTTTGCCATGGGGGTGGGGTTGTTGTGACCTTGACTGGGTCCCTTCCAAGCCCTGGAGGTTCCCGGCATACCAGGTCTGTGCCGTGGACCCCTAGTTCTCCACAAACAGCTGAGTCTCCGCCAGGAAATGTCCCAGCACAAAGAAAGATCCCTATTCTTGGCCAGCCCAGGGGCTGGGCTTCTGGCCCTGGCCTTCAGGCATAACAGGACAGAGCAGGGATGAATGTGACGCTTTGTGCAAAGACAGAAAGAATCTTTCACTTGAAAGGTATCCCAGGCCAGCGAGTCAGGGCATGGGCACAGAGGTCAGGAGCTGAGGCAGAGGCCAGGCGTTCCTGCTGGCCAGGTGTGTCTGAGCCTCTGTTTCCTCTTCTGAAACACGGATCATCGTCGGTTCCATCCCTGCTGGCGTGGGGGTGACATGCGCTCAGGTTGGCCAGCGCTGGGCCCCGGGCCTGACGTGGAGGAGCCCCTAGAAAATACTTATTAGGAAGTCGAGAGCATGAGCAAGTAAGTAGAATATAATGTGACAAAGCACTGAAAGCAAAGTCTGAACAAAGTGCCATGCGACACCGTAGGGACCAATTAATTCTGCGGGGAGGTGGCGGGAGGTGAGGCAGGTCAGTGACGCCTTTGACGGCATGCGGGCTGGGCCACGCAGACGGGGTGGGAAGCCATGTTTCACAGCCGCAAGCCGGCCTCGCTGGGAGTTTTTAAAGCCGCTTATTTATTTAAAATAAGGCATGAAGTGGCACTGTGTTTCCTTAAGCCTTGGGGGCTTTGATTTGTGGTCTGCCAGCTGCCTATGGTCCCCCGCCTCCGGCCAAGTCAGCCAGACTGGTCCCACTGCTGCGGGGCGTGGGGGATGCGGGGGTTTCGTTGTCCCTGGGCCTCCATTTGGAGTCAGTGATTTAGAGACCGCAGTGATGGACTAGCAAGCAGGGGGCCGGGGCCGCCGACTGCCTTGTGGGAAGTGATCTGATGCTAAACTGTCCCCGTAAATCGCTTTATCTGTCGCTTCAGATTTAAATGTGTTTGCTGATGCCTCCTCCACTGCCAACGGCGGCAACCTCTCTTCTCCACAGTGGACAGGGTGGGCGGGTGCAGGTGGGGACCTGGGAGCAGCAGCAGATCCGGGTGGTCCCTGTCCCCTGGGGAGTACCGGGTGGGGACTGGCCCCTTCCCTCCGTGCTGACCCCTCCGCAACCCCTGGATGCATCTGTGAGGCATCTTCCTCATTTTCAGTGAGCAGATCAAGGCTCAGAAAAAGAGATAACATGCCCCAGCTGGGCAGGTAACTGTTGGAATATGAACTCTGTGTGGGACCTTTCCTTTGTTTGGTAGACGTATGCTCTAGGCCTGTCATGTGCCAGGCGTTGGAGTAGGCCCTGGGCTACAAGAGACACAACCTCTAATCCAAAATTTGGAATGAGACTTGAGACAAGAGACAGCAAAGTGTATGAGGGGCGGGAGGCAATCAGGAAAGCTACCTGGAGGAGGAGGCACTTAAGCCGAGAAGGGGGAACCTGAATCAGGAGTTGGACAAGGGCATTCCTGGTTCAGAGGAGAGTGCTGGCAGGGAGGGGAGAGTTGGGTGGGACTTGAGGAAGCTCTGAGGTGCTTGAAATGAGCTATGACTGGTCCTGAGCTGAGGGTCCTCCTCCAGGTCTGGGTTGTGTTCACACCCTTTGCCACCTCTCCTGGACTCCAGGCGTTATATCAACCCTGCAGTGTCAATGGGGAAACTGCTTAAGGACACACAGCTAAACAAGCAGTGACTTGCCAGACTTATTTTTGAAGGTGGGTTGGAATACTTCTTTGTTCCCTTTTCCTTTCTGGTTGCAAAACTTGGGTCCCCAGAGTGGGTGTGATGTCACCTGTCCTCACTGTAGAGGAGTGGAGAAGTAGGGTGACTTAGTGCAGCAGGTGGTCAGAGCCGAAACCTGGGTCCTGGCTTGTTGGCTTCATGAGGCTTTGTAGTGGGCTCTGCCCCCATAGCCTACTTGGATGTCCTGTGTCCTTGGCCCCTGGCCTCAGCTTACCTCACAGAAGTCCTGCTTCTGGGCTGGGGGAAGCTTCTTACGGAGTGCTCCCTCTGGGCCAGGGTCCCCCTGAGACTGCACATGTCACCTCATATCCCCCATTTGACCAACAATGAGACTGAAGCATGCACAGAGCCACAGCACTGGTAAAGGCAGAGCCAGCCCTGGCTGGTGGCACAGAGGATAAGGCACCGGCCTGCGAACCCAAATGTCGCTGGTTCGATTCCCCAGCCAGGGCACATAACCAAGTTGCAGGCCAGGTCCATGGCTAGAGGCACGTGAAAGGCAACCATACATTGATGTCTCCCTCTCTGCCTCTCTGAAAAATAATAATAATAATTAATAATTTTTTTTAAAAAGGCAGAGCCAGAAATCAAAGCTTTCTCTTTGGGACTTGGGTTTAAGGAGAATGTAGTCAGGTTTGCTTTTCCAGAAGCGCTCTCTGGTCCCAGCTGTGGGTGAGGGGCTCACAGTTGATTGGGGAAGCCCACTGGGAAGGCTGGGGTCCAGGTGGGCCCCTCCCCAGATTAGAAAGCCCAGAAACCCCAAGAGAGTGCCAAAGCCTCTTTTCCACCCCCATAAGAGGAAGGCGGCTGACTTCCACAAGGTCGGGAAGCAGTTACATAAATTCATAAATGATGGATTCCTCTTGAATTATTGAAACTCCCTTGAGGGCTCACAGGGCCTGGTCAGGGGAGCCAGGCTTTGGCCAGTGGGCGGGACTAACACACCCTGGCGGGCCCTCCCATCCCCAGGGCTTTTGCTGAGTCTCCCCTTCATTAGCCATATCCTTCCTGTCCTTCCACGGGGACATGCAGGAGATCCTGGACCCTCGAACCCATGACGCTTTGTCCCGGGTCTCAATAAATGTTTCCTGAATGAAGGAATGATCCGGTGCCTTTGAGAGTTTGGTAAACAGTGGGAGGGATGGGTGAACCAATGACTCCACTGGGCCCCTCCTCCTGCCCCAGCCCAGACCCCACCCAGCCCTCTTGGTGGCCACAGAAGTCAGGGCTGGAAGGGCTGAGCTTCGTACAGATGAGGACAACGATGGACAAGTGTAGGTGGCTTGTGAGCTTCCTGGCTCTGTGCGAGGCTTTCGAGATTCAAGGCCCAGTGGCTTGGTCCTAGCCCCTGCACTTCCTGTCTCAGAAGGAGACAGGAGATGTCTGAAGCGCAGAGGGGGACAGTGACCTGCTCAGGGCCACACAGCAGGAAAGTGGCAAAGCGGACCTTTCTGATTCCCCACTCTGGGCCCCTTCTCCTTGGCCCTTTTCTCCCATCTGACAGACCATGGTCAGGAGACACCTGTTAGAGCTCTGGTGCTCCCCGCCCCACTGAGTGGCTCTGAGCGTGATCTGTCCGGCTTCTCCTGTCCTTGAGGCTGTCTGGCCTCAGCACCCGCACCTGTGTGCCCGCCTGTGTCCCCAAAGTGCTCTCCATCCTGAGCATTGAGCTGAGGAGGCCGGAGCTTGTGGGAATGTGTGTGTTTTGAAATTAATGGGGATCGTTAAATTGGCCAAGCATGAAGAGGGCTGGCTCCATAGCCCTTGGCTTGTTCTTTGGAATGCTCCGCCAGCGCTTGGCAAAGGGTTGTCCAGTCGGCCGCAGGCCTCCCAAGGAGGCTATGGCTTGCCTGCCCATTGAATGGAAGGGCACCCCATGTCCCTAGGGGATGAAAGGGTCTGGTGCAGTACATGGAAGCCACCCAGGAACCAGGGTTTCCTTCCCTCCCTCTCAACACCCAGTTCTGCAGACAGCATGGCTTGCAGGGGTGTTGAGCTGACTATACTTCTCTAGACCCCTAGGATGGCACACAGCAGAGGGGTCACATACCAGAGCCTGACCCTGGGGCCTCTGGGTGAGGCCTGGCCGCCTGGTCCCAGCTTGGGGTGGCCTCTAGCATGTCACATGGCTTACAAGAGAGTGAAAGGATCCAGCCCTGTTTCCTCACCTCTTGGCTCCACCATGTACCAGCTGTGTACCCTTGGGCGCTTCACCTCTCTGAGCCTCAGTTTTCTTGTCCATGAATGGAGACAGCTACTAGTGATGCTCGTACATCTGGGGCAGTGCACATCCTTGATGGACACCAGCTCTGCTTGCTGCTGCTGCCTCCCACACCCTCCGGACTTGCCCTGCCCTGGGGACAGGGTTCTGCCCCTCCATCTGTTGAGCAGGTTAAAGGCATCTCATTTCCTGTCCTTCCTATGTGTACTGAGCCCCAGCTGGCGGAGGGCCCCCTCCTGATCCCTGTCTTCTGTATTTGGGGTTTCCAACTGTGAGGGTGATGGGCAAGTGGCCCCCCACCCCACTGCAGCAGAGCTGTTGGTGTTTGCTCTGCCTTTCATGGGGAAGGGTATGCATGTTGCGTGGGGCCTGCACCCTGGGCTATGGCCCAGGCCTGTCTCCCGTGCCTCTGGTGGCCTGCACCCTGGGCTGTGGCCTGGGCCTGTCTCCCGTGCCTCCGGTGGCCTGCACTGCAGCCGCTCATACACAGACTGAGGTAAAATTCGTTGCACCAACTGCTTCTCCGAGCTCAGTTTTCACACGTGCACCTGCCTCATGGAAGGAGTGAAAAGAAAAATGAATGACTGCTGTAATACCTGGTGCACGCAGGGGCTCAGGAAACAACCCTCGGAGGGGTGGGGTCCTCTGATGCTCGGTCTCCTTGTGTGGATGGGGTGGGCACATGGCCGGTGCTCACCGCTCTACAGGTGGCCGAGAACACCTGCCTAGTGGCTCCTGGGGCCAAGGACCAAGGACCCTTGGGTGGAGGTGGGCTGCCCAGTGGGCACATGCTGGGCAGGGGAGGGGACACAGCTATTTATGTCTATTTATGTCAGGAGGCAGAAGCTGGTGAGGACTTTGAAATCAGGATCTCGGTGGCTGCAGAGCAGGAGGGGGCAGGTCCTGGGATGTGGAGCCTGGCAGGCAGTGGGCGCGGGCGGCAAAGAGCACAGATGGGGCTGAGGGTGGGGGCGGGTGGAGGACACGGCTGACCTTCCTCTGCTGGGACACCTGGCTGGCACTGCCGCTTTGGTTCATTAAAACCCCATCAGCGGCACCCTGTTCCCAATGGCAACAAGTGGTCCTGGTACAGGGGCGCCCACCCTTCTCTCGGGCGCTGCGTCCTCCCCCTCTCGGACATCGTAATTGCCATAAAAATAGGAGCTTAGCTGCGTGGAGCATGTGGGAGAGAGAGGCCCGGCTGTCAGCCATTCCCCTGCCAGCAGGGCTCGCGTCTGTTTTATTATCGCCGCCTGGCTGTATTTCTCGACGGTTTAAACATCATCAAACGCCACGTCCCTTTTGAAAAGCAAGAGCTACCTTGCTGAGGGTGTTGGGGAGAAACAGGAACATTGAAATCTACGAAGCAAATGGCTCAGATTTGACATTTGCAACGGGAGCTTTGCAGCTTCTAGTGTCAAAGGAGCTAAATCTCATCTGCCAGCTGGTGGGAACCTGCCTGGACCATGGCCGAAGCCCTGGGGTTCGGCAGAGGGGGAGCAGGGGGATCATAGGCCAGGGGTGATGGAATTTGAGGGGCACTGACTACCTCTCAGTGCTTCCTCGACCTTGACCTTAGCTCAGCCTCATCTCCCTCCTAAAAGGGGGTCAGGAGGCCCCTCTGGTGTACAGAGCAGGGTGCTGGGGTCTAGAGCTTGGGGCTGGGAGCGGGGGGGCACTAGGGGGCACATAGGACAGTGCTGCTGTGGCCACTCACACACCCTTGTGACCTTGACCAGGATATAGTTCTCTGAACCTTGGTTGTCTTTACTAAACCCGGCAGTGACATCCCTTTAGAAGGTGGCTGAGGGGATCCGGAGCCTGCCTGCAAATGCGACAGGTCATTGGAATTCAACAAATGGTGACTCTTGTCTGAGGAAGTGGGCATTGGAGCCAGCATTGATGTCTTAAAAATGTTTAACCCACTTAGTTCCGCTGATACATAGGTACAGTAAAATCAGGGAACCAAGCCCTGGCTGGTGGCTTGGTGGATAGGCACCAGCCTGCGAACCCAAAGGTCATTGGTTCGACTCCCAGCCAGGGCACATAACCAGGTCTCCAACCAGGTCTCCAGCCAGGTCCGTAGCTGGAGGCAGATGAAAGGCAACCATACCCTGATGTTTCTCTCCCCTTCTTACTCCCTCTCTTGTCCTTCTCTTTAAAAATAATGAATAAAGTCTTTTAAAAAATGTTTTAAAAAAAATCAGGGAACCATTAAAACAGAAACACAAAGGAACAAGGGACAAGGGAGGGTGCTGAGCAGGGCATCTGACATGGATGTGCCTGTGCTCTTAGCCGGACCTGGAGCCTTTTGGCCTGGACGCCTGTGCGTGTGCTTCCCAGCGTTAGCCTCTCGCTGGCTTCCTGCTGGTGCCCTGCCCTCAGCCCGCCAACCTGCAACCCGATGCTGATGGCCAGCCTGCCAGGGGAGGCAGCTCGGCGCCCTTTGTATTTCGTGCCCACCCTTGTCTTTTGTGCCCTTCGTGCTGCTTGGGGCCACTTGTCTCCTGGCACCTACCCTGGTCTTGACCAGGTCAAAATGAGGCTGACAAATCTATTGCACCTGAATATGAAATGTGGCTTTGAGCTTCCTGGCAGCCATAGCAAAATGACGAACAGGATTTTAGGTTCTATAACTCCAAACTTGGAAGTCAATTTAAACATCAGTTTAATGCCTCTTTCTCTTTATTTCTCCTCTCCCCCTTTTTTCTCTATTCTCTCCCTATATTCCTTTACCAGTGGCTCCGTGTTTCCCTACAGATGCCTCCTGCCTTGCTCCAGAGCCGCCCTCAGCCCACTCCCTCAGCGCACCTCCCCTCATGTGTGTCTTTGCTTCTGACAAGGGAGGCACCCTCTGCCCTCCTTCGTTGCTGTCAGTTCGCATGGCCGTTGGCCTGGCCTCTGGGCCTCTTGCCTTGCCCAGGCGCTGCAGTTTCTCTCATATGAGCCAGTGACTAATAAGGGCTGCCCCCAGGGGGCCGGCAAAATCTTTCCCTTCTTAATATGGCAGCTTAAAAATGTGTCACCATCGATTTGAGAAAAGGCTTGTTCCTGCTGAGAAAAGCGGCCTAGAGATCATCTCGCTGTAGGAATCACACAGGCAGCCGCATTAATTTTCAGAACCAACGAGAGCTCTCCATGCAGATGCTGGCTCGCAGCCCCCAGCCAGGCTGAGAGCCCCTTGGAGTGCACCCTAATGCTGCTGGGGGCTGGCACCCCACTTCCCTGCCCCTTCTGTTCCCATAGACACTAAAGGGGGCCCTTTGCAGGGAGCTGGGATCCTGGTTGGAAGATCCTTCTCTTTGCCTCTTTGTAGTTAAGCCGGAGCTGAGCCCATGGCTAATTCCATGTCATGACATGTTTTAATCCTGAAGGAGAACAAGGATGAGTGACTTCTAAGAGGGGCTCCAAGAGCTAGCTGAGTGCCCCCCATGCCCAGGGAGCCCTCCCTAACCCTTGGCCGTGGATCTGTTCGCTACGCAGTGGATCTGCCCTGAAGGTGGGGTTTTCGCTGCCCGGATGCCTTGTCCCCCAGCGTTACTCCATCCTTATCTGGAAGAGACTGTGGGGGTCATTCGGTCCATCCCTCTGCCTCCAGACGGACCCTGTTTCCTCTGACTGGTGGGGTCTGCCCCCGCTATACTTTGTCCTTGGAACCGGCCCAGCCTCCTGTCCGCACCCTGTGGTCCCACCCTGAGCCCAGGACAAACATATAAATGACCCGGGAGGTTGCTTTCAGTATTCCCACTTTTCGGGGTGAGCCGCTGCGGAGCAGGGCTGTCACGCCATTGTTCTGCAGGCAGGTCAACAAGCTCGAACCACATTTGCTCGCCATGAATGCTGGGTGCTCGTCACTCTGTCACGTCGCCTGTGACGGAGTGGGCGAGCGAATGAACAAGGGGGACGGGCCCGTGGCAACCACTTGTGGTTCTAGCTGCCCTTTAGGTTGGCCAGCGTCGTGTCAGCCCTGGATGGGGCAGGAGGTGTTTGGAGAGTTTAGGGGAGAGCTGAGCTTACCAGGTCCCTGTAGGGCCCGACCCCCTTCTGTGGTCTGGAGGTTACAATGACCACCTTCATGGCAGTGTTATTTGTCCTTTTGGAGGGCTCACTCAAGCATGATGCAGAGCAGGATGATGGGCCTGGCTGCCCAGGACGCCCACCAGGCCACCCTTAGCATAGACAGTCTCCACTGGCCGCAGCGGGGTGACCTTAGCTGGCATGGGGACAGTGGCCTGCAATCTGCTGTGACTTAGTGCGGGGATGCAGAAGGGGGTGGGGTGGGGATCCAGTGAGCTTTCCCTGGTTTAAGGGATCTGGTGCAGCTGTGAGCAGGGGGTCAGGGAAGAAGTAAGCAGACAGTTTGCAGCCTCACTGGTTGCTGTGCATCCTTTGGAACATGTGCCATTTACCACCTGGTGCAGGGAAGCCTGCAGGCTGGCCTGGAGCCGCGCGTCCCCCAGCTGCAGAGGGCCCCGCGAGGGTTCCTGGGAGCCGTTACTTGAGGAAAGGAGGGGCCTTGTTTTTCCAGGCTCTCTAAATGTTATTGCCTTTACAGGCTTTGGAAATCAGTTTTACGGCCTGCCTGGTCTGCTGAAATGGGAAAAGCATGGGAGGGAAAATAAACAGTGGTGCTCTGTTACTCCTGGCCCCAAAAGGTCAGTTGGCAGTGGGCAAAGGGGCAGGGCTCAGGTGTGTCCACCTGGGCCTGAGTCACCTTTTAGGTAGAGACCATTGTAGCTGGAAGCAGGAGGCAGGTGTGGTATGAGCCAGAGAGGACCCTGGAATTCTGGTGGAAGAGGAAGCCTGGGGTTTCGGAATGGTCCCCACTGAACTGGGATGATGGAAGTCATCTCTTCCTCCTAGATGCCCAGCTATACCAGCTGGCTCCCCTTGAGTGCCATCAGGGGTACCCTGCCAGCCACAGGCAGTGTAGACATCTCATAGCAATAAAAACTGGGCTTGCCAGGCCTGCCAAGGGCTGCTGCCTGCTGAAGTTGCTCGATCTTCCAGTGGAGTTGGCCCGCCGGGAGCTGGGCAGCGGTGTAGAGATTCGGCGGCAGCCCCCAGAAACCCACACCAATCCTCCTCCCTTTCCTGGGCCAGGGGGTCCTGGAGGGAGGCCTGAGGGTCTGCCCCAAGAGAAGGGAGACTGCTTCTCTACTCCTGTTAATAAGTGAAGAGCTCCCACAAATCAATAAGAAAAATGGACAAAAGATGTGAACAGGCAGTGTGCAGAGGAAAAAACAAATAGCCAGTGAGCAAGTGCAAAACTTCTCAGGTCCTCAAGAAAAGACTCACTGAAACAAGAGACCTTGTTCTTCTGCCTGTGGCTGGTGAGGCGAGGTGAGAAGTGTAGCTATCACAGATGCAGGTGCCGCTGGAGGCCGGCCCTCTCCTGGCCCGCCCTCAGCTGTTCGCACCAATCCTGCACACAGTAGATGCTTGGAAGCAATACTTGCTTTCCGTCAGAGAACACATAGAACTCCTCTCTGTTCATGCAGTAAGTCTCAGCAGGCCACCGCCACTGCCTTGTGTCTCTTGCTTGCCGGGCCGCCCCACCTCGCTGCTAGAGATGCTCCTGGGAGTGGGGAAGGTAGGTTCCCAGCCTCACCCCACCCCTGGCCCTGGGAGTTCACACGCTTCCTTGGCTTATGCCCTGGTGTTTGTGGCCTGCCCGGGTGGTGCTTCTGGGTTGCAGTGTCCTCTGCAACACTGCCCATCTCGGGGTGAGGAGGTATTCACCGAGACTGCAATGCAGATGGAGACCCCAGAGTAGGGGGGCCCGGGCTGTTACCGTGGCTTCTTCCAACAACCCTGGGATCCTTTTTGGAGAAGCAGCGACCTTGGCTTTCTGGGTGTCCCAGCTGGCACATGCCCAATATCCGCCCCAGAATCTCTCCTGCCTTTTCTGGCTCCTTCGCCTGCCCTCCATTTCAGCCCGGATCAATGATTTGGGGTCTCCCCTGATCGTGACTCATAAAGTCATTCCACTTTGTGTTCATTCATTCAGTAGGTGCTGGGTGCCAGGGCTGTAGGCAGAAGCAAGGGAGGTGTGGCCCAGGGAACTGGACACCTGTTGTGACCTGAGCCTGGGGCTGACCTGTGCGGAGGGTCAGGAAGGGGGAGCCAGGTGCAGCATCCCAGGTGGGCCCAGGGTGGCACCCTGGGCGTGGCTCTGCTGGCTGCACTGAGAGCAGGGAGGCTGGAGGGAAGCTTAGGCCCCGGATGCCCTTTCTCTGCCTGCCCTGCAAGGGCAGCCCGTATATGCAGCGCCAGTGTGGTGGGACCACAACAGAGCTGCCTTGGATGTGAAATTCAAGGGGAGAGCACAAGTCATACTCCAAATGCTTCAGTCCCAGGGAGTCTGGCTCTCTGAGTCCTTGAATTATCCTCCCGCCCAACCACCCTCGTGTGCCTTTCTGGGCGAAGCCAGCCAGCAGGAGAGTCTGGCCTAAGGTGGGTGCAGCCCTCCTTCCTTCATTCAGAGAATATGAATTGATAGAGACCTAGTCCCCGATTCTAAAAGGCTTTGGATGTAGAATGGGGGCCACAGGGTTACAGCACAGGTATAAGGCATTGGTGGGTGGGTCAGGGAAGGCTTCCTGGAGGAAGCTGCCTGGGAGGCCACCTTCCCCGCTGTGATATCTGGGGCAGGGTCATCTGTGCATTTATCATTATTATTGTTGTTGTTATTATTAAGAGAGAGAGAGAGAGGAAGGGAGAGAGAGATAAACATCAATTTGTTGTTCCACCTATCCATGCATTCATTGGCTGCTTCGTGCATGTGCCCTGCCCAGGGATTGAACCCACAATCTTGGTGCAACAGGATGATTCTCCAGTCAGCTGAACTACCTGGCCAGGGCCTCCCCTGTGCCTGTCTTTCCAGGCTCGCAGACCCCCAGTCAGGCTTCGTCATGAGGCCTCATGGACCAGGACTGGGGGCTGTGGGTGGAGCCTGGAAAGACCTGGTCCCAATTCTTATCCATGTCACAGTGGCCTTGGGCAGGCTCCCAAGGGCCAGACCTCCGTTTGCTTGTGTGAAAATGGGGATAAGTGAGGATGGAGCATGGTGACCGATGTCTGACGCCTTGTGCCATAGGGCCCCTCTGTCTTGCCTTGTACAGATGGGTGGCCCTTTAGGAAATCTCCCCTGATCGTGAAGGTTCAGATCTGGGTGGCCCCATGAGAGGCAGCACAGCCAGTGGAAAATGCAGGCACACAGCCCAGCCAAGCCCAGCGTCTCTCTGCGCCAGCTTCCCGGGGACCTCAGCCTTGCTGAGAGCATAGCGCCCGTGTCTTCCTGGTGACAGGTTCCATCTGCCAGCCCCTGGTGAGCTGGGGAGGGCCTGCTTGGGAACCCGCTGTCTCTGGAGGCGTCCCCTAGCCCGGGTTTGTAATCTTATCTCTAAGGAGGCTCCGTTCTCTTTCTTGGTCCCACCACAACTAATCCATTCGCCAGGGCTCAGATCCAAGGGAAAGCTAATTAAGAATTTCTGCCCTTGGCTCAGCCTTCACTTGGAAGATTCCCATTGGTCTTCTTGGAGTATCTGAAAACAGGTGGAGAAAGGGGGCCTCAGAAGGAGCATCAGCATAGCCCCCAAACCTCCCTCGTAGGCTTAATCCCTGCAGCATGGGAGGCACGGAACACCCCTCCGCCCAGCGCTGCTGAGAAGGGGCTGGGGCGTGAAGGAGCCGCCCTTTGTTTGGGACCCTGTGGGCCCAGGCAGTGCGGCTCCCTGCCCTGCCCGGCGCTTTCTGTGAATGGGAGGCTGTGTGCTCCCCGAGAGTTTGAGGGGCGGGAGAAGGGCAAAGGCAGGGTGCGGGCCCTTCGCCCCCCATTCTTCATGAAAGACACAGGGCGTTGATATCCAGAGGCTCTGCGCCCTCCTGTCTGTGACGTAGGGGGAGTCCCTGCCTCGAGGGCCGCTGCAGGGACCAAACATAGCAGATGCCCCGTGAGGCGGGCTCTCTCCCTCCTGCTTCTCCCCTGACGAGTGCCCCCCATGTCTTTTCCCAAGAGCTGATTTCCCTCTCGGAGATTTTCATCAATCAACCACAAACATTATTCAGCCCTCCCCAGCAGATGCAAGTTCCACTGGGCAGAGGTCTTGGGGTCCCCCCTCGCTGCTGTATCTCCCATCTGAGCAGGGCCTGGCACACAGTCAGTGCCCAGTAAAGCCTTGTTGCTCGTGTGGGTGGCGGTCAGGCCCTGAGACAGAGGTGACTGCCCTCACAGCATTTATATGCACTGTGGCTGCCTTCAGAAAATGCCCGCAGGGCCTGGGGGGGTCACTGGGCCCCCCAATGTGGGGTGGAGGTCCTCAAGCCTGCCGTCCCTGTCACCCTGGGCTTTGGCCAAGCCTGTTGTAACCCTGGGGTGAGTCGGGACTGCCCGCTGCACTTGGGCCCCACTCTCGCTTCCACCCAGGTGCCTGCCCCCCATTTCCCTCTGCATTGCTGGGGGTGCTGGGAGCGTTCAGACCCGAGTTCCCTGTGTGGGAACCTCTCAGGGGCACCCGCCTGCCTCACAGACATAAAAATGATAAAAACCTACCGCTGAATTCTGGATGGCAGTAAATTACTTAACACCTGAAACAGGTTGAAATGTGGCCACTGTGGCTTTAATAAGCCCATCTCGGATGCAGCCGCTTCCGCTCGGAGCCGGCTGGGTCTCTTCTCCAGGCGTAATTTCATCGAGTCCCGAGCTTGGCAGCGGTGCAAATAAGATTTCACTTCCCCTGTAAATCTCCGAGGGGGAAGCGCGGGATGGTGTCTGTGCTGTCAGTTAGCAGTGGGCGCGGGGGGAGCAGGTGCTGATAGGGGACCAGGGGTGTGTGGGGGGGGTGCGCGTGCAGCACACTTCGTTTCGGGCCCCTGAGAGTGGTGAGCAAGCTCCCCCCAGACCTCCTAGGCAGCGTCTTGGGGCTGTCTGGGTGACCTCAGAATCTTCTGGGACCTTCTCCGCCAGATGCTAAGAACAGGCCGCAGAACTTGGGTTTGGGGGTGCGGTTTAGAGTGTTAGACCCTTCCTGGGTTTGGTTGCCTCTCCTCTGGGCTGCTTGGTGAGGCCACAGACCCCTCCTGGGAAGTGGAGGCAAGAAGAAGGAAGCTTCTGGAACCTGGTAATAGCCAGATAAGAGGAGGGTTCAGGTATAGTGGGTAGTGGCCACCCACCCTTTCTCCACCTGAACTCGAACTTTTAGTCCTGAGTCTGACTAAACAAGCAGAGTTGGATTCAAGGAGCAGGAGCTTTGGGGTACCCGCTGGCTCTGTGGGGGCTCACCTCATGTGCTGCTCTTTGGCATGGTCCCTCTGGGCTGGCTCCAGCTCCCAGGAGGCGGAAGGATGACAGGCGAGGGGAAAGGGGCATCTGTGGGGTCAGAGTGCCCCAAGTCACCCAGGAAGGCCACTCGCCACCAACGTACCTCAAGAAATAACTTTGCTTCCTCGGGATGTAAGGAAAAACTCGTTAACCTGTATCTAGACATGAAATCAGATCTAAGGCAAAAGTCACGAGTTACGTTCAATTTGGCTCTTGTGCTCATGGAGGATTATTTTTTTCCTTTCTTGATCTGAGACATCAGATAAGGCTTATAGAGTTGTGATTGCCGTGGGTGTATTTAGGGGACCACATCTGGTGGGGGGCATCCAAGACGGTGCTCACCCTGAGGAGGAGGAGCACGTGGCCCCAATGCCTGTACAATCCCAGACTTATCTGAACACCCAGTTGAGTGCTGGAGCCTCTTACAGGATAATCCGCAGCTCCTATTCATGTCTCCACAAAGAAGCCCTCTCGGAGTTGGCCTTCAGTGGTGGTCTGCCTTCCTTGAGGCTCGTGGGGTGGGGCCAGAGGTCCCTCTCATCTGGGAGCAGCATCGTTAGTTTGGTTCCAGTGTGTCCTGGGGAGCCTCCAAACCCAGAGCAAACCCCCCTCCCCCCAGCCGCCTCGCCAGGCCAGGCCAGCTCCCCAGGGGCCCACGCCGAGAGTCAACAGCCAGGTGACTGTCAAAGTTAAATCTTTCTATTTATTTCAAGAAAGGACAAGGAAAGTGGGCTTGGACATTTCATATGAAAACAGACAAACAGGATATAGGACCAAATAGTTCATCACATTCATCTCAACGTTGAAGTTTCAAGGCACCTACAAGAAGGAGGCCGAGGGTGGTTCGCAGTGCACTTTGGTTTGTGTTGTCGTCGCGGTGGGTGTTTGTGGGTCTCGGTTTCCAAAAACACCTCTGTGGTGGTGAGGTTGGGGGTGAGGTGGATGGGCCAGAGGCCAGGCTGGGTCGACCCGCCGGGTCTCAGAGGGCAGCAGTGGGAGGGGGCCCACCCTGCAGACCCCCGAGATTGCTTTGCCCTTCAGAGAAAAAGACAAAGACAGGAATGCATGGCCCTACAGGGCTGGTTCTACAGGTCAGGAAGAAAAGGAGCTCACGGGAAGCTGGGGTGCCTGGGCAGGGGTCGCTTGGATGGCAGAAGGGCCCATGGTTGCAGGCTTGCAAAAGTCCAGGCCTACGCTCCCCGTGCCATTGGCTGGCTGGGCGCCCGCCTTCCGCAGCAGATGGACCTATTCCTCCTCCAGGGTCTGGCCGAGGACCCTCCCCACCCTCCCCAGCCTCCTCCAGAGACCACTGGGCATGGGTCACACCAAGCGAAGCGCTGGTGACTCCAGAATGTTAAACACCAACTGCCACACAACTAGCCTTCACGGCAAAGGGACTGCTGTCAGTGGCTCTCAGAAAACATTCACTCCTCAGTGCTTCCGCGTGGGCTTTCTTTGTGTTTACTTCCCCCTCTGCCTCTCTGTTCACACCCCTGGTGACACTCATCATTAGTGGTGCATCCGCTCCAGCCAGTAGATTCGCACAACTCGGGCCCCCTGTGTTCACTGCCCTCAGCCTCCCCCAACCTTCAACACCATCTCTCACCGCTTCTCTCCCTCAGATGACAAACCTCCGATGCTGGGTGATCCACATCCCTCCCCACGGCTCTCAGCATTTCTGCGAGCTGGAAGGCACCAGGTTCCCCTGTCCAAGGACCCACCCCCCACCACAGTCTGGCACCTGGCCCTGGTTGCTGGGTGGGCTCCTCCGCAGGGCCATGACCCGCTGGCAGGTGGCACGCTGGGTCGGGTGAAAAAAACAAAACAAAAAAAACTAAGGCTAGTTTCAGGGTTTTGTGCCTTCCTCCGAGGTACACAGAACCTTTTGAGACCGGACCAGCCAGATGTGGGTGGTCTCTGGGACCCTCAGCAAGCATGTCCCCTGCACAGGGCAGGTGAGAGCCAACCTGGATGGCCCAGCTCCAGGAAGACAAGCGAGTGGCGAGTGGCGGCCCGTACCTGCTGTGGCTTTGATTGTCAGCTCTCGTTGCCTTTGTTTTCCTCTGTCTTGAGGAGAAAGCTTGGTCAGTTCCTCCAGGTGGATGGCTCAGGGTGTGGGGACTCTTGATGGGAGAGCAGGACGCCCAGCTCTCTACCCTCTGTCACCCACCAGAGAGTTGGTGTGCAGAGGAGAAAATGAGTCACCCAGGTCGGCTGCTGGCTGTCACCAAGTGGCTGGACGACCAGTGAGTCCAAGGGGCGGTGGAGTGAGATGCCTCGGAGAAGAGCTACGGGAGGGGCCCTTCCGCCTGCAGGGCTGCCAGTGGGGTGGGGGCCTCCTGTGGGGGCCCTTCGGCTGAGGGGCAAACGTAAGCAGGAGGGCAAGGAGGCCGGTGGCAGGTTGGAGGGGAGATGACCGAGCAGCTGTGTGCCAGGCACTGTACTGGGCTCAGTGACCTGGCACGGAGGAGCTTGGGGACCTGGCGTCTTGCTGGAGCAGCCGTCCACTCTGACAGCTGTAAGAGACTCAGGGGCAGTGACAGCAAAGACCTTCCTGCAAGGACTTTCTGGGCTTAGCTTTTTGGGTTTTCAGGTGTGGGGGGTGGCATGGGTGGATGTGTGAAGGATGGGGAGAGGTGTAGGGTACCCTTGCGGCTCTGATGGCTGCGGAGCCTCAGGGGCTGACTTTGCTAGGAGGTGAGGTTGCCCCCGCAGCCTGCGCACATGGCCCTCCCAGCATAAGCTGGGCACCTCAGTAACCAGGGCTGGAGGAGGTGAGACCAAGAGCCAGCGGGGAGCAGGGTGGGAGTGTCACCAAGCTGAGGATCTTCCCGGCTGGACGAAGACAGCTTCGCCCCTGAAGCCTCGTGACCACAGGTCCCTTGTGGGCTGAGGAAGTGGGCCTGACCGCAGCTACAGCGCAACGTACGAAGCCAGGGGAAAACAGTGTATGAAAAATGCAAAGGGAGAAGGGGAAAGGAGAGGGAGGAGGATTGAGAGCCTGGGGAATCTTTTGGTGAGTGTTTTCAAAGCAAAAGTGGATTTTTCAGGCAAGTACTTGGAGCATTTTGAAAGAAATGGTAAATGCTTAACAAGGCGGAGTGAACATACCCCAGGCAGCCGCCACGCGGGCGTGATGAATGCGCTGAGCCAGCAGCGCCAAGTGTGCTGAGCTGGGAAAAGTCAGTGGGACGGTGACACCCGGGGGCAGGTCCAGTAGGCAGCCTGGGACCTGGGAGGTGGCCCCAGGCCAGCCAGCCACAGGGGGAGGGTCGCCCTCTGAACCCCATCTCCTGGATGGAGCAGTGGCTAGAGCTACTTCCTGCACCAGTGCCTGCTGGACACAGGATGGGAGTTTTGTGGCCCCTGTGACAGGACAAGTAGCTCTTGACGGGGCTTTTCAGGGGACAGTGGACATTCTGAGCAGTGCAGTAATCATCTCTCCATCTCTCCCTTACAGCGTCCTGGGGGAGGATGATAAAGTAAGGGTGGGAACTAGAATCTTCTAGTCAAAAAACCAGGCGTTCCCTCAGGCAGGAAAATACCTGCCGTATCCTCATCAAGTGCTGGAGTGCTCCCCGTGACAGCGAGCCCACTGCCTGATTCCTCTGCTAGGCCAGTGTCTCTGCCCCGACCTTCAGCTTTCCCTTCACAGTTGGCCCCCCTCCCCTTCCACGGATGGCAGGGAAGGAATCAGAGACAGATCCATCCTAGGACAGAAAGGATGCAGACAAGCTCATGGCTCTAGAGTCCTACTCTCTAAGTGACTGGACCGGCCACTTCCCCTCGCTTTGACCCTTGACGGCAGACAGAACCTGGAAGGCAGGAGCAGAGTCTCTGCTAGGGGCTGGGGCGGGTTCTGAATGACCTGTGCGAGCCAAGTAACCTGCCCTACCTTAGGTGCTGGAGCACGAGTCCTGCCACGGAGGCCAAGCTGCTGTCCCTGTGGGCGGTGCTCAAGCCCTGCTTGGTGAGACAGGGCTTCCCGAGCCCTCCGGCCTGCACGGTGGCAGCCTTCACAGAGCCCCGGCTCCCCTGGGAGCTGGGCCTCGGCCGTGAAATCCTGCTGCACATACGGCCACTGGAGGCAGGTTCATAAAACTCAGAAAGTCCCCCTTTCCCTTTCCCTCCAAGGAGTTTAATCTTTCCTAATCAATTTAGCAGACTCGCTGGGTTGTAAACGGTCATGATTTGCATTTTGGAGCCTTTTTATCCCTCCTTAGGAAAAGATGCCTCCTCTGCCTGCATTCTGGGAGGCCTGTGTGGGCCTGTGAATTGCTTGTTAGCACTCAGCATGGCCATGATCCAGCGCCAGGTGCCTGTCACCCATCACCTGCACTGATTGAGAACAGGAGGGGACATGGTGCAGGGAATGCCCACCGCTGATCCTGGCCCTGCCCCAGCCCTGAGAGCTAGTTCTGGTCCTTGGGGGCACAGGCTGCTGTGCGCCCTGGGCCCCTCCTCCCAGCAGGTTCCCCAGCCTCATCGCTCCCTGTCTGCTGCATCCATCTTCCTTGTACTTTTCATAAGCACGAGCCTCGGATGCCCAGTCCTCCCTGCTGCGTTCAGGAGGACGCAGGTTTCTGGAGTGGGCTGGGTTGTCTTTGAGACCTGAGCTGCCATCGTCAGGGGACAGGATGTCTTCCCCTCACTCCCGGCTCCCCAGGGGCGAAGGAGGCGGAGGCTCAGGTGCCAGTCCCAGCCCCTTCCCCAGGCTTTGCTTGGCTCACTCACATCCCATAGGGATCCCTCACCCGGCCTGGCCCGTCCACGCTGGCCCTCCATCACCTGTACTAGACCAGCCAGAATCTTCTAGGATCAATGGAGGAGGGAGACCTCTGTGGCACCCAGTTTTACTGGATGAAGCTAGGCACCTCTGCAGCCCACCTTCATTTACAGAAGGGGAAACAGGGGCTGTAATTTTGCAAAGTATGCTTTCCCTGCACCTCTCTGGGAACCTTCCCTGAGCCTTTCTCTGCTTGGCCTTGGGCTCCCCTTGTTGGGAGGGAGGAGAGGCACGGGGCTGGCGTGGCCGTCAGGCGTGGCCTTCAGGCTTTGGATGGGGAAGCCCGGGACCCCAGCCACTGCCACCTTCCCGGCTGCAGTCATCTCTCCTGCCAGCACCACTCAGAACTAGGAGAAGCCAGTGCCCCAACTCGTGCCCCCATACCCAGCACCCCACCCCTGGGTGGGGACACACCCCCAGTTAACCACCAGACTCCATGTCATCATGGAGGCGAGGCCGTTTAGGAAGCCGGAGCCAATTTAGAGGAGAAGAGGGAGGCTTCTGCAGGAGGCCTCAGGAAGAGGGAAGGAGAAAAGGGAAGAAAAGAAGCTTTTGATGCACATCATGTCCGTGGAATGGAGTATGACTAATTAATAGATTTTATTCTTAGTAATCTCTTAAGCATTCCATACATTGGGCCCAGTGCCTGAGCGGAGCTTATAAGAGGCCTCATTCGCAAAATGCAAATAACTTGCCTGGCCCTGCTGCCTCTCTCCTTCCTTGCTTTTTTCCTTTTTTTTTTTTTTTTTTTTTAAAGGGGAAATTTAAAGGAAAATTGCCATGTAATAGAAAAGAGATTCCAATCACTACATCTAATTACCACGAAGGGTAAACCACTTAACCAAAGAAGTGTCGTGGGCTTTTTTTTTTTAACTTTCAACCTGCCTTAAATGCCACAAAATGCACTTATCAGCGCCGAGGCCAGCAAGGTTGTCCTGGATACTTAAGAGGGCACAAGGGTCAGGCTGGCAGCGTACAGAAGGCAGATTCTAGACAGAAGGGGTGGCCCAGGTCCTGGGCCTGTCTTCATGGGCCCTGTGTCCTGCGGGTGGGGGAAGTGGGGCACCCTGGCACAGCCTCTCTCTTGTGTTATGTGGTCAACTCAGAGAAGCTAGGTCAGGAGGGAAGGGGGTTCGGAGTGGACCTGGCTTCAGGCCCCCTCCCTGCCTTCAGGGGATGTAAGGCAGCAGAGGTTGGGGGTCCTGCTCTCAGAAAGGGCACTGTAAAGAGGTTGGGGCACTTAGGGCATAAAAAAATGGGAGCAGGCCCCAGGCTCTGGCTGGCCCAGGTCTCCTCTCTGCTGCGCCTGCACGGGTGGGATGGGACTTGGGGCAAGTCACACAGGCCTGGGCTCTGCGGCCCATTGTGAGCCCTGCCTGAGCGCAGGAGAGGGAAGCTGTCCTCGGGCCCCTTAATGCTCCTGGGGAGGAAAGTTCAGCACAGGCTGGTCCTAGGCCCAGCAAGGCCCTTCTCCGCATGTAGTCCTCGCCGCACCAGGCCACCTGCTGCCTCAAATGCCTTCCTAGCCTCTCAGGGGATGATCTGGCTGCTGCCTAGCATGGGGAAAGGAGGAGGGAGCACCTAGAGCCAGATGGGGACTGAGCATGTTGGCAGTGGGGACTAGGGGCCTGGCAGGAGGGTGTCCAGGGACCGGTTCTCCTGGGACACTGGCAGAAGGCAGGAGTGGTGCCTTGAGGGAGGGGACCTCATTCAGAAACAGCAGAGACCTTGGACTTCTTGTCCTCTAGCCAATGCCCTACACCCCGGTGCATCCTCTCCTCCCAGCCACACCCAGCAGGGCCCTCTGCTCCTCCCGGAGCTGCTGAGGGAATGGGAATGGGCCTGTCTGGGGGCACGACAGGCCAAAGGGAGGGCCACCTTTATACATACGTGACATTAAGGCTTGGAAAATTTTCTCTCCTGACTTCATTGTGTGAGAAAAAAGGAAAAGGGGGAAAAAGGTTTGTTTTATAATGAACAGCATCCATGAGCCTTGGCTTCTCCTGGGGCTGGGGCATTAGGAGCCCCCGTTTGGTGAGGCCAGGGAGGCCCCATGTCTCTTCTCCATCCCTCATGCAGCTCTTGTGTCCATTTCTTTCAACCTTCACTTCACTGAAGGGGCCAGTAGCATCTTTTCATGTCTGGTGGGCAGCCAGCCATAGGCTTGTCCCAGCAGCTCTGTGA
Source organism: Noctilio leporinus (assembly GCA_004026585.1). Lineage (NCBI taxonomy): Eukaryota > Metazoa > Chordata > Mammalia > Chiroptera > Noctilionidae > Noctilio > Noctilio leporinus. The sequence continues at coordinate 114,049 of PVIW01001438.1, read as the reverse complement.
CCACTGTTCAGTCCTGTTCTCCTGCCCTTGGCTTTTGTCAAAGCCATCGAGGCCTTTTGAAAATGCCACCACCAGGAGCAGGACCCCTTCTCCTCCTCCCTGCCCTCAGACCAGCATCTCTCTTTTGACATCGCTCTTCCCTGGTGCAGGACGAGTGGCATGCTGCCAGACGGTGACCCACGTTCCTGAGCGCAGGGACGAAGGAGACAGCAGAACCCCCGGCACCAGGCCCCTCTTTTTCCAGCTTTGCTGCAGGTATTTCATCATCCTTTTCATCTCAAGGCTCGCCGCACTGTACTGTCGATTGATAAGTAACAGCAATGTCGATTCCAGAGGGAGGAAACAGAGCCTTCGCTCTCGCGTGCGCCCGACCATTTCCCTTTTGGAGGCCGGCATCTTTAGAGGGAGGTGTGGGCCTCCATCCGCAGAGCAGTCCCAGGGGCGGGCCTGCCTGATTGGCTTGCGTTTGGGAGTGCTGTCTCCCAGGGCTTTTCTGAGAATTTTTGTGTCTTTTTCTGGGTGTTATCTGAGCAGCCATGGAAACCATTAAGTCTAATCAGCTGATGTGAAAAGAAAAAAAAAAAAAAACTCATCCCTGTGCCAATTACCTTGTCTCAGGAGGAAGCACAGAGCACAGAGGAAGTCGCTACTGCCCTGGCTGGTGTGGCTCAGTGGATTGAGCACCGGCCTGCAAATGAAAGGGTTGCTGGTTCGATTCCCAGTCAGGGCACATGCCTGGGTTGTGGGCCACGTCCCCAGTTGGGGGCACACGGGAGGCAACTGATCAATGTTTCTCTTACACATTGATGTTTAGTGTTTCCCACTCTTTCTTTCTCCCTCCCATCCCCTCTCTCTAAAAAATAAATAAAACCTTTAAAAAGAGAGTAGTTATTGAGGTGACTGTGTGTGTGTAAGATGAAGACACTGTTAATCAAAGAAAGTTTCTCTGTATCAGAAAGGGGTGTGGCCCGGCTCTGGCCAACCTGAGATAGGGTCAGACTGAAAACATCCCTTGCCCAGACTCCCCCCGGCCACCTGTCCAGAACAGAAACGCCTCCACCTTTAGGAATGTTACTGTCCCCCACTCCACTCTGATCCCCAACACAGTGTCTACTTACTCAATAATTGTTAGGCGAAAGCAACGTTTTCACAACTCTATTGTCTCAAGAAATTGTACGAACTGACCCAAAAAGTGCCGTCAGGGCCGTCTGTGTGACTCCATCCACCTGGCCTTGCTTAGAGACACCACACACAGGCAGACAGGCTGATCGATGCAGCTCCGACTGGCCGGGAAAGCTGTAGCCTCCGTGGGGCTTCCGTGGAGGGTGGTGGTCCACGGAAGTGAAGAAGGTTGCGTATAGGAAAGAGAAAGTTTGTTTTTTAATTGGTTACACCATTGTTCAAGGAACACAGTCAAAGACATATTTCTGAAAATCTGTAAGGGAAGTGGTGTGGAAAGAAACGGAGAAGAGAGTTCAGGACAACATCTCCATCGCAAAAGATCTTTTCTTCCCCCATTTCTTTGTGAGCAGCCTGAAACCTCCCACCACGTTGTTGCCAGTGAGCAGGCGGCTGGAGCGGGAGGCGTGTGGGGACTTCCAGGCCGGCTGCTTCTCTCCGACGGCCCTGAACAGAGCATGAGGCATACACAGATGTTGTACAGGTAGTATCTTTCCAGTTCCGGGGGGAAAGCGCCCCCAGCCCAGCCCTTTCTGAAATATTATTTTTAGTCCTTCCCTCCCCAGCTTGCATAATTCCGCATAAATTGTCTTCAGCAACGTCAAACCCCTCTCCTGCCTGCCTTCTTATCCTTAACAAAAAGTTTTTCACTGCTGTGTTCTAGAAAATTGATAACCCTCCTCAAACTTCGCTATTTTTTGCTGGGAAGGTCATCGTGGGATTTCTTTTCCTTGCTCTGTCGGATGGCAACAGGCTAAGCAAAGCCCTGGTTGCACGCCCGAAGGAGGTGGGAGCTGGGCTGGGCCTGCCAGGCGGGGCCTCAGGTGTAGGAATAGTCCATGTCAGGGATGCCGGCATCACGGTAGCCCCGCGTGGTGCCATAGCCGATGGTGTGCGTGCCCTTGCAGAGGCTGCTGCCATTGGAGGGGAAGATGGTGTGGACCACGTACTCCTCTTTGGCGTGGTAAGGGTTAATGGGTAGCATCTGTAGCCCTGGGCCTCGGATTTCCAGGATGGAATTATCCTTCTTGGTCCCCGACTCCATGTACTTGCCCTTCTTCTGGTTGCCCCGGTTGTAGGCCCGCTCTCGGGTCAGTAGCTCCCCGGCCCGGTTTACGTAGCAGCAGATGGCCCCCAGGACCAGGAAGAGAAAGATGAGGGCCACGGCACCCCCAATGATACCCGCCAGGGGCAGGCTGGCCATGGGGTTGGCATTCTGCTCCTGGTTGAGCGTGGTCGTGGGGCCGTAGCTGTCGGCTGTCTCCGCCTTGGCACACACAGGGGTCTCATCGGCCACATAGGTGTTGCCGGTCTCCATGGTGACCATGCAGATGATATAGGTGGACTTGGGCTCCAGGGCCGTCAGCAGGTACTCTGTCTTGTCCCCCTGCACCAGGGTCTCCGTGATGGAACCGACGGCCGGGCTGTGGCCTAGGCGCAGCCAGCTGAGCCGAAAGGAGGAGGCGGGGAGTGTGGCCTTCCACGTGATGCGGATAGAGTCCGCCGTCAAGGGCTTCACGTGGATGACCAGGGTTTTGGCGCCATTGCCCGTGGCCATGGGGTAGTCAAGGCTGGAGTCAGGGAGGCGCAGGCCTGGCCTCTTGGCCTTGAGGGTGAAGAGTGATCCCTGGGGTGTGGTGGCAGAGGCGTGGTTGCTGGCCGTGGTCTTGGCGGCCGCGTTGGCTACACCTCCTTGCGGCCCCGACTCAAAGCACTCATCCATCTCGTTGGTGATGTCCTTGATGGCCATGCCCCGGACCTTCTCGGGGCCCTGGCACATGAGGCCTCTGACATTGACCACAGCCGCCCGTGCCTTCACCCAGTCCCGCAGCCACATGAGGTTACAGCCACAGAACCAGGGGTTGTTCCGGAGCAGCAGCTGGCCCAGGCTCTCCAGGTCGTCAAACAGGCCCCGGGGCAGCGTGGTGAGGTTGTTGTTGGACAGGTCCAGGCGCTCCAGCTCGTGCATCTTGGCCAGCGTGTTGTAGGGGATGTGGCTGATGGCATTGTCCTGCAGGTAGAGCTTTTGCAGGTGGGCGCTGGGCAGGTTGAGGGGCGGGGCAGCCAGCGAGTTGCGCACCAGCGAGAGCTCGGTGAGGTTGTGCAGGCGGCTGAAGGTGTCGTCAGCGATGCGCTGGTTGGCCAGCAGGTTGCCGTCGAGCACCAGGCGCCGGAGGCTGTGGAGGCCCTTGAAGGCGTGCAGCGGGACGGTGGAGATGCGGTTGTCGTCCAGCCGCAGCTCCTCCAGCGTGCGGGGCAGCCCGGAGGGGATGCTGCTCAGGTGGTTCCGGCTCAGGAAGAGCAGCTTGAGCTGCTTGCTGTCGGCGAAGGCGTCCTCCTCGATGCTGACCGTGGACACGGAGTTGTCGTCCAGGTGCAGCTTCTCGAGCAGGGGGAGGCGGGACAGCGAGTCCCTGGCGATGGCACGCACGTTGTTATCCTGCAGGTGCAGCTCCCGCAGGGAGCGGGGCAGGTTGATGGGGAACTCGTCCAGGTCGTTTTCGTACAGGTAAATGACCTGCACGTTGACCTTGGTCCTGAGGTCCTGGGGGATGCCGGCATTGTTGATCTGGTTGTTCTGTAGGTACAGGGTGGTGGCACTGTCAGGGATGTCGGCGGGGATGGAGGTGAGCCCCCGGTCATTGCAGTAGATGAAGCCGTTGTTACAGCGGCACACCGACGGGCAGGTGGTGCTGTCGATGACCTCCGTCAGGAAGGCAATGAGCCCATAGCAGAGGAACAGCCAATCCCGCAGGTCCATGGTGGCTGTGGTCATGATGACGGTGGTCGTAACAGTGGCAGCAGGCGTGGCGGTGGCGGCAGCGGTGGGATGTGCCACCACCATGGTGGATGGCGGGGGTCACGGGGTCTCACCTGACTGGCGGCCTCAACACCTGCAAGGAGCACAAGACACGTGTGTGAGAGCCAGCTGCAGGGCGCCCGCCTGCCACCCACAGACCGCGGCCGGCGGGGACGAGGGGCAGAAGCCAAGCCTCAAGGCCTGGGCACCAGGCCCCTCAGTGCCAAGGTTATGTCACAGGTCAAGCTTGGATGGGACTCTCGCAACGTCTGGCTAGCACTAGATCTCAGTAGGAGCAAGATGTGGCCCGTGAGTGAAACGGCTGCCGCGCCCTCCTTCCTGGCCGACGATGCTGTGCCCCGGGTGAGGCCAGTTCGGTGAGGGCCACGCCGCACCTTTGCCTCCTTCCTCCCAGGTTTCACACGGAGCCAGTTTGCATGGCCGTTGCTAAAAGTGGCTGGTCAAAGGTGGGTGGGGTGGACTGAGGGTGTGTTTCATGGATTCAGAGCCATTTCTCACCCGAATGGGGCGCTCGCATCTGGCTGGGACCCAGGGCTGGAAGGGAAAGCCTGTTTCTGGGAGGCCTGCAAGCTCGGGGTGGGTGGGGCGTGACTGGAACCTGCGGAAAAGAATCTGCCAGCGTCGTCACTGGTGAGCAGTGGAGAGTGGGGAGCCTCATTGTCTGGTGTGAAAACACGGCCTGTTGTTTGTCACTCGTGCATTTTAGAGACGGAAGAGAAGGTGTCAACAGAACGACTTCCTCTTGTACTTACAGAAATCTTTTTGTCTGAGGTGACTTCCCTGGCTCCGCGTTCCACGTTGTGTGAGCAATTATTCCACACCCCGTCCGTCCCCTTCCAAAGTCAGAAAATTTGAAAAATATATATATCTGTTTTCTGGCATTTAAAGAAAAGAGACAAAAAAAAAAAGAGGAGGGAGGGGTCCATGCTCTGAGGGAATTGCCTGGAGGTGTAATTTCAGTTTTCACAAATGGAAAAATTACAGCATAGACTTTTCGCATTATTTGATATTTCATAGTGGTAAGAAAATCAATTAAAGAGAAATTATCTTTCAACCTCAGCGGGGAAGGCGTCTTCGTGCAGCTGGCGAGGGTCTGCTGTGTAACCCCAGGTTCACAAAGAGTTTTCCATGGGGGGCAGCCCTGCTGTGCAGAGCGGAATCGGACCTGCTTGCCAAAGCGGCCAGCCGGGGCCCCACTCCCACGTCCTCCTGACCCAGCAGCTCCCTTTTCCAACCATGTTAACCCTCCTCTCTCCTCCAGGACCGCTCCTGCCCATTCAGGACCAGGCTCCAATGCCCCTCCTCTGCTAGGTTTCCCGGGGCCAGAGAGAGCTTCCCTCTGCTCTGTCATCTGTCCTTCCATCCACCCACCCACTCCCTGAGCCCTTCATCTATCCATCTATCCTATCCTATCCTCCCTCCCTTGGTTCCTTCCTCCCTCCCTCCCTTCTTTCCTTCCATTCACCCCCACCCACTCACCCATCCATGAATTTGGCCAACCAGCCACCCAACAGATGTTTATTGATCATGCACCATATGCCAAGCCATATTCTAGCCACTTGGGATTCCATTCTGGGGGCTGGTAGCTCACGTTATAATGAGGACCTTTCCTACAGCTGCGTGAACAGTTAAGTCATTTCATCCAGCCAGTGAATAGGAGGCCAGAGCCCTTCTTATTCCTGTTTAACAGATGAGAAAACTGAAGCTCAGAGATGAGAACTTACTCAAGACCACTGGAGAAGTGGTGAGGAGGACAGAAGCTTGACCACCAGGCTGCCAGTGCTGTAGTTCCATGGGCTGTGGGTCATGCTGTCTGGTGACTCATGTTTTAACGCCCCCAAGTAAATGTCAGGTGCTCGAGGGCAGGGACCGTGGGCTGTGTTGGCCTTGCACTGCTTGGCTTCAGTGACCACCTGTGTACAAAGGGGACTGAGAGAATGGGGTCCTTCACCACTAGCCCCATTCGTGTTTGCATTCACAGGGGCCTTGCCCAGCCCCTAGCTCCAAGGTCTTCTGAAGAGAGCTCAGGCTGTGCCCGTGGCCTCCCACACTAGCCCAGTCCAGGGCCTGTCTGCAGCAGCTTTGTCCATAAGGTCCACCCAAGGCAAGTCAAGGGCCAGCCCAGGACGCCTGGCTGGAAGCAAGTGAGGAAGGGGGGAAAGGTGCCTGGGACCTGTGTCTGGAATTAGAGGGGGAGGGGGCTGATGAGACCACGCCCAGCTCAAGCTCCCTCCCACCAGCACCCACTGGCCTGAGGGACCAAGGACACTTGCCTCATAGCTATGGGTGCTCACCCCACTCATACCCCCACCCCTCAGAACAGAGTTGGTCTTCACTCCCTGTGGACTCAGCTCCTGGCTCTCCACGGATCTAGCTGTCGTCTGTTTCCCTGACCAGGCAGCCTGGCCACTTCGTTCATGTCCCGTCCACGGCCTCGCACCATGCTTCCCAGCCCACCCTGCGCTCCGCAGCATTGAGAGTCACACATGAAATCTGGGGGGAGCATGGGAGCCCAGGCTGCCCCACCCTCATCTGACCACTGACTTCCCTCCGCCCCTCATTATATCTGGGATTGGGAAGACCACTGGCCCGGATTATAGGACATTTGGGCTGGAAGCAGGGGGTGGCCGCATAGACCTGGATACACTAACCTTTAACAGGGATGATCCCAGGCACCGGGGGGACCCCCTCCAGCCTCACACCCCGCCCCGCGCCCATAAGTGTGTCCCCTCACCACCTGTCACATACACACAAGTCGTCTGGCCCATCTCACTGCTGAGCAGCCCGAGTCCCAGAGAGCTGAGGCACCTATTCAGGGTCACAGCCAGCCCCGGTTTCCAGCTGCCCATACGTTCCAGTCCTCCGCATGGAGCCAGAACCACGAAGGTACGGAGCCCAAAGGTCCTGTCTCAAGCTGCTTATGAGAAGAGAGAGCCAGGGCAGGTGCTGCGGATAGGAAGGTGCAGGCCTGCCAAGGGCCACCCTGCCTTAGTCTCAGGGCTCAGGTCTGAGCCCAGGAGAGCCTCTGCCTAGGCCCCCAGCAAATGGCCAGAGGATACACCCCTCCCTGGTCTGTCAACAGAGTCCTGGCACGAGGACTTGGGTGGCCCCTGGGCTCTGCTGTTCCGGGCCAGTGATCCTGAGCAGGGGGCAGACTTGTTAAGGCCAAAGGCAAAGCCACCACCGCCTTCCCTGGCATGGACGCCAGTTCCCGGTGCCCGCTCGGCTCACGGCCCCAGCCCTCAGCCTCCGGAGGCCCCGGCATCAGTAATAGAGTGTAAATTGCACATTTCAGAGATGCCTGATGGATAACCAAGATGCATTTTGGAGGCAAGCACCCAAGGCCTTTCCTTTCCCCTGTCTGTGGGCCTCATCCATCTTGGCAAGTCTCCCCTGCCACCCCTTCCCCAAGGCCACCGATGCGGAGCCCTCTGGCTCCGCGAAAGCAGGGCCGGGCGTAGGGTGGGAAGGGGGGACCACATTCACTGGAGGAGCCCATTCATCGCCTGGGTGCCAGGCAGCTGTTTTATTCCAGTGTTGTGTATTGGGTGGTTTACGTGGTCATCAAATTAAACCCAGCCAATCGCACGTCTTTTACGGGGTCCCTTGTCATCGTGGCACAGATCCCACAGACTTCAGCAGGTTTTGAGTCACGACCTGCCAACTTCATGACTGACAACAGGGTCCCTGATCTGCAGTGGGAAGGGGAAGCAGTGAGCTGGCTCAGACTGGCGGTATTCAGACCCCCATGAGCTGAGGGGGAACCTGAGGCATTAGTCTTGGCATTTGCCCCTAGCTCCCACCACCTTCCAGGACAGGGAAACCTGTAGTCCTGTCTCTGCCACCTCCAGGCTGTGTGATCTTGAACAAGCTTCCGTTTCCTCATCTATAAGTACGGTCATAATAGTTCCCCTTACAGAGGAACTTAGTATTAAGGATTCAGTAAGATAATATGCTCCAAGTACCCCCTCATTAGTGCAGTCTGTCTGTGACATACACGTGAGGTTTAAAAGCCGCTGTAACTCCAGGTGCCCCAGGCACACTGGTGTCAGCTGTGTGTTAACTGCTTCTCTTCCCTCTGCTCTCCAGTGGCCCCTTCTTCACTCCCCTGCCCCTGCTGGGCCTCCAGGGTAGACTGGGAGCCTGCAGGTCATGCTGCTTCCTGGCATGGAAACCCCTGCCAGGGGCTGTGATCCTGGGTCCCTTCCCTATCCTTACCCTGTGCATCCTCAGTCCCTCCCCGCAAGCTGGGGTGGATACACTAGCCCTGCATCTGGGCCACACAGAGCTGGCCCATCAGCCCCAGTTAAGAGTCTGCAAATTTCAGATGGTGGTAACTCTAAGAAAGAGGCTCGTGGATTAGAAATGGACAACAGGGCTAGGTTCAAATCTGGCTTTACTGGTCCCAGCTGTGTGACCTGCAGTGACGCCTCTCTGGGCCTCAGTTTCCTCATCTGTAATGTACTGCTGGGGGAGGGGTTGTGTGGAATGCCTAGCACAGGGCCAGTGGCTTTGGAGAGAAGAGCTGCCCCAGCTGTCCCCAGGGAGGGACCCAAGGCCCTCCTATGACACGCTCAGGGTGGCTGCCCACTTGTCCCAGCAGAGCTTCAGGAGAGGGGTGCAGACAGAAGTGGGCCAGGGAGCCTCTGGCTCTCCCCCTTTCTGTGCCTCCTCCCAGGTCCTCCCTTCAGCCAGAAGAATTACTGCATTTTCCCTAAACCTCGCCAGGCGCTCGGCCCTTGCTGGCAGAGCAGGTCCACAGGCAGGACAGGCTGGGAACCCCACCAGGCGGGAAGCACCGCCCAAAAAGGTCCCCTCCATATCTGTGATGGGTCCTCAGCACATCTTTGTTTAAATTAATGAGGAGCCCCACATTTTCTTCCCTACCAGCCTGCGCCACTCTCTGGCAGCATTATAAGCAACACAAGGGGAGATGGTCAAGGGGGAGGGGGACACGGCCTCTACCTCCCCAAGCCCAGGGAGGCCTGGGGAGAGCACCCTCACCTCCAGAAAGCCCCTCCCCTGTGAAGGTAGGAAACCCAGCCTGCCTGCCTGGGCTCAGTCCAGCTGCTCCACTTACTAGGGTGGCCTCGGGTCTCAGGCCTTATCTGTGAAACGGGACCATGAACGATCCACTACCCTGGGTTTGTGTAAGGATAAAGGACAGTTTTCTTGAAGCCTGGACAGAGAGAGGGCCTGATGCTCAGTGGTGGACAGACACAGGGACCAGGGCTGTCACGGCACTTCCCTGCCGGTGCGGAGGGGAGTGTGGGATTGTAGTGCAATTGGGGCTCCCGATCAGACCAGTCTAGGCCCCCCGGAGGCAAGTCCTCAGGGCAGGGGGCTGGATGCCACGACCCTCAAGGCCCTTCTAACCACACACGGCCCAACTTCACGCCTGATCCGTCTACTGGTGCCATAGAGAACTTGCATTGCGTGGTGGATGGGGGTAGGGATTCTTTTAAAGCCTAGAGTTAATTATTTTTCTAATTATATGCTGCATGCATTATGCAGCAGTAGTCATCACTGGTGGTAATGGCAGGCAGGTATGTAAATCCACTAAAAATGTACCGGGAGCTCATCTCCCCTCCTAGGCTGTCTGGGCTGCACGGGGGCGGGATGGGCTGAACTTCAGAGAATGCAAATCGCTTTAAAAAAACAAGACTTCCAAAATGGGTCTTAGGAGGTTAATTATATTGATAACAGTGTTCGATATTAAACTGTTCAGGGCCAGGAGAGGGTGGGGGAATGAAAGGAAACACATGTAATTTTGTTTCTTTCTCTCCCAGCATTATTTAATAAGAGATTCCTGCACCTGACATTTCCCTCTGTCTGTATGCATTTTTAGTAAAACTGCCTAGACTTGGGCTTAGTTTCTTTGGGGGTGAGAAAAGGAGAGGCTGGGGAGTTCTAGAGGTAGGAGAGAGGCCTGAGGGCCTTCATTTTGGGCAGGGAGGAAGGAAAAGAGGACAGCCCCTGAAACAGGGCCGCGGTCCCCGGGGTCTGCACTGTGGGCTTCTAGTGGCCAGTGGCAGGATCCAGGCAGCCAGGGGCTCTGGGAGGAGTGGGGTGACTGAAGGGCTGGTGTGGTGAGGCTGACTGATGACAGAGCAGAGACCTGGAACTGGTTGCAGGTTGGGTGCCCCCGGAGCTGTGTGGCATAGACTACAGCAGGCCCTGGTCCTGGGGAGACCTCCTGTCTAATTAGGACAAGTTGATTGTCCAACCCCCAGAATATAATAAACTACCAGTCAGAGTATGTTCCATCTTGTTCATGGGCCTAGCCCCAAGCCTGGCCCAGGGGGTGCTCATAAACATTTGTCAAATGAATGAATGCATGACTACGCCAGAAAGGCCCCTGAATCTGAAACCCAGGACTTGGCAGTAGGAGAGAAGAGGGAGGCTGGCCCTCCTTCAGCCCCACCCCAGCGGGGAGCAGTGAGCCAGGGCCATGGCACAGTAGCCCAGAGAGGCAGAGAGACTGGCCTAAGTTGTGCAGTGCGTGATAAAGGAGCCTGACACGAACGCAGGCCTTGAACTCCGGTCCTCCCTTCCCATTGCGTTTCCCTTCCCTGGTGTCTTACCCCTGTCCTTCTGCCAGGGAGGCCCCACCCTGGGATGGAGCAAACCCAGGAAAGACCCCCTGCTGTCCCCACTCATCTCCTCTGATGTGGGGTGACCAGCCAGGAGCTGTCCAACTACAGGTCTGCCTCCAGACATCAGAGGCTGGCCCCACTTTCTTAGAGGTGCCCTGCTTCACTCCCCCCTGCAGATGCGCTCAGGGTGCAACCCACTCTCAGGACTGGGGAGAGAGGGGCTCTTGCAGATCATCTGCTTTTAACAGAGGAGGAAAAATCAAGGCCCAGTGAGGGGAAGCACAGGTGCAGCTGTGGACAGCCCTCTTTCTGTCCACCTCCGCCGGCCTTGGCACTGACTCACAAACCCTTTCCTGGGGGTTGGCATGGGAGGCGACAGTGGGCACTTCCAGGTGAAGCAGGGTCTTGTCGGGGCTGCTTTCCCCAGCGAGTGGATCTGCAGCCTCTCCGGCCCGGTGGGGTCAGGCCAGGCAGTGGCAGTAAGTGACCAGCCTGAGCACCTGCTGCATGCTGGGCCCTTCACAAATTGTTCTTTCCAGCTGGCCACGGCCCCTCAGAACCTGTGCCCCAGGGCCTTTGCACAGAGGGGAGCGCACTCAGGGAGGGGAAGTGAAGTGCTGAAGGTCACACCGCTCACAGATCAGAGGCCAGGGCACCAACCCCGCGTCTGACTGGCCCCACAGCCCAGTCCTCAGGCAGCGAGCACCAGGCACTGAACAGGTTCTCCGCACATAGTCGGGGCGAAAGCCTAGGGAACCATAGCCAGCTGTTCCCTCCCTTTGGCCTCAGCCCCAGGATGACCCCTCCCCCACAACCCCTCACAGGGGCTGGGAGGAGACAGGGACAAGTGGCAGGGAGGCTGGTGGACAGGGGCCAAGCTCAGGCTCTGAAGGGCCCCACTGCTGGGCCGGCGCCTTTATAATAAATAACAGCAAATAGCCCATCCGCAGGGCATCTTTCACGCTGGTGGCTAATAACGCACTATTAATGCCCCTGCAGACGGCGCGCACGCCATGCTGCGCTGACGAATGTCCCGGCCCGGGTGCCGTCATCAATCAGCTGGGGAAGTGCTTGGGGAAGTGTCATTTTCCATCTTGCTAATGAATTGGGACTTCCCTGCCCTGCCCAGGTGCCGCCTCCGCTCCAGGTTGCCTGGCGTTTATGTTTGGGGAGGCCTGGGGACAGGGGGGACAGGGGGGACAGGGCTGGACCCTGCCCCCACCCGGCCCAGCCCTGGCAGGCCTCAGGGCACCTGCTGCCCTTCTCCGGGCCGCATGCAACTCTTACCAACCAAGGGGCTGAGCGGGGAAACCAGAGCAGATGATGCTCATAAGCCAGCAGGTGTCTTTGGATCAACCCCACCTGTGGCCACCTCGCCAGTGCTTCCGTCACCAAAGGTTTTGCCTCCCCAAGGCTTCACTGCTGTCCTCCCTTTTGGGCAAACTTGGAGGGGCTCCAAGTGAGACCTCCCTCCGCGGCCAGCAGGGCCTGGAAGGGATGTGTGTGCACCGCAGTTTACTGCTTGAGAGGCCACTCCCTGGCCCCTGGGACTAGCCACCCTGGAACAGAGCCCAGCGGCGCAGGGCCACCAGGTGGCGAAGGACCCTTCCCCTGGCAAGCAGGAGTGGCCCCCTGCCTGAACTGTTGTGTGCGGGGTGGGTGGGATGGAACCACAGACCTGAGGGGCTCTGTGGGACACTAGTATGACCCAACCCAGGTGGAGAGCGGGCCCCAGCGGTCCGCATGTGCTCTCCGGGTACAAGGAGCCTGTCCCCATCCTCCTCACCTCCTTCCTGCCGCCCTGGAGCCCGCCGGGCCTGGTGGGCTTGCTGCTCAGGATGCCGCACGTGGGTCTGGGTGGGCCTGGGCCGCGCTCACATTCTGGCATGTAGCCCTGGCACTCGGAGTGCAGACCACCGACTCGGGGTGCTGCGTGGCACGGGGGACTCCCTGGGGCGCAGGCGTGAGGCCCGGTGCTCCTTGAAGTCACATGCGGCTGTGGGCCCGGAGCAGCCTGCTCCGTGCTGTCTTAAGCCGCGGGCTGGCGGCTGCCCCGTGAAGGAGGGGCACGCGTGGGCGGCTGCAGAGGTGTCCTCTGAGGCCCTGGGCTCCCGCGCGCGGCCTGAGGGTTTTCTGGGCCCCTGCTCCCCAGGCATGCCCTATGGCCTGGCACCCATCCTGCGAGGGTGGCCTTCTGCTGTCCTCTTTCAATTTTGCTCTTTTGTCTGTTGGCCACCACCTTCTCCAGAAGGCTTCTGCGTGGCTTTTACCCCCTTTTCTTTACCAAGTTTCTTCTTTCAAGTCCCTTTAAATGTCTTGGCAGAAAGGGCTCCGGTGCAGAGAGCACTCTTGCGTGACAGGGACGGGAGGGGGCCACTCTCCAAAGACTCCGTGTTCCTGCCACTCAGGCTGAGGCTCCAGGGGGGAGGAGGGGCTCCATTACCCCCAGCGGAGTTCAGATGTTCACCGCAGGGCCAAGCTGTTGACATGCACCTCGGGCTGTCAGGCCCCACGGGCCCCTCTGGAAAGATGCTTGGGGGGTTGGGGGGTGGGCGGCGCTCAGCCCTGCTTGGCTGCTCCTGTTCGTAGAGAGGTTTTCTTGCTGGAGAGGCAGGGGTGGGGGACAGGTTGTTCCCGCTTCACTTCCTCGTCTTGTCTGTCCAAAAAGGAATCCTTCCTCCCCGCTCTCTGCCTCCTCACCTGCCAAAAACAATAGGAGTGATTAAGCTTCAGAATTAGGAACCACCTGGGGACAGACCGCCTGAGCGCAGCCCCGCTCCTCCCGTCCCTCCCAATCCTGAGCCCAGGGGGGCTGGGACTCCTCCACCCCCTCCCTTCTCTTTTCAAATCCAGATAACAAACAGCTGGCCAGCAAGCCCTCTTCCTCTCAGGGCCCTGTTCCCCCTCGGCTGGGGGTGGGAGGGCTGGGAGGAGAAAGAAAGTTCTGAGAGTCCCTGGACCTGCAGGGCCCCAGAGCTGGCCCCCCTCGCGCCGGCACCGGCTCTACTCGCTAATGTCGTTCAAAGGATCAGGCCACCGTGGCCTCAGCCCCCAGAACAAGAACTACCTTTCTTTCCCCTTTCCCCTTTCCCCTTTCCCCTTAGGAAGCCAGAGCATCGGGCAACCGGGGTATTGATGTCTACCTCTCTCTCTTCTCTCTCTTTCGACCACCCCACTTCCCAAGCCGGGGCCAGTGCTCCACACCCCCAGCTGCCCTTCCCCTGAGACCTGGGCGCAGGGCCGGCTGTTTGCGAATCCAAGACAAAGCCAGAGCCCAGGCTGCCTCTCATTAGCGTGGCCCTCTGGTCAGCACCCTCTCATTAGCGCAGGAAGGCCCGGTGCCCCAGTGTCCGCACTCCCCCTGCAGGAGCCCCTCTTTGGAAAAGTGCTTTCATTACACATCTGAGTGTCAGCTCTGGTCTGAAATGGGATCCAGATGGGCTCGGCGGCGTCTGGGCACTTTTCTTTGTAGGGACGAAGGTGGCCGGTTTGAGAAATACTTGTTGTCTGGGACTGTTCCAAATAAAAACGAAAAACAGAAAAGACAAGACTTTCTACGGTTTTAATAAGCCCAGAGCCCAGACTGGGGGCTTCTGGCCCACCGGGCGCCCTGCCTGGAGGGGTTGCTGGCGAGGTGGAGTGCAGGCTGATGGGGTTGACAGGATGGGGAGGCTTCTCCAGGAGCCAGGAGGCTGGAGAACCAGCAGGCCCCAGGTGACATCAGTCTTGAGGTGTGAGCAGGCCGGTGGGGGCTGCACCAGAGGGAAGATGAGGGCAGGCTCCCTCCTAAGGGGGTGATGATACCAGGCTCCAGCCTGGGCTTTTATGGTTATTTCACTCATGTGATTTCATCCAATTATAAACGATAACTTCTCTATGAAGGCGGGAGATGGAAGGAGTCCTGGGCTGGGGCCCAGGGTGGGGGCAGAGTGGGCAGCATCCTGGGACCCCGAAGGCTCCAGCCAGTCATGGCTCCTGATTCCCCCTGACAGATGCCACCTGAGCTATTTCTGAAATGATGCTTCATCCTGTTTGCACAGGGCCCCCCAGTGACCCTCAGGATCAGGGCATCGCCCCTATAACAGCTTCCAAGGCCCCATAAGGCCCAGCCCTGGCCCTGTTTGGTCCACCCCCTGTCTCCCATCTCTTCCCCCAGACACCCCGATCTGGATCCATGGGACCTACCCCATGCTGTTCCCCCTCCTGCAAAACTCCACCTAGCATCACCCTCACCACCTCCATTGGGGAACATAGTCACACCAACTTGCCTTCCCTGTGGCCCTGCCTAGGAACCCCAGGTGCCCCACATGTCCCAGACCCCATTGATAGTGGGTTGCTCAACTGTTTCTGCCTTGGGTGAGTGGGTGCCTCGTGGGCCTTCGAGGTGAATATTCCACCACCAGACACCTGTGGGCAGTGCGTGGCGGTGTGAGCTTGTTCCACGTACAGGCCCCTCCTGATGACCGTTAGTATTCACCTGGCCTGGGAATGAACATAAATGTGCTCTTCTGCAAAACACCTACCACCAGAGCCACTGAGCCCCCTGTGGGCACACGACTGGCTTGAGGAAGCCGAAACCACACCGTGTAGACAGTTAGTGGTGGCAAGTGGACTTTCTACGTGGTCAGTCAAGGTGACCAAGGATGAAATGAATCTGTGGGGTCCCAAGGGTTTGGTAACCGGGAGCCTTCTTTGGTCCCTGCCTCTTTGGCCAGCTCATGGGCCCTGTCCCCATGAGGCTGCCTCTGCCCACTGCCACCTCACCTCGCCTTCCCCGTACCCACTGGCCGCAGGTCTGGTGTCTGTGTTCAGGAGCCGGAGAACCATTTTTTGGGTCAACGTAACAAAAGTTTCCATTTGTAACTGCCTGCAATGCCTATACAGTTTTATTTTTTTGTTGTATTCCGTATCATAACTGTATAAAAGAAATTTGAAAGTGGGGAAAGAAAGCCAAGGGCACAAGCTGCGTCTCCACACCACACTGCATTTTCCATTTACAAGGGAATGTTATCCTTTTCCAGGTCACCCCCGCTTTGCCATCTCCCCTGCGCCTTGGGACCGCCCAGCATGGCTGGCAGAGTAGGGAGGACTTAAAAAATAAACGGAGGGAACTTATCCAAAGTGGGACGGTGTACCTGACAGCCAGGGCCTGACCTCTGAGCCAGTTCCCTTCTGCCCACACAATGCCCATCTCAGCACGGCAGAAACACACTGTCAACCTAACACCCGGTGGCCTCTGGGCCCTTGCCCTGAGACACTCAGGGTTTCTCCTGCGGCCCTCCCATGCAATCATCCATCCGTCTAGCAGAGCAGCCACTGGTTTGCAAGGGGCCCGCATGGAGGCACACAGAACAAAGGACAGAATGGAAGGGAAAAGCCTGCACTTAGCCTGGGGGCGTGAGTTATGCCTGGGGCTTCCTGGGGGAAGTTCTGGGGCCCTCGCACTTCTTGTCGTCACCGTCACAGTCACCGTGAGCTCAGTGGTGAACCAGAGTGGGCAGGTGTGGCCCGTTTCCCCCTGACCACCTGTCCATCTTCCAGAGCCACCACCCCACCTCGGGACCTCAGGGCTTCCCCTCAGCGGAAATGCTCTTCATCGTTCCAGTTCCTGGCTGCCTGAAAGAGCGCTCCTTGCTGATACTAATTCTCAGATTAGCAATTAGCCCTCCTGCCTCATTTCAACCTATGGCTCTTAGGACAGGTTTTTATGTGCATGTTATTAATCAGACGCCTAGGATGTGCTGCTGGAAACCCAGGTGGGCTTTATGGCGGGTGGCTCAGCCAAGTGGCGTTTTAAATGAACACCACGCCGCTCACCCCCTCCCTGGACAGCGGCGAAGAAAGCAGGGTTTAGATCCCTATAAGCACGCCAAAGCTGGCGTGCGCCGGAAGACCCCGTGTTTTCTTTCATTTCGGACGCTGAGGTCAGCATCTGTGTCTGACCTTCGGAGATGAAAGGGCCCTTTGTGACTCAAACCTGGGGTTTGTTCTGTGGCTGCTGACTTCCTCCACAGTCCATCTGTTTCCCCCACTGCAGTGGGTCACTGCCCTGGTGCCAGCATGGGCTGGGGGGCTGTCACAGCCACGGTCCCTGGTCCCTCTCTCTGGCGCACGCAGGGCAGGGAGAGTGGACTGTACGGGGGCCATCGAGGCAGAGGGTGGGGTAGGAGGCCCATTTCAGGCTGAGGGGCCAGCATATGCGAAAGCTCAAAGGTGGGAGGGCTTGGTGCGCTGAAGGCTGGAGTCCTGGAGCTCTGAGTTCTAGGAGGGCCGTAGTCTGTGCTGAAGTGGGAGATGGGATTCCGGCACTGGGAGCAGTTCGGAATGCTCTGCTGAGGGCCTGTCTTCCTCCTGAGGGAAGTGGGGAGCTGGCAGGGTGCCTGGGCAGGGTGCAGCGTGAGCAGGTCTGCAACTTAGGGTGGCTGAGGACTCTTGCAAGCACTACCATAGGGAGTCAAGGTGC
Organism: Noctilio leporinus; assembly: GCA_004026585.1. Taxonomy (NCBI): domain Eukaryota; kingdom Metazoa; phylum Chordata; class Mammalia; order Chiroptera; family Noctilionidae; genus Noctilio; species Noctilio leporinus. The sequence continues at coordinate 96,990 of PVIW01001438.1, read as the reverse complement.
CACGGGCAGGGGCAGCCAGAAGGCCTCTGGAGGGGGCTCCAGTCCCTCCCCCTACATCGTCAGACCAGACAGCCCCACCCTGCCCCCTTCTCAGTCACTCTGGCCCCCAGGCTTGGCACCAACACAGCAGCCCCATGGTGGGTGAGAAGGGCGGAGGCGAGAGAGCCTGCGTACGTGGTGTGAACCCTCCAAGCCTCCACTCTGCTAATTAAACTGTTTTCTGACAAAGCCCAGGCTTTTGGGGCTGGGTGTTTGAGCGAGTGTGTGAGCCAGTCCGTGGGCGGCTGCAGGAGCTGCCACTGCTGGGCCCACGGGCCTGGGCCGCTGCCAGGGCCCACCCTCAGAGACAGACCGCCAGGGAGCTGGGCGGCAGGGCCAGAGCAGGGAAGCCAACACTCCAGGCACCCGGGGGCCAGCTCTTCCAGGGCAGAGCTTCTCCAGGGGAAAAATGGGACTTCTGCCATGACAGGTAGCTCTTTCTCCCTCTGCCCCGCCATCCATGTGTGGGTTGGAGCCAGGACCTGGGGAACAAGGGCAGCTACTTAGCCAGAGGTAGCCTGGGAATTCACACCCATGTCCAGGTGCTGGGCTGGCAGAGCCCTGGACTGCTAGCACCTGCCCACCGGGCCCAGCAGCCCCTGCCCTGCGCCCAATGCGGGTCTGGAGGCCTGGCCCTCCCAGTTCAGGGCGCTGCCCCCACAGTCAGCCAAGTAATAGAAAGGCTGCCAAGTGGGCACTGCCTCCCCCAGGCCATGGCGCAACAGAAGAGCGGGCAGGACCCTGAAGAGGCGTCTAATGCTCTCGAGCCTTTGAACTCTCCTCTGGGCAAGGGTGGATGGCAGCAGGCGCTTCTGTGCCAAATGAGCAGTGGGAGGTCAAGGGGACAGAGCCAGCCAGGGGCAGGCGGCTGGCCGCTGAGAAGGGGCAGAGGCAGCATGGGGCTCACAGCCCTCCACAGGCTGCCTGGAGGGAGGGCACAGTGGCCGGGGCCTGCCGGGGCACGACAGGGGCCAGGAGCGGCAGGCCTGGGCCTGCTCTGGACTTGGGCTCCTGGGAAGGAGGCCGCCTGCTGGCCGAGCCCCACCCGCAGGGCCACTGTCCCTCTGCTCTGAACGAAGATGTTTTTGGTGCCGCCAGCAGAGGCCAAACCTGTCTCAGGAAACTGAGGCACCGCTTTTGCCAGCAGAACAGTGGCTAAGCCTTCCTCATCCAGAGCCAGTGTGGGTGGTGGAGCTGGGAGGCAGAAGACCCAGTCCCTCCTGGCCACCCCGACTCTGCCTGGTCACACAAAGAGCCCTTCTCACATGTGTCAGCTCCCCTCTGCCACTGTCCCCTTCCCTCAGTCTGCTCCCCGGCCTCAGATTCTTTCAGGAGCCCCACAGAGCACCAACACTGGCAGGGGCCAGGGTCCTGTGTGCACCCTGGGGACCATGCACTCCCCTCCAGTCCCTGTGTCCAAAGGCAGTCCTCTTAGACCTCCACCAGGGACCACACTCCAAGCCACAAGCTGGGGATTCCAGGCCACACACCTGCGTCCTCCTGGTGGCGCAGGTGGGGCTGGGGGAGGCTGCCTATTCTTCCACAAGTCCGTTCCCTCCCCCCCAGGGTGCCGGCCTCCGGCCCCCAGGGACAGACGCCTTCTCTCCGGGCTCTCCGGTTTTCCCTGCACCAGCAGAAGCCTGAGCCAAGGGACTTGCGCCTCTGCGTTGGAAATCTCCCGCCCCCTCCCCTCCTTCCCGTAAACACCCTCTCCAGGAGCAACGCGCGCCCTGGGCCCAGCGGCCAGACTTGGTTAATATTTACAGCAAGTGGCTCAGGAAGCTATTAGCTTCCTTTTCTTGTTGTTAATTGAAAGAGAAAAAAATGGTTGTAACACTTCAAAAGGACTTAAAGTGCAGCAGCCTGAGAGACCCACTGGGTTGGGAGGAAGGGACAGAGAGCGGGGGTACTTTAAATAAATAAAGGCAGCCCACCCCTCACACGAGGCTGGACTGAGGCTTCCTCCTATCTCTGCAGACGCGTGGCTCTCCTCTGAGGTTTCCTTGCTGCCTCTCACAGTGTATTTTCCTTTTCATTTGGGAGCCTGCCTTAAGGAGAGAGGGAGGAAGAAAAAGGCTACTTGGAGCACTTTTGTTCATGATGAGGCTCTTTGAAGTTGCAGCTAGCGAGGCCCTGGTACCGTTGCTTATGGTGGGGGGCCCCGCCTTGCACGGCAGCTGCAGCCCATGAGTTCCCCTGATCTGGGGCCACCAATAACATGCCTCCTAGGGTGCAGGCCCAGCCAGGGGCTTCCCAGGCCCCTGACCTGGGGGAGTGCCTTGAGGAAGCGCTGGGACCTCAGTCCCCCAGGGCCTCCAGGATGGGGATTCACTTTCTGAATCCTGGCAGACTCAAAGCTGGGGTCCCTGTTGCCAGACCTCTGCCTCCCACGCCACTCGCCCTAGAGAGAAACGATCCTGCCCACAGCGAGGGCACAGCCAGCTTCTGGCACCTGCCCCACACTCAGGTGACTGGATGGCTGGTTCAGCGGTCTGATAGGGTGGTCTTCACTCCAGGAGCCCACCGTTCAGTTCTGTCTGACAAGTGACCCCTCCCCCAGGAAGTCTTCTCTGACCCTCCCTTGTTCCTGGCTTGCTTTAGGCTGGTCTCTCGGGCTCCCCTGGGACCCAGCTCTTCATCAGCCGGGTCTCGTTTCTGGAGAGCAAGGCTGCTGACTAGTCCTGATCGTTGCTGGGTGGGCTACATAAAGGAGGCCTCCACCCTGCGCCCTCGCCACGGTGCCCAGGACCAGGCTGTATGGGGGAGGGGCGGGGAGGCAGCCACTTGGCAGAGAGGTCGGAGGGAGACGAACATGTCCAGCAGGGTGTAGGTGACCCAGGCTTCCTTCCCCTGAAGCCTGCCCGTGTGGCCATGCTGAGCTTCCTCTGGCAGGCCCACGCAGCCTTGCCCTCCTCCAGGGGCTCACCGCCCCCAGCTCTGAAGGGCGAGGGCCGCCAGCAGCAGCAACAACTATAGCCGATGTGGCTGAGCTGTGACAAGGACCCAGGCACACAGAGCTAAGAGCTTGATGTGGGTGACAATGACATAGCGACACCAGCAGTAGCATCCTCGTATTGAGTCACTGCCCTGGGCCCACAGGCACTGCTGTCAGCACTTCAACCTTCCACCTAAGGAAGCAGAGCCACGTAGGAGCCGCCCAAGGTCATACAGTGGGTCCACATCCACTCTCATCTCTGCTCTGTGCCCACGGTGGCATCACCTGCGTGGCCAGGAATGAGAGGGCTGGGCTCAGACAGGCAGGAGGCTGCAGGCCCGAGTTGCCTCCCCAGATTCACAGGCACATGAGCATGTTACAGGCTCTGAGAAGTCCTGTCTTGTTTGCTCTAGTGATTCCCTGCGAATATGCTGGGAGATGTCCTGTGGTGTTCACACACCCCCTTAACCAGTCTTTGGGAAGAGCCTAACGTGCCCGGGCCCTGGCCCTGTGTAGGTGACATGCCGCAGTGAGGACAGGCGTGTCCCTGCCCTTTGCTTCACACCTAGCTCAGTGCCTGGCACACAGTAGGGACCCACACCTTCAGCAAATGAAGGCCAAGTGGGGGAAGGAATGGATGGGGTGGCTGGCTAGGTCAGGGCCAGGGGCGCCCCATGTTCTGGCCACACGCAGTCTCACTCCCGTCTCCTACTCTTCCAGTCCCGGGCCTGGTACCAGCCCCTCCGCCACACCCAGCCTCCAGCCTCCCCGTGGCAGGGAGGCCCACATGCCTCCTCTGTGCCTGCCAGGCACGGCACCTCTTCCCTCCCAGCTCTGCGCCTCCAGCCTTGGCATTCCGATCACATCCCCCAGCCCTGCCTGGAATACTAATTCTCCAAGATGAAACCATCCGTGTTTAATTTTTTTGAAGAGCCAGGTGCAAAGAAAAGACCAGAAAAGGGGAGGCTTGGGTGGGTGGATGTGGGAGGCCTCCTCAGGCTCTTTTCAGGGCTGCTCCTTTGAGGGTCACCCTGGTGGTCACACTGTTCCTGGGGAGGGCCAGGCGGGCGCAGCCCTGTGCAGTGCCACGGGCCACCCCAGACAACCACGCTGCCCCCTGCAGGCCAGGGAGGGGGTGGCCCCAGTTCCCAGTAGGTAAGGGCCCGGGAAGGGGCCACGCTGGAGGCTCTGGCCTGGGAGCAGTTTTCTGAGGCCCTAAGGAGGGCACCCCCTTAACTAAGAGTGTACAGCCAGGTTCTCTTGTCCACCGTCTGCCAATGAGGTGTCTGCCCCACTCCTCTTAGAAAGTGCAGCCTGGGCTGGGGCCACAGTGGGAACAGAGGGTTGGCTGGAGAGGCAGGAGAGCTGGCGTGGCCTGAGGGTCCGAGCAGGGAGTGTGCTCTGCGCTACTTGACCTTGGGCAAGCCCTTGACCTCTTGGGCCTCCGCTGCCTCCGTGAGTGCTGGGATGTGGCGACAGGGTCAGCAGGGCCGAGGCTGGAAGAACAGGTGGTTGACAGTCTGAGTCAGAGGTCTGAGCACAGGCCCCGCACACACGCACATGACTTCCAAAGCCTCGCTACTTGGGGCCAGCGGATTCAGTCTCTGAGCATCTTACGGGAGATGGCTAAGGGGCAGGTGAGGATCAAAGGAGGCACCACTGGCCCCTGAGGCCCGTCTGGCACTCTCCTGGCACAGACAAGTCAGCTGTGGCTACTGGAACCTGGGAGGCGGGAGTGGAACAGGACAAGCGCTTGAATCACTGAAGCCTCTTGGCTCAGCTTCCCGCCCCTCAGCCCTTCCCACCCCCACCAGCCAAGCTGACTGCTTAGCTTGGTGCCACCTCCCCCCAGCATCCCAGTTTAACGGCCTAAGGCCCCCAGAGGGAAGGATGGAAGTGTAACGGCAGGAAACATGACAGAACATGAAACACGGTGAAATCAGCTGTGTAAATTATAAAACCAAATCTCAGCCCCGCTCCTTCCAAGGCAGGGTAAATGCTGGCTAATGCGCTGCTGGCTGCATGTGCTGGGGTGGGGGCCCGAGGGCGCCCTGAACCCCTTTACCTGGTTTTCTGTCTGTTGGCTCCAGCTGCCCTCCCCTTTGGGCCCCCCTTCCCCTCCAGGCAGCTACTATAGTAGGATTTCTGCCCTGGAGTTAGCCCCCTATCAGACCCTGGCCCAGACCCCTACTGGGCTGGTCCTTTCCCCACCCTCTCCCAGGTCCCTGCCTCCCTGAGGTTCTCCCCAAGGGCCCAGGCGCTGAAGCCCTGAACCAACCACTCAGGCCCTGCTCCCCTGGGCACCCACATGACACAAACCCCAACTGCCTGATGGAGAGACCCGCTGCTGTCCCCAGGTCCCCCGAGTCTTGTGACACCTCTGCCGCAGGATATGGTCTTGGTTGGTGGTCAGGGAGGAGGCCTGGGCCTGCCCAGCACTCTAGCTGCCCACCCCTGCCTCCATTTCTGTCTCCTCCCCTGTGCACTGGGCCACTGGCCTTCCTCTCTCGTCCCCACCCCGCCGTGTCACAGCCACCTGTGAGCACAGAGCTGGAACAGGGAGGGTGACTCCAAGCAAATGTGTTTTTTTGGCCACCTCCCCTCTGCTTCAGGGACTACGTCATAAATTATTATCGACCCTGGTGCCGGCTGGGGCTGGAGACCAGATGGGCAAGTACAGCAGCGGCTCAATAATTGTGCCCTGCTGCCTGGATTTCCTTATTTGTGGCTTTCCTGCCCACGAGAAGCGTGACGATAAATAACTGCTGACTATTAGGTCCCTTGGCTGGAAAAAACACCTTTGGCTCCATTTCCCCGGGACAACTGAGGGCTGGAGACCTATACACATCCGGTCTGCCCTTCGGGGTCAGGACTGATTTTCCCAGCGCCCTGTCCCATGTGGAGTCCCAGCCCCGATCCTCTAGCCAGAGACCTCCTTCCTGGTGTTGCAGGTGAGGAAACCGAGGCTCAGAGATGTTAGGTCCTTGCCCCAGGTCTGGAGGGATGTCCAGGGGGACCCACAGGTCCTGGTTTGTCAGGGACGTGACCAGTTTTAGCATAAACCCCAGGGAACCTGGGACAGCTGGCCACCTAGCTCTGGTCTCACAGCTGGTAAACAGCAAAGTCAAGGCCGGGACCCTGCTCTTTCCGACCCACAGCCCGTGGGTGCTCTGAACTGTTGTGAAATGCGCCCCTCTTTTCCATCACCCGCCTGTCTTGTTCCAAGCCACAGCTCGCAGGGAGGGAGGACAGCAGGTGGAGTCTGGGTTCTCCGACTGCGTCCCTCCCTTGCTGGTGGCCCTCTCTGTGGGCCCGGTGCCCACTGCCTCCCCCACTCCTCAGGCCTGAGGGGCAACAACTTCCCAACGTCGCCCCGGACAGCCTCCCTTCCTTGGCTGGTTCCCCTAACCCTGCCCACCATACACGCTGACCCCCCGCCTACCTCAAGCCTGGCAAGTTCAGTGTCCTTTCTGTCTGTACTGACCTGTAGCGTGCTCTTAACCACCCTGTAAGGAACCAGATTGTCCCCATTTCACAGACGAGGCAACAGTGAACCAGAAAGATTGACACGCAGCTGTGATAAAAACAACCTGGCTCTGAGTCTGTGCCGCGGAAAAACTAAAACTCAGAGGGGGGGGGGGGCCTGCCCGAGGCCAGGAGAGACTACCTAGAAAGGGCTGGGCACCCTGGAACCCCAGGGATGGGGGGCAGAGCTGTTGGGGGCTGCCAGGCAGCGTGCAGCCCTTCACAGGCATCCCGGGCATGGGACCCCATGGGCGGAATGAGAAGGTGATGCACATCACGTTCGTCCACGGGTCACCACCAACCTGGCCCATCAGAGAGGTGGAGTGGGTGCTCCTTCCTGTCCCCACAGCCCCAGGGCCCTTATTTGTTTTATTTGCCATTTTATGGAGGGGTGAAGTGTGCAGTCAGCCCCACCACCCACCCTGTCACCACCCCCATTGCACAACTGAGCAAACAGAGGCCCGGGGCAGCTAGGAAACCGACCTAAGCTGGCCTCTCTGGGAAGAGTCAGAGCTGTGACTTGAGCTGAGCCTTTCTGCCAGAAGAGCCCCCCGTGGGACCCTGGCCCAGGCCTTCAGGGTCCCCAGCTAATGACACAGAGCTTCTACCTGGGACTGCCAGTCGGGGCCCTTAGCCAGCACAGCAGCCTGAACGATCCCCAGGTCTGGCTGTACGTGACTGTCCTCCCTAAGGCAGGCAGGCCACGCTGCCCCACAGTCACATAGAGCATCAGACCCGGCTATCCCCACGCCAGCTCAGGCCGCAGGTGGTGTTGGGCCCAGCGGGCGGCAGGGGAGGGACTTGGAAGATTAACGAGCTGGGTTAAAATTTAATTTGGGCGGAAGATCCCAGCCAGCAGAGCCGGCTGCCCCAAAACATGGCCTGGTCCTCATGACTCCTGCCTGCCCACCGGCCCATGCCATGCTTAGACCTGGCCCCTGTGCCAGCCCTCCCGCCCCTCCCCGGAAGGCAGGCCGCCACCGCCGAGAGATCATAGCACCGAATTTGATTTGGGGTGGGAGCAGCGGGCTCTGAGCCTTGTTTGCACTTCAGCTCCAAATTGAACAGGACAGTATCAGCTGTGCGTGGGAACGGCCTCCCTGTGGTGCCCAGCCATTCCCTCAGTGTTGCCTCCAGAGGCACCCTGCCAAGCCCACTAGCCAGCCCCCTTCACTCGGACAGGTGGCCCCACCCAGCTGCCCTCTGTCCCCAGCACCCTGATCCTCCCTCTGGCGAGGCCTCCTGGGCTGGAATCCCAGACACACTAAGGGACCTAATACAAACAACTGAATCTCTTGGAGCCTCAGTTTCCTCATCTGTAAAATGGAACAGTCTATAAAATAGGGCCTACGTACTGTTATTAGCTGACATCATAATATAACCATGGTCCTAGACATGGTTTCTCCACCTCTGAGGGCCTCAGTTTTCCCCACCTTACTGTCACAGGGCAGTCCCCAAGCTGCAAGGGGTGGGAGGAGTTGGGGGTTTGCAGAGCTGGGGAGCTCTGGGGAGCTCTGACTTTCCAATCACCCAGTGGTCAGGGCATCACCTCTTTGGACCTGGGGCTGCAGCTTTGGGTTCGCCCCAAAGCTGGCTGAGCAACCTTGTCACCACTGGGTGATTTCCTGAGTGGGTGCTGGGCACCCGTTTCACAGACAAGGAAGTGAGGTTCAGGGAGGTGAAGAACTGCCCAAGGCCTCTGCGGAGGTCAGCAAACTCCAGGTCTCAGAGCTCAGGCTCCTCCCACTGCCCCTGAGACTTCCGCCACTTCCCAGCTGCCGTCCAAGGTGTGGTGTTACAGAAGGCAAGGGCCTGCCCCTGCCAATGAGGCAGGGCGGGAGATGCTGAGGGGCCAGGGCTGCTGCTACTCAGGACAGAGCAACCGGCCCCCAGCACTCAGACAGATGCCTGCCCTAGGGCCAGCCAGCACCTCTCACTGCCCCTGGCAAGCATCCAGGCCCGGAAATAGCCGTGTCACCTTTGGAGACTGAATGCCTGTCGCTGGCTGCTCTGCCCTGGCCTGGGGAGAGGCTGCAACAGTCCAAGATTGCACAGAGCGTGTGCGTGTACAAATGCATACACACACCTACACGCATATACCCATGCATGCACACTCCTCCACGTGAGCATGCTCACCTACGCAGACTCACACTGTGCCCCGGGACGGGGAGGGACAGACTTCAGATGCCACCGGCTTGGCCTCACTGCTAACCTGCCCTCCTGAGGGACCAGTGAAGATCCAGCCCAAGCCCCACACAGTTCTTCTCCAGCTGTGTGACGTCTTCGCACTGTGCACAGCAGTGCTTGGGGGTAACCTGCACCGAGGACTGGGTGTTCCCCAGCTCTGGCCAGTGGTGGTCCTTAGCCGCCCTAATACAGAGCTGGGGCCAAGCTGTAGAGGGGGACGCGGGGCACTGTTGGGGGTCTCTCTGACCCTTTAGTCACCCCCAGGAATCCAGGGTCCTTCTTTTTTTTTTTTTTAAAGATTTTATTTCATTATTTTTAGAAAGAGGGGAGGGGAGAGAGGCAGAGAGGGAGAGAGACACATCAATGTATGGTTGCTTTTCGCCTGCCTCCAGCCACAGACCTGACTGGAGACCTGGCTCGCAACCTGGTTATGTGCCCTGGCTGGGGAATCGAACCTGCGACCCAGGGTCCTTCTTTCAGACTCTCTGGGACCTGGGAGCCTCCTCCAGGCACGCCCTCTCTCTGCTCTAGTCTGGGTTAAAGGGTGCTGTGTCCTCTTTTTGGGGGACTCAGCTCTGTCCCTAGCAAGTACTGAGCTAATCTTTCCAGTGTGCTCAGGAGGGTGGAGGGAGTAACGCGTCAATATACATGTTTGCATTACAGCATGTGGCAGAGGGGAGTGGGGGGTGAGCAGCAGGTGAGGAGTCCCTGCAGGCCCCTGCCAGCATCAGCCACCCTGCTTCCCAGCACAGGCCCATACCCTCACCTGGTGTCCCTAGTGTACCGCCCCTAGGCCCCAGCAAGAGCCACTTGCCTGTGGCTGACTCACTCTTGACCTTGGTACTGGGGTACCTAGGGAGCTTCCCAACCCTGCCACACACACACTTGCAGAAGAGCCCGGAAACAGTCCTGTCCATGATGTCGCTGTCTCCCGCTGCCACCTCTGACCCTGTCAGCTTGGCCCTGCAGCCTCTTGTTACCTACTTAGGCATTTACTTACTTATTCCCATCTCGTCCAAGGGCCAGTGGCAGCGAACTGAAATACAACCTAAGAGGAAAGAGGGCGCTAGGTTCAGATCCAATCTTCACTTACGTTTGCTGTGGGGTCACTTCACCTCTGAAAGCCTCGGTTTCCCCACCTGTAAAGTGGGGGTGCTGGTGCCTACCCAAGGGAATGCAAATGGGGTGAAATGGGAAAACACCAGGGAGCGCTTGGCATGTGGGAGGTGAGAACAGCGCACGGGTGCCCTTGTGTTTAGCAGAGGTGAGCGGAGGGAGCAGTCAGGGCAGGGCAGGTGGGGCAGGAGAGGAGGGCACTGCTGCCGCAGTGGGACAGAAACACCGGCCTTTCTCAGAGCCCTGTGCTGGCGAGAGCTGAGCTGAGGGAATGCAGCCTGGGCAGGGGTCTCAGCCTTCTCTTATGCTGAGGTCCAGGAGTCCCCTAGATTTGGGCAAACCCATATCTGCTGACCCTGGTGGGGAGCCAGACCACAACCTTTGGGTGACACCCAAATGCCCTCCGGCCCCTTGCAGGGTACTCAGAGCTGCAGGGTGAACCAGGTCTGGGGTTCTAGCCCCAGGGCCCTGCCCTCCTACCAACCACCCATACTCAGAGGCGGGGTCTTCGGCCGCTGGCCTCTGAGCCTCACTGGAATCTGAACCCAACTTTGGCCTTGAGCGCTAAGCCCCATGGCCTTGCTTACCCCCAAGATCAGCTCTGTTGTCCCCAAGCCCCAACCACCGCCTCCCCCAGGGGGCACTCCCAGCCTGCCCTGAGTGTGGCCCAGCTGCTTAGGGCTCCATCCCCTGCTGGCTTCTCTCAGCCATCAGCCACTGCTGGCCCTCCATCCTGTCTGCCATGGCCGCCCCAAGTCACCCTTCTCAAAGGGGCCTCCCTCCCAGCCGTCACCGCATTTGATACCGTCTTTCAGGCTTTCTCCCTTGACTATCTCCCCAGCTCTCCCCGCACTGCCTGTCCCCCTGCCACATCAGATCGGGTGCTCGGTCAGTATTTGTAGGATGGTGAGTAAAGGACTCACGCTCCTGCCTGGCTTCCAGCCGGCTGCAGGGCCTCTCGGCAGCCCCACGGCTTCTCTGCCGGAGGGAGCTGCGTTTGCCGCCGCCCGATGGCCCCAGAGACCGGCAGTCACTGCCGTGGCCGCTCCCTGGGAGTCCGGGGGCGCAGGGCGGTGCTCACGCTGCTGCCCACCCGGACAGCCGCCCCCTGGGCATCCCTCCGAGGCTGCCGAGGGAGGCCGGCTGGAATAACCAGATTAGCCTAAGCGGCTCCTCTTGTTTCCTGGTGTAATTGGATTGAGGCCATGTTTCGGTGCAGCTGCATTTAATATGTAATTCCGAGGCCGCCTCGCCCCCTGAGAGTTTCGCTGCAGACGCAGACCAGACTGGGTGGGGGCTTCAGACTGGAGAGGAGGCCAGGGGTGGGACGTCGGTCTCACATCTCCAGGTCCCTCCAGAGGGCCACGTCCTCTGGACAAGGCACATGGCCTGGTCCGCCAGCTTCTCTGGGTGTGAGGAAGGAAGGGAGGGGCTGTCTCCAGCACCCCCATGCCAGGCACTCATGGAGGGCACTCGGTACCCAGCTGTGGCCTGGGCGCATGGCTGGGAAGGGGAAGGCCACAGGGGACTTCCGGGGATCGGGTAGGAGGTGGGCAGAGCCTCTGGGACTCTGGCTGAGGAGGGTTGAGCCAGGATGAGCCCCTGAAGGCCACCCCCTCACCAAAGCCCAAGTGGCCCAGCCGCCAGAGGCCAAGTCATGGGTTGGGGCCCTCCCTTGGCAATGCTGGCCCATGGCTAGGTGACCATGAGATGATGGGCAGTGACACCAGCTGGAGCCCCTTCCACCTGTTCTTCACTGTCAGTGCCTTCAGAGACCAAGGGGGAGGGGGTGCGTGTCAGTGCCTCTGTATGAGCGTGCCCATTTGTGTGTTGTGTGCCCACCAGTGTGTCCTCCGTGTCTGGGCTGAGCGTGTACATGTGTACGTGTGTGTGTGTGTGTGTGTGTGTGTGTGTATTGGAAGCAGAGAGTTCCTGTGTCCTCAGCTCCCCGTCCCCAGCCTGCAGCCCGGCCATGTCTCCAACAAACGCCCATCAGCACCTGGACTGGCACCAGGCTGATGGGTCTTCAAAAACAAAGAAGCTAAAAAACAGAATTTAGAATGGGGCACGCAGCTGGGATGGGGAGAAGGCAGGACAGCGATGTGACAGGGCCCTTGACTCCCAGATGTCCCTCTAGAGGCGCAGCCCTGATCCCGCAGGATGGGGATGGTGCTGGCCGCCCTTCAGGGCACCCACCGGTCGGCCTGGTGAGACTGGTGCTCTGCAGGCGGCTCCTCCTGGAGGCCCAGGCCCAGCTCAGACCTGTGCACAGGTGCAGAGAACTTTTCCCTCCATGAGAGGCAGTTCAGGCCCACCCGGGGCTGGGGTCCATGGACCCCCTCACCCCGCCCACCTTCCTTCTTCCCCCACACTGTTCCCCATGGCTGGAAGGCCTGGCGACAGCTACCATCCATCACTCCGTCCTATTTTTAGGAGGTGATAACCCAGCTGTGAAAATGCACTTGCATGCAGATCCCTTCCACATGAGGAAGCCTTAGCCCTGAGCCAGGAGATGAGCAAGGCAGGAACCTGGGAAGCAGAGGGATAGCAGAGGGGCTGGCGAGGAGGCCGGTGGGCCACGGGGTCCGGGGCTTGCCGCAGGCAGCTCTGCTGGGCCGCGGGGTGGTGCGGCCCGTGTGGTAGGAGCAGTGGGACTCCGGGGTCAGCTTCGTCAGTATCAACGGCCTGCCTGCTCTGGGCCTCAGTCTCCCCAGCTGTAATTTCTTACCTCCTGGGTCTCTTCTACCCCATCTTCCTAAGGCTGGCAGATAAAATGCAGGAACCTACTTGAATGTGCATTTCAGACACGCAACAAATACGTTTTTTTGGCATAAGTCCTGAAGATCACATGGGATACACTTACAGCTACAAAAATTATTGGTTATGTCTCTGGAATTCAATTTTAATTGGGCACCTGGTATTTTATTTGCTAAATCCTGGCTGTGTGACCTCAGGCGATTTTACTTCCCTCTCTGTGCCTCAGCTCCCCGATCGGAAAAAATAATAGAGCCCACTGCCTAAGGCTCTTGTGAGGATTAAGTGAGCTGAATATGGCTGAGCACGCAGGGCAGTGACCTGAAAGTTGGAGTCTCCAGAGCCCCCGTGCCAGGGCCCCGCTCACCCTCCCTGAGCACACGGCCTGCCTGCGAGTGCCGGGTGCTGCTCTGGGTGAGAGACGGGTCCGGGGTCAGAGCTCCAGGCTGCTCTGGACACTGGGGCGCCTTCAGACTGCAGGGGGATCGACCAGGGTGCCGCAGGGGGTCTTTTGATTGAAGACCTGGGGGTGGGGGGCACCTCAGTGGGGGGCTCCTGATGAGAACTCAAGGGGCCTTGCTGAGCAAGTAGAAACCTGCAGGGTGAGGAGAAGAGGGGCAGGGAGCAGAGCGGGGCATGGGGTCGAAGGTTGCTGGGGCCAGACCGCATTTTAGGGAGACGCTCCTGCTGTGCACAGGTTGGGGCAGCCATAAGGAGTGAGCACAACGCAGAAGGGGACCTCTGGGCTGTCCCCTTCAGCTTCCTTCCACCCCAGGCCAGCTCTGGGGCCTCCCCTCCCCCCTCTTCACTGCAGATCAGGATGGGAAGGGACGAGAGTCCAGCCACCAAAGCCAAGGGGCAACAGGGTCCAATCCTCCACCCACCTCCACCCACCTCCACCCATCCCTTCAGTCGGAGCCTGCCTGCGGTTCTGCCACCTGCCAGCTGGGTGGCTTCGGGCAAGTTACTTCACCTCTCTGAGCCTCCGTTTCCCCCATTAAAATGAGGACAATAATGGATTATGATGAGGATCCAAAGGAATGATGTTTCAAGTGCCAGGCTTTGGATGCTGCCCAGGGAATGGTTCACACCCAGGAGGTTCCTTTCAGATGGGGTGTGGGGATGGGGTGACAGGAGGGCTCCTCCCTCCAGCTCCCAGCCTGTGTAGGTGGCCCAGAGTTCTTGGGACTGGCCCTCACAAGCAAGGTCAAGGTGCCCCCCACAACTGCCTTCCTCTGGCCTACAGTGGCTGGAGCAGGGTCCCAGCCCTCCCTTTTCAGCCCCAACCTTCCCCATTAGCCTCACTCCCTGATAGAGAGTGGGGAAACCCCACAAACTGGATTCTGGGGCCTTGGGAATGCCCTTCCTTTCTCTGTGCCTCAGTTTCCCCGTCACAAAAGAAGGCCTCATCTTGGTCCAGCTTCATGTCCAATTGTGAGATTCTGAATGACTCTTTCTTAGGGGGGACAAGACTGGGGCAGAGAAGGCACCTCCCCACATATCCCTCTAACCAGTTGGGCTGACAGGTCACCCGCAGGGGCAGACATGGCAGGGGTGTGGCCAGCTGGCCAAGCTGCCTCCCCTTTCCCTCATACCTGGGCCCCAGCTCCCCCACCCCCTCCCAGCCCAGCCAGTTCTCCAACTCCAGAGCCTAGAGGTGGCCGTGTGGGACCCCGTCCCAGCCTCAGCTCTGGCCCTGCAAGAATTGGGGGCAGTGGGGTCTCCCCTCCTGGAGCGCAGGGCTGGGCTTCCCTGCGGAAGCTGCAGTGTTTACCCTGCGGAGGCCCAGCTTTTACTCCCTGGGGAGTGTGTTTAGGAGACGAGAGCCCACTCACATGCCATCTGACGTGCCAGACCACATGGGCTCCCAGCCCAGCGGCACATGCACCCCCAGTGCTGTCGCTGGGTTGCACCTCCGGTCCCTGAGCCAGGCCAGGAGGCCTCAGCACGGCAGGGAGCTGACGCCGATTTTGAATTAATGTGTTAATAAGTGCCACGTGTGACCTCAGTGGATCCTTTCCCAGACCTTCTAGTTTCATTCTGCCCATCTTACGGGTGACTAAACTGAGACTTTGAGCAACTAGGGAACCTAGCCAGAGCAGAAGCCAGAAAATGTCAAGTGAGGTTCAAAGGCAGATCTCTGGGACCCCAAGTCCAGCTGGGGCTGCCTCAGAAAAGAGCAGGGGTGGGCCTGGGGCAGTGCGGATCTGCAGGGGCCACAGAACAGTGTCAGGGAGACAGCCCAGTGGTCGCAGCGGGATACCATTAGCACACAGCCAGCGCCCAGCCTCACACAGCCCCCATGGTCTGGGCATGGTGCCCTGGCCCTCAGAAACCGGCAGTGGAGGGAGGGTCTAGCCCCCTCCCCAGGCTCCCGCACGTGGCCCAGCATCTGAAGCAGGGATAAGTGGCTCTGAACCATCAACTGCTGGGCCTGCTGCTGGCTCTCCAAGGGTGGGGCGCTGTCCCTCTCTGGGTCACAAGACACTTCATAAAATAGGGCCGTTGGAGCAGATTGAGGCGGGGGGATTCTTCCCTTTAGAGGGGCTCACCTTGAGAATCTGATCCTCTTCCTGGAATATGACCCCCCATTTGGATTTACATGGGAGTCTTGGGGTTCACGGACCCTGAGAAGGACAGGTGAGAGACCCCTGGGCCACACATGGGATGAGGCTGCAATAGGAAGCAAGGAAGTGAACCCCAAATTCCAAGAGCTATGACCTCTTCTTGTGCTCCTAGTGCTTTATAAGCCTGAACTCATGTAACCCTCAGAACAACCCTGTAACAGGGCAGGGGGCGAGGAAGCTCCTTACTATCCCATTTTATGGCACAGACTGGTGCAACTGCCCCGAACCCACGGCAGGAAGCGGCTGGGCCGGCACCTCCACCAGCAGTAGGTGTTGAACCCCTGGGCTTAATTTGCATGGCGGGTTCAGAGTGTGTGATTTATCATTACGCTTCATAACTTACAGAGATACCGCGTGCATTTTTTCACATTTAGCTGATGTTATGTAATTATTTTAATGAAAAACAAAAGGTTTGGATCAGCTGACTTCCTTATTTTAGCTTCTGGGGTTCCTGCACGGAGGGCTTCCAACGGCTGGCCCTCCAGGCTGCTGTGCCTTGGCCTGCCTCCCAGGGGCTGCCCGGGGCCAGGGCCAGGACCCTCCATCTCAGGGCAGCGGGAGGGTGCAGTGAGGCCCTGCACCCCACCTGCCTCCCCCAGGCCCGCCTCTGCTCCGCCGCCCCCTCCCTGGGCTGCTGGCGGGCAGGGCTGCGCAGGTTATGAGTTCAGCAGTCGATTCGGGCTCACATCATCTTGTCTGCCGGGAGGATTTAGTGCGCGGCAGTCGGTCAATAGTGCGTTTGTTTTCTTATCGACCTGCCAGTGCAGCGCAGGAGCTGGCCAGTCCCCCTTGGCTGCTCAGGCTCTCCGGGCTGTGGAGCCCGGGCCTGGACATGCCACTGGGCAGGTTAGGGGACTCCTTGAGGTCCCCTCCCTGGCCTCCTGCTACTCCCACCCCTGCATACAATCTGGGTGAGTCCTGGCTGGGGCCCTGAAAGACCCATGTCCCCTGCCCCCATGGTCTCAGGACCCACAGACCCTGGGGAGGACCTGGCGGCCCAGAATTCCGCCACGCCTGACTCCCAGGCCTCCTGCTTGATGAAGGGCCCTGGTCTCACGGCGATGAGTCACTCCACACGTGGGGAAACTGAGGCCCAAGAGAGGGGAAGTGACGCAAGTAGTAGCTAGAAGAACAGCAGTTTCCAGGCGCGGTGGCTGCCCAGGACGCAGGCAAGGGGACTCTCCTTGACCTCGGCCCAGCCCCCACCCCGCCATGCCAGGCTCCAGGGAACGGCAGACACAGGGTCTCGTCCTTGCCAGAGCTGCTGTGTGCCGGGCCCCAGGAACCTGGCCGCTGGGAGCACCTTAGAGAACCGGCTGGGCTCCCCGCGCCGGGAGGGGCTCACAGGGGCTCAGGGGAGGCTGGAAGGCTGCTCTCGCCTGGGGGTCCACAGGCACCCGAGAGGGGGAAGTTTTTGAAGGACCTCTGAGGGATGAATAGGATTTGGGCAACAAGGGCAGAAAAGCAGCCCAGGCAGAGGTCCCGCATGGCGCCCAGGGAAGGACAGGAGAGCATGGCCAGCACAGGGCATGTGAAGGTTCAAGGGACTGCGGGCCCTGCTCCCCTGGAGCAGTGACGACCCAGCCCCTCCTCGGTTTAACCAGCCCCGGAGGGCGTGGACTGCGAGCACCCCTTTCCCTGACCGGGACCCAGCAACGACCCCACTCAGTCTTCCTCCTCCCCACTTTCCACGTCGAGAAAGAGCAAAACACTACTATTGTTCACGCCTCAGCTCCCGCCAAAGTTATTAAATTTCATTCCACGAACAAATAAGTTTCATTTTTATTGCAGCGGGAGGAGCTGGCAGCAGTTTGCTGGTTTACCTTTTTTATTTTTCAAAGTCCTGTTAAATCTGCCCGAATCAGCAGGGCAGCCCCGAGGCCCCAGTGCGCTGGCTGCTTTCTTCGTGGTGTTTTCCTCCCCTCCTCGGTGGCGGGAGTGACAGGCCACCGGATCCCTCCTAACTTTGCCACCAAGCCCGCCATCCGTCCTCAGGTGGCCCCCTGACAGCCGGAGAGAAGGGTAGGGGGAGCTTCCTGCCAGCCTCCTGTTTGCCTGGCATTTTGTCGTGTTTTAAACACTTCCTGCACATTTCCTCCCGAGGCCCAGCCCTGCCGCTGCAGCTGTGTTTCTCCCGAACGGAGACGCAAGCTCCAACACGTTCGGGGAGAACCCTCACGCTCCGCCGCAGCTGGGTGGGCCTTGGGGTGCGGGGCCTGGCCTCCTGGGAGACGGGTTGGGTGGGCTCTGATCACCCATCTCAGTCGCCCCATTTGGTGCAGTAGGAATTCAGTTTCCATCGCTGTCACCACCAGCTGTGTGACCCTGAGCACACCACCTGCCTCTCTGGACCTCGCTTGCTGACACCTCTCACCACCACCCTCCCCCAGTCCCCTGGTCCCCCTGCTCGGCTCCCCTGTGGAGGAAGATTGGTCCAGCCCTGAGGGTCAGGGTAGCACTCACCCTGGGATGGGCGCCCAAGATAAATCCTCCTCATGCCTATTTTTTCTCCCTCTGCTATTTGCTAAAGACAAATTGACCGTCAGTAAGAAGCCTGTTGCATCTGCAGCTCACAGAGGTTTCTTGTGACGCATTGAGGTGATGCAGTGGCCCAGGCCAGGCCCGGGAGTTCACTGTACCCCTCCTCATGCGCGGGGTGAGGTCGGGCCATCATAGGGGAAAGCCAGCAACCCCGGCTGCCCCAGCACAACTGGCCCACATCCCAGGGGGCTGCTTGGTGGGGAGACCCCTCACCTCCCCCACTCAGGCTTCCAGTGGCTGTGCTCACCCTGAGATCCCTCCCTTTCTCCAGCCAACCTGGTGCGCCCAGGAAGGCTGCTCTCCGCGCAGGGCACCGGCCGCTGACAGCCTGCACCTCGCTAGGCCTGTCGGTGCCTTCCCCTCCAGGTTCAGAGCTGTCTCCCCGTCAGACGGGCTTGTGGTTCCAGGGGAAGACGTCCTCCTCCCTCCACCTTTCCTGGCTACCCTGAGGCGGAAGGCTGCTCCAGGTGGGCGGCCACACCCTCGCCCTGCGCCTCCCACCCCATCCTTCTTCACCCTTCCCTGCCACTGTCCCCGGGGGATTCCCTCTTCTCTCCTCTCCCAGACTGATGAGTACAGGCACTATCGAGAAAGACAGGTCTAGATAACATTTGCAACACTGTCTGTTGGCACCTGGGATCACTCCAGGCCCAGGGGAGGAAGGGGGGGGTCACATGGGTGCCCATCTCTTGCCAAGCCCTCTACGGTCCTGAGCTCCTCCCACGAGGCCCAGAGGCTGGCCAGGGTAGCAGGGCTGCTCAGGGACACAGGCCCGCGGTGTGTGTGTGGGGGGGGGTGCCCACAGGGGTGTAGCTGCGCTGGCAGCTGGCCCAGCCCTGGCTTCTCCGCCCTCAGCAGGGAAAGAGAGAGACAGAGATGAGGACTCAGGACCTGCCTCCACGCTGGCTGGAGGAGGTGGAGGCAAAGGGCCCTTGGGGCTGGGGCCCTTCCCATCTGCCTCCCAGCTTCAGTTTCCTTGTCAATCCTGCGGCCCTGCAGGTGCTGTAAACTCACCCAGCAGTGAGCGCCGTATGTACAACAGTGACGACCATCGTCCCACAACCTTCCACTTACGGTGGGCCCCAGTCGGTGCCATGCCCCGACGTGCTCTAACCCTTTATTTCTTGCTGGCACTGGCAAGGTGGGCGCACTGGGCACCCCCATTTCACAACCACAGGATGTGTCAGGAGCCGGACCAGAGGCAGGAACTAGCCAGCCAGGGTCCCTGCCAGTGCTGGTAGGGTAGGGCTCCCTGAAGGCAGGGGGTGGGCTAAGCACGTACTGGGTGGGGCTAGGGCAGCCTCGCCCCCAGCTCCCGTGACGCCGGCACCAAAGGGGTTTCTGGCACTGCCTGGAGGCACCACACCACCTGAACAGAAGGCAGAGCCCCTGCCAACCTCCCAAACGCTCCCGCGCGTGACTCCTGCCAACGCAAACGCTGTATCTCAACGCCGTTCATTTACATTTTGGTTCGACTTTCTTAATTTTACTTCAACTTCGAACGACTCCACTTTGAGAATCATTTTAATGTATTTATCTGTGAGGCAATTTGTTAAATGACCCCCAAGACTCGGTGGTTTTCCGTTCTGAGCTTTTATTGCAAGGCTGTTTTAAATTGAATTAGTTGTCAGGGTCCCTGAGTGCATTGTAACGGGGATGAGTTCACTGCCAACCCACGCGTAAAAGTCAGGGGAACCCTGGCTAAACGGCCAGGATCGGGGGGCAGCGGCCCAGCTCCTCCTGGACCCCCATTCGGAGAGTGTATAGGGGACACAGCCATGAAAGCAAACAGCTCTGGGGCCGCCCCCAGTTCCCAAACCTGGCTGCACCTGCCAGACCCCAGTAGGCTGGGACAGCGGGCCCCAGGTGGTGTGTGCATACTAGATACAGCACGTCCACGCTGTCACCACCCCACCCCAAGGGGCAGCAGGAGGCAGAGCCTGGGCTCTGCTTTGGATCTCTGAGCCCCAAGGAGAAATGCTGAGGAAGTGGTGAGGTCTCTCCCAACCTCCTTGTTATCTGCGGGCGCTATCTGTGGGCTGTCACCTGGGCTGAGGGACATGATTGTGGGAGCTGGAAGGCGCAGGTATTGCATTTATATTTCATTTTCACATCAGCAGCTGTTATTTGCCTGATAATAGACTCTCCCCTCACCACTCCCTGGGAGACTAAAGCAGTGGGGGTGGGGAGAGGACCAAGAGGCCTGTTAATGATGCTGTCATGTTGTTCAGGCCAGAGTGGGCGCTCTGGGCAAGGGGCTCCCTGACTGCCTCCAGGAGCCGCAAGTTCCTACAGGTGGGCATGCTGGCTCCCCACCTTCCCTCCACCCCAGCTGACCTGCCTGGCCTCCAGCAGCCCTCAACCAAGCCAGCCAAAGAGCCAAGGGCCAAAGAAACCCTTCCATTCTGCCCCTCAAACCTCATGCCTGCCCTGGGAAGCTGCCCACCCCCTGGTTCATGGACCAGGAAAGGTCATTGGGAGTCACTGGACACCTTACGCAGCCTCCCAGGGACTGCCCAGCATGAGGGAGGAGGCCCTGGATGCTGGTGGCTCTTTGACCCATCTGCAGTGCCTGGCAGGGGCCTGCCACACACCAAGTGCACTGGGGGCAACTCGGCCTGCTGGGTGTCAGTGTGGGCCCTGGAGCTGCGGCCTAGTCCCCATCCCACTTGGGCTGCTGTCCAGCTTCATGACCTCAGGCCATCGGCCTTCCAGCCAAGCAGTCCCTTCTGTAGAATGGGCCTGCGGAGGAGCAGTTTGAGGCTCACATCTCCCAAGCAGAGAGATGTTTTACATACATCTTTGTTGCCACCTAGCAAGCTCCGATTCATCCTCAGGCACGCTCAAAGGCGGCCTCCCCCGGGAAGCCTTCCTGGAGCAGGACGGGTCGTGCTCACCTGAGCTGCCCAGCCCACTAGGCACTGGCGTGAACCTTGCTGCTTCCTTCTCCCACGCCGCCGGCTGTGTGTGCACCGAGGGAGGGTGGCCTCTCTCCTTTTCATCTTTTGAACTTTCTCCAGCTCAGGACAGGCATATACCCTGCCATGCTCCCTGCTGCCTCAGTGGGTGTTTGGTTTCCGAGGGGAGGAAAAGGAGCAGGAGGGAACTCTTTGTAAAAGGCTGGGCTAACCTTGTCAGATCCTGGCCTCATAGCTCCCTGGGGCCCCAGTATCCCTAGGCCAAGGCCCGCCACCACCCCTGCCCGAACCTGCCCTCTTCTCACCTCTGTCATGCTTGATACTCCTGACTCTTCACTTCTACACCTTCACTCAGCCCCACCAACCCCAGCCCTAAACCTAAAATAAGGACCTGGCCCTGGCTGGTGGCTCAGTGGATAAGGTGCCGGCCTGCGACCCCAAAGGTCGCTGGTTCGATTCCCAGCCAGGGCGCATAACCAGGTTGCAAGCCAGGTCTCCAGCCAGGTCCGTAGCTGGAGGCAAGTGAAAGGCAACCATACATGGATATCTCTCTCCCTCTCTCCCTCTCTTCCTACCCCTCTCTCTAAAAAAATAATAAATAAAATCTTTAAAATATATACATATGGTCCTGCGCCCCTTTCCTGGGCCATTGTCACGTCACCTCCCAGCCTGGGTGCTGCCCATTTCTCCTCTGGGAAACCTCCCAAGGACCCAAGTCAGTCAGGTGCCTGTGCCAGGCTCCTGCGTCAACACTCATGTCCCCAGCACTGTCAGTGCCCCAGCCTGTCCCCGACTACTCCCAGAGAACGCAGGCTGTACTCAATCTGTCTCAGGGGCTGCCGTGCTCCTCCACGACGTGTGTGGGCTGAAGGCACCGAGTGAATGAATGAAGGAACAAAGGAACAAGTGAAGGGTTAAGGTCCTTGTGAACCTCTGGGCTCCTGGACATTGAGTGCCCGAGGTGTTGGCTGACAGTCCCCATTCTGGCAGCCTCTCCTCTGGGTGGAGGGTGCAGGCCAGGCTGCCTGCTGGGGGAGCAGAGGGGCAGGGAGAACTCAGAGGGAGCCCCCTTCTGCTTACTGTTTAATGTCTGGTCAGAGGCCCCACCCTCCGAATCCCGCTCTGAGGTTGTCAGGACACACTCTGGGTTTTAATAAGGCCTAGGAAGAGGAGCCAGCTCTGCGACAGCCAGCACGCAGGTCTTGGGCAAGGGCCACGCGTCACGCATGCCCAGCCCGGGCAGGGCCTGAGGCCTCCAGCTCTCTGGCCGAGAGAAAACAGGGACTGCCAGTCTGCACTGGGAGAAGGTTGAGGAGTCAGGATCCCAAGGCCCCGGTCCCCAGTGTAGAACCTTCTTTGCCTCCCAGAACTCGCATCCCCCTCCCTGCGGGGCCAGAGGCATTGAACAGGGATGCCTCCTGGTGACGCCCACCCCTGGGTGAGCTCCCCACCCCCAGCACACGGTATGTGGAGCCAGCAGCATGGCTGGCTGGCTTTCTGTCCCCAAGTCCCAGCTGTGCAGTTTGGGATTTTGCCCCTTTCACTGATGTTTTATTCATGTAAACCTAGCCTGTATCTGTCCTCAAAAGGTGAGGGAGAAGATGCAGGCGAGGGAGAGAGAGGAGCTGGAAGGAGAGAGGGTCTGGAGAGAGAGAGAGGGGCTGGAGAGCAGGAGACCTCGGGATGTGTGGGTGTCGCTGTCCAAAGCCCAGTGGCCTGGTGAAGATGCACTCTCGCCACGGCTGCCTGACAAGAGGAGCCATCATTCGGATGCAATTCACTGTCACATCTTGGTCTACCAGGTTCCCTTTCAAAGCTTTCCACCGCTCTCTGGGGAGGGCCCGGCTCATCCTCTGCCCTCTGCCACCCTCTCCGGGTGGGGAGGAAGCAGGAGTCTTTGTCTGTACTAATCGCATTGTTAGAGTGAAGGTGCTTGTGTTTGGCTGTCTAATTTGGGGCCTTTATTAAACATGATTGCTGGCTGACAGGTGGTGGAGAACGGAGCGGTTGTCACGGGGGGGTCGGGTTTCGGCACACACACACTGACATGTGTCCCTGCTTGGGCATGTGTCCCTGCTTCTCACCCCTGTAGCACACATACCCATATACTACCTGAACCTCATTTCTCTAGAGGTTTGTTCCCCCAGGAGCTTCAGCCAGGAGGGTTGCAGGCCAGTAATGGAGTCTTCCTGGGGGCCTGAGACTGCCCTTCCCCGACCCCTTGATGAACTCCTATTTATCCTTCAAGAAAAGCATAAGATTTCCTCTGGAAATCTGCCCCCTCCACTCCTGGGGCTTCCCGGCTGTCTGGTACACATACGGGCTGTGTCTTTAGTTGAACATGTACTGCACTTCCAACGCGCAAGCAATTCTCCACCTGTTTTAAAACTGTTAATTCTGGAGTCAACAGTAACCCTATGAGGAGCACACTCGTTATCACTCTCCACACTATGGAAAAACAGGCACAGAGAGGTTAAGCAATCAGCCCAAGGGCACACAGAGCCAGAGTCCACCTGGCTCCTGCGCCCATGCCCTTGACTTCTGCTGTTGAGACTGCACTAGAGCATTTGAGCCCTTGCACCACACTGTCCCTGGGCCAGGCACTGTCCCTCCAGTTATCCTGTTTAATCCCTCACAGCCCAAAGGTGGGGCAGGAGCCTCATCCCCTTGCAGCTGGGCGGGGCAGGTCCCCACCTCAGGGCAGGCCAGCATATAGGAGTGGCTCAGGGCCCAGGTGCAGGGCAGGGAAGGGCTGGCCTGGGAGGTGGTGCCAGGGTGGAGGGCCCTGCCTGCTCTCCCCTCAGCCTTCTGTGACCTGGTTTTGGGGTGGCGGTCTGGGGCCTCTGCCTGGGTCTAGCCCTGCAAGGCAGGGACAAGTGCACTGAGAACCTTGAGCAAAAATGGCTTTCTTGCTGGGGAGGAGATGGGGCAGGGGTCCTTCCTCCCCATCAAAGATCCGTCGGCCTCGTCAAATGTCAGCATCTGTCAGTGTGGCTCCACTCCCAGTGCCCAGGACTGTGCCTGTGCATGGCGGGTGTTCTGTAAACCCTGACCCAGTGGTTGCATGAGTCTTGCACTCACCCCAGTTTAGGTGCCAGAGTTCAGGAGGAGCTGGGGCTGAACTGGCTGAACTTGGTGATCCTTCCTTCAGGCCCTTGTGAGGTTGGAGGGTGCCCTCTCCCCCGTCCCCTACCCCACATTTGGAATGCTCAGGTAGTCCCAGGCTGTGGGCAGAGGAGAGGGCCTGGCAGACAAAAGGCCCCAGGATTTGAGTTCTTTGCATAAGCTGAGCTGTGTCAGTGAAGCAATTTGAGGGTCCCTCTGGGAGGTAGCCAGTGCTCATCACTTGCTCATGGATTCATGTGCCTCACGTTTATTGAGCACCTACTGTGTGCCAGGCCTTGTGCAAGGCTGCTTGCAGAAGCCAATGAGAAGGGCAGCCCTTACAGTGTGGCAGGACCAGGCCCCCATGGAAAAAAGTAACTGTGATGGCCAGCCAGGGAAGTGCAGAGGAGGGACCCCTTTCTGGGGAAGTTTGGGAAGGCTTCCTGAAGGAGGGAACATTTGAGCAAGGTCGAGTGGACATCCCCCAGGCAGAGAAGGGTGCCTTGGCCAGGCATGAAAGTAGAGATTTGGACAAATGTCTCAGAGGCATAAACAAGGCAGTATTTGTTTGGAAAAAGAGCCAACAGAAGCAATGGGAAGGAGGGAAATCCAAGAGTCTCATTTACTCCTCTGAAAAGCCAAGTTAGAACTTGATGTTCCACTGAGGGATGCTCCCCAAAGTGCCTTTGGCTGCCTAACGTGGGGCCAGGAGGCACTCTTAAATGCAGATTAGGAACCCCACCCACACATAATCCAATTTAGCAAATCCAGACTGTGATGGCAGTTCAGAGCCCTGGACTGGCTGCCCAGGGGAGCACTACAGGGTCAGAGGCAGGTGACTTGAAAGCCCACACTGTTGGGTCAGGAGGGATCCTGGACCCATGTCTAAGCAGAACAGGCCCACGTCTCTTCCCTAGCAGCGGGGCCCTGGCCTCCAGCTGGGGCAGGGACCGAGGTGCAGTGTGAAGGAAGGGCGGACAGCGGCAAAGTCAGAGCGTGGCGCATCAATCTGCCCTGACAGCCAGCAAATTACACTGCGTGATCGCCAGATTACTCCAAATGCATTTATTACAGGGGTTAGAAGCAGGGGACTTATTTACTGGCAAATCCATACTCATTACAAGACTCAGCCTAGCCTAGACTGAAAACAGCTCAACTGAAACAAATAATTACCAAAGTCCTTCCAGCGCAAGACTCTCAGGTGGTTGGGGAGTAGGGGTGCGCCTGGCCCTTTGCAGGAAGAAAAGGGAAGGAGAGGCCACAGTTGAGGATGCTTGAGTCAGGGTGGGAGACCTGGCCCCTGCCTAGCCTGCTGGGCACTTTATGCCCACCTAGCTCGTGATTGTGCAAATGAGCCCCGAGGGGCGCGCTACACCCCTGACGCCAAGGGCTCTCTTGCTATTGTCTACAGTCTATAGCCGACGCGGGCTTGGGGTAGATGCCAGCGGAGAGAGGTGGCAACCTGGCGCTCGCAGAGTTCCTAGATTAGGCCTTCCAGAGACAGTTCAAGTGGCGCATTTTCCAGGAAACGAAACCCTGGGCACGGAGCACAAGCCCAAAAGGCTAGTGAACGGAAATATAACCCAGACTGGCCTTGTCCGGGGGTCACACAGGCATCGGAAGACCCACTCTCGGTCCTCCCGCTGGGGGTTCCTGGAGGGGCACCTCCCAGGATATATCACCAGGCTGGGATCTAATCCAGATACGCACCCCCCCCCCCCTCCGGCAGGCACAGCTCTAACCTTGCAGCCACGGAGCTGACAGACCCCAGACATCCTGGGCCAGTTGACTTGGGCTACAGGGAGACCACTGACTGGGCTCTCGGGCTGTACATGCCTTCTGCACCCACCTGGGACATTGAGGTCCCAGAAACAAAATCAGCCCAAGTTTAGTTTTTCAGGACTGGCAGAGTCTACTAGACTCTAGTCTTATGCTTTGCAGGTAGGGAAACTGAGGCCCGGACTGTGGCCCGCCTGCTGTAGCGGGCCTGCGCGGGCATGAAGGGCTCGCCACAGCGGGGCACTCTGGCCTCCCGCGCGGCGGTGGCGGCGGCGATCAATGCCCGCTCCGAGAGCTGTCAGGCCGATTGAAATGTGGGCTCGGCCTCTCTGCCCGCTGGGCAGATGCTGGCACCGCCACCGCGCCTTAAATATTCATTCACTTGACAGAACACTAATTAAACAAAGTAAGGTGCATTATTACTTGATTAAATTTTTTATTGGCAGCTTAATTGGTCTGTTAGGTGCCCCTTAGGGAGTTGTTCGCCCGATGCCCCCGCAGGGGGGCCATGGGGGCGGGGGCCGTAGCCTCGCCGAGCAGCCTTTGCAGTCCAGCCCTGTCTGCGCCGCCAACGGGCTCACGGCCCGCCAGGTTCCAGGCGCAGGTTTGGGCCCCGGCATCTCGAGCCCCACCCCCAAGGTCGTCGAGGTCCCTCTCCTATTGGGCCAGGCGGAACTGGCAACCAATCAGCGCCTAGGGGGCGGGCCCCTCGCGGTCAAGCCTCCTCGCGCTAGACCTGCGAACTCGCGTCCTGGGCCCCTCAATGGACCTCGACTTGGAGGAAAGGTGGGGCCTGACTCGGCCTGGAGTGGCTGTGTGACCCACCCCTCTCTGGGCCTGGGCGTCCGTTTCCTAATTTGCACCGTGGCAGCGCTTGCGCCACAGGACCCCCATGCTGGCACAGGCGTCTTCCCGCCCAAGTCTCTGGCTGCCTGTTCCCCCAATAAGAGAGGAGGTGCCTTGCAGGCAGGGATGGAGACCCCGAGCCCTCATGGTCTACCCGTGAAAGGTCCTGGGAATGTCCCCTCGGAGCTGGTGAACCCGCCTTCCTTGTCCAGCCTTCCCCCCTTGGGGGCACCTTCTCCGACCAGTCCTGCAAGCAACAGGGCTGACAGTGCCGCTGTACCCCTCTTGGTCCGGTGGCTGCCCGCTTTCGCCCAAGTGGAGCTGGCATCTGCAGTGTTCCCCCTTCACAGCCCAAAGCTCTTCAGGCTTCACCCGTCTCCCCCGAGGGTGAGAGGAGCCTGGAGCCTCTGCCCCCTCGGACAAGCTGCCCCTTGCCCCATTACCCCAAGCCTGTCCTGTAGGGGTGTCACAGCGGAGAAGGGCCGGGGTGTTCCATCCTTTCAGCATTGGTCAAAACCTGTACGAACCTCAGTTTCCCCAGTGCAAAATGGGTGCCTGTCCTCATCCAACAAGCAGAACGTCAATGTAGGGCACTCAAGGAGAAGGTGTCCTCTCTGCCCCGTAAGCTGAGCGCCCTGAGGGCTCATCTCACCCTGTCCTTGCACACACACTGCAAGGGCGCTGCCCCTGTCACTCCAGTTTAGAGGCAAATGGTCCTAAGGGGCTGAATGACTTGTCCAGGGTCTCGCATCAGGGGCCCACACAGTGGGGGAGGGAAACTAAGGCAGGGAGGCTGCTGAAAAGGGGCGGGGGGGGGGCTGTTTTGTGCACACGCCCACTTGCCGGCTCCTCAGCTCATTCAGCCGATCGTGAACTCCATTCTGGGGGTGGGGACAGGGAAGAAAACAGCTTTCCCAGGGTGGCCAGGGTTCCTGGGTCACAACCTGACTCCGGCTGTGCCCTTTGCTGGTCTCACTCACCCTGCTGCTGCCCTCACGATGCCCTCCCACCCTTCAGAGAGGATGCAGGCCAGGCCGATGACAGAGGAATTGTCTGGCGGCCCCAGAAGCTGCCACTGGCGAGCAGGAGGCGAGGTAATTGGCATCGCCGGCTGCGGGAGCAGGAAATGAGCGGCCGAAGCGCATGTGGAGCGGGAAGCTGTTCAGTGTCATCGGCCTTATCTGGGAACAAGCTGCCCAATTATAGGGCTGTGCCCACTGCACTTGGCAGCTGCTGGCTGTACGGCGGCCCCCTCCCCAGCATCCTCACAGCATCTCTGGCCTGGGGCATCTGCTGCCCTTCTAGAAGCCAAGAGGCAACTGCCCCAAGAGACACCTGCCTTGATACCCCCCGATCCTAGGTGCAGCTGCAGGCACCTAGCACCCCAGCCCAGCATAAAGGGGAGCAGAAGACAGGCCCCACCTGACTCCCCCACCCACAGGTGACTGTCCAGGCAAGGCCCTGCCCCAGGCCACCGCCTCTCCTAGGTATCCCATTCAGGCTGAGAGCTGAGATGAGTTGTGAGGGTCCCCAGGGTGCCCTTGGGGCAGGAAGGGCAAGCCACCCTGCTCAGATGCCCTGCCCCCTCTACCCAAATGAGAGGATTAGTAATTCCGTGGGTGGACAATGCTCAGAAACAGTGCCACCCGGGGCTGTGATAGGGTGTCATCTATGAGATAAATAGGACTATAATGGGTTGGCAATCGTACCTAATGCAGCCTAATATTAACAGATCATGCTGTGGCTCACAGAGCGGAAGGCTGAGCTGAGAGTGGGGCTGGGCTGCCCTTCCTGACCAGACATAGTGAGGCACCTGGCAGTGTTGTCTGGACAGCCACAGCCCAAGGGTGGCATGGTGGACAGAGAGTGGCTTTTTTATTGGACCCGCCTGAGTTCAAATCCTGTGACTTTACCAATTCATGCCTCCACTTCCACACCTGTGAAATGGAGGTGCTGCTGCCTATTTGGGGTTGCCATGGAAATTCAATGGACTTGGGACCATAACCTCAGTGCAACACCAAACACATAGTAAATGCTCGGACAATCGGCTGTCCCCTTCCTACTCTTCTGCCAATAGCCTTATCAGCCCCCCTTTCTCGGATGGTCTCCCTCAGATCTGTAGGCGGAGAGAGGGGGACCCTGCATGAGGGACACCTCTCTATAGCCACCCCTCCTGACCTGGCCCTTCACTGTGGCCCAGGGGTGACAGGTGCTCAGGCGGGGCTGCCCCTCTGCGCCTGTTTGAAGACTCCCTTCCAACAAGCAGAGAGGGGTTGCACCCGGAGTCATGGCCTTGGGGCCTCACTAAGTCAGCCCCTCCCCCACTTTTCATCTGAAAGGGGGCCCCACTGGCCTTGCTGACCCTGGAGACCACCGACTCGTCTCCATGCCAGGCTTCCTCCTCACTAACCAGAAAGGGCCAGGACTGGGCTGGCCCTCTTCTCCCAGGCATGGAGCCTGGCCCTGAGTGCTCACTCCCCACGAGGTTCTCATTCAATCTCGGCAGGTGAGAATGCTTACCTAGCAAGGACTGCGTCTGAACAGCCCATGAGGGGACCTGCATCCAACCAGGCTGAGCCCACAGGTGTGGGGACGGGGAGGAACAGGCAGCGGGCTGCCCCTTCCCTAAATCTAGCCACCAGCCAGTTGGCCCCAGAGACCTTGATCCTGCCCTTTCTCCAAGCCTTACACAAGGGCTGGCTTAGGCCCAGAGGGGTGCAGGGGCCACAGGGGTTGCCAGGTGCTAAGGAACCAGATGAGTACACTGAAGCCCTATTTCGTGACAGCCGGTGTGGTGTCCACTGACCTTCGGGGAGAGGCCCAACAGTGGGAGTGGCCAGGGGTGACTTCCTGGAGGAGGTAAACAGAGGCCAAAAGGAAGGCCAGGCCAGGGCTGGGCAGAAGTGCCAGATTAAAAAGGAGGGGCTGTCCCTGTGGCAGTGAGCCTGGAGGGGGCAGGTATAGATGTGAATATAAAACAGACCTGCTCAGGGGTGTGGGACAGGCCCTTCCCTGGGTGCCTCAGGCCCCTGACTTCAGCCTGGGGTTCACACCACCCCAGCTCCGCACAGTGACTGGCCCAACACCTGCACTGGGTTCTCAACTGTCCTCAGCGGTGCTACCAGTGAGGGGAACCCCCAGGGGGGCCATCTCTCCTACAACCTGCTGACCCTACATCTTCATCACAGCCAGCCCTGCCTGCGGCCACTTAGACCCAAAACTCACCACCTGGCCCCCTCTCTCTGGGCTGTGAGGGCTGGGCAGGGGGTGGGGTGGGCAGATGGCCACCTACCCCCCGCCCCCCGCCCATCACTTACAGACGGAGACCTGGGCTCTGTCTCTCCATCTGTCTGTCCATTCTCTTGCAGAGCCTCCTGTTCCCACAGCTGCTCCCTCTTCCTCACCAGCCCCTTCCCTGCAGACAGCTTGGTTGGGCGGTGGGTGTGAATTTCCTCCAGGAGGGCGGGCCTGCTCCTTCTGGCACTGAAGCAGAGCCTGGGGGGTGGGAGCAGGAAGCAGCGAGAGGGAGGGCAGGGGGTGACACCCTGCAGACGTGGGCTGAGATCCAGCTCACCTGCCACTCCTCTAGCCAAGCCAAACAGGCTTCTAGGGCTTCTAGGCCTGGATGGCTCTGAAGACAGCAAAGCTGGGCTGCATTTGGCGGGGGGAGGCTCAGGGTAGACTCCTAAGCCCCCCATTCCTCTTCCCCGTCTTTGAATACAGCTCCTCCCAACCCTTCCGGGCAGCAAGGACAAACCTTGCTCCCATTATGTGGATGGGAAGCCTGAGGTCCAGAGAGCTGACAATGTATCTTTGTTGAGCGCCTGGACCACGGGGCTGTCTGCAGCAGCCCGCAGACCTCTGCCCTGCCCTGCTGTGCCCTGCCTACCCCAGCAACCCTGAGGGGACTAGAGCCCACCCACCAGTCATGAGCCAGGCCTGGTGCTGCAGACTGTACCAGATTGGTGCCCTCTGCATGGAGGGGGAAACTAAGGCAGTGGAGGAGCAAGGCATACAGCTGGCACTCACCCCACAATCCACCATCCTCCCCTCTGTGGACAGGCACTGCTATCCAACAGCCGGGCGCCAGGTTCCTGCCCCCACAGAGCTCATGCCTGCTGGGGCCTGACCGTAGACAGAGAATGTCACGTTGTTCCCAGTGCTGGGAAAGGACACGGGTGAGATGCTCCCATCCTGGCGGGGAGGGACTGGGACAGGCAGACCCTGAGCTGCCCACTCCCCACCCCCAGCTCTGGCCGTACCTCCTCTCCTGGACTGTGCAAAGCACCTGTCCCCTGCCGTTCCTGCTAATGAAGGGCGTCTCCATCCACCCAGAAACTGGGCTGCTTCCAGCTGGTGTTTAAAGAGGTGCCTCTGAGTGTGATGATGGCATTTGTTCTCAGTTCTGTCTCCCGCCCACCCCATGGTATCCCTCTCAAGAGAAACTGGAGGCAAAGCTAATGGCTGCCCGAAACTCCTGCTTTGGCCCCAGCGCCTCTTCCAGGCTGGCCCCCACACCAGGCCCTGTACTGGGCACAGCAGATTAGGGGACAAGTAAGGCCCAAGGCTAGGCTCCTGATATGACCATGATGAGAGTCAAATTCTGGACCAGGCTGGGGGAAGCAAGGAAGGCTTTCTGGAGGAGGCGATGTGGGCACAGAAAAGGAAGAAATGGCAGGTGGGAGCCACACTACACTTGATTGGGGAATGGCAAGAGGGAGAATCAGCAACCATCTTCAGGAATCTGGCTATGAAGGGAAGGAGAGAAAGAGGGCAGGATCTGGAGGGAAACGGTAGGTTCAGGGGGCCTGTTTTTAACAGGAGACACTACATGTCCTTAAAAGCTAATTGGAAAGTGACGCCTAAAGAGGGGTCGTCACTCAAGGAGAGAAGAGATGGGTGACAAAGGAGGACTCATTGAGGCAGAAAGGGGCTGGCCGGGTGGATGTGGCGGCCAGGAGCACTCGCCCATTTAAAAGGTGAGGCAACTGAGGCCTAGGAAGGTTCAATGTCTTGTCCTGTTACACAGAGCCTCTGGGGCCTGCTGGCTGCTGTCCGTCGGTGCCCCTGGGCTGAGGGGATGAGAGGGTGAGGGTCCCCAGGGCACCTTTGAAGGAGCCCAGCTCCCACTTTGCTGGTACAAGCTCGAAAGACCACCCTGGAGGACAGGGCAGTGTTTTCCCAAGCGCGGATCAGGCCTGCTGCTGAGCGCGCAGTCTCCTTCACAAAATTGTTACTAATCCCCCTGTCAATCAGTCCTTCCTCCATCTAACCTGAGTCTCTCGCTCCTGTCCTGGCTGAGCCAACTATCTCTGTGTAGCCTACCCATCCTGGAGCGGGGCCACCTCGCTCCCGTACCCTTTCCTGGGCACACAAAGGGCAGAAGTGTGTTTAGAGGGAGGGCTCAGTGGCATCCCCTGGGTTCCTGGCCACACTCCGATGAGGGACACAGACATTCCTGGCCCAGCCTGACCCAGCATCTCAGCCCCCCAGGACTGCAGGCTCGGCTGAGCAGCCCCTCCAAATCCCAACCAGCAGGAAACCGTGGGCTGTGACAGCCCCATTTGCAGAACCTGGCCTGGTTAATCTGCTTCATTAAAGGCACTAATTAATTGGCTTAATTAAAAGGGTAACCTGGAAACGAGCAGAACTACCTCCTAACAAGGCAGGAGGCTGTGCAAAGGCAGGCCTGGAGCTGAAGAGGGGTGTCCCCCCAGCAAGCCCATCCCAGGGCCCTGAGCCCAGCCCCTGACTGCCCGCAGCTCAGAGGCAACACGCTGACCCTCTCCCAGTGCCACACCTCCTCAGTCAGGCAGGCCCAGCCTGCTGGGAGAATCACAATCCCACATTCACATGCACCGCTCATGCACCACTCGGCTGCAGGTAGGAGCCCAGAGTGGAAGTGGCCGTGACTAGACCGAGCACAGGCAGGCGGCAGTCCGCCAAGGTTAACAGGCTAGAAGGGAGCCTGTCCTGCGCCTGTCCAATGGGAGTTGTGTGGGTTCTAGTGGGCGCTCCTGGCACCGTGGCAGAAGGCCACTTGGGGAAAGAACCCCTGGACCACCAGCTTCCAGAATCACGAAGGTCTGGAGCCAGGAGAACTGGGTTTACGTCCCATCTCTACCTCTAGAAGCGGTGGCTGCTTTGCCTCTCTGAGCCCCCCATTCTTCCTTTACCAAATACTTGCTTAGGGTGCCCAGCGACTTCCCTCCCAGCCCCTGCCCAGCTCAGGAGGAGAGAGCACCGGGATGGATTAGCCCGCCTGCCCCAGGCAGCAGGCAGAGGAGCAGCGCGTCCCGCGCCACTCTGATCCCGGCCCATCCTGCCAGGCTCTGAAGAGGTTAAGTCTCCGTGTCAGCGTTTCAGATCTTTCCCACAGCTGGAGGAAAGCAGTTCTTACAGCTCCTGTATCTTTACAAGGCCTGCCTGAGCTCAGAAAGATTTTCAACAGAGTATTCATTTGTGCTTCCTGCCGTCCTCCAAGGTTCGGAACGGACCATCATCCCCTGTTTGGAATGGAAGCTCGGGGTGGCAGGCCAGATCCATCCCCTGGCCCTGAGGGTGCTCATTCCCACTGGAAGGAGGAGGGAAAGGGCAAGGAGATATTTTCTCTCGCCTGCGGTTCTGCCCTCCCTGTTCACCAAACTGCCAGAGATGCCAACCAAGTTCAGGAGCAGCCCCCGCCTCTCCTTGGAGCAGAAATGCCCTGAACATTCATTGCGCCTCCAGCAGCCCATGTGGGGAGGACAGCAGGGCCTACCAGTGAAGTGGGGGTGGTCCCAGGATCCGAGGGAGCCCAGTTAGGCCCCAGAGCCCCTGGCGTGAGGCCATAGGCCACGGCCACTCTGTCTATCGTTTTAGGATGAATTAGTTTGTGAGGGTAGGAAGGAACTCTTCCCAGCCCTGCCCAGCTGCTGGACTTGGCCTAAGGGGAGTCTGGGCAGTCCTCTGGGCGGGGAGCAGATTGTCAGCCTTGGCCTCCTGCCCTGCCCCTCACCCCCATGTGCTGAGGAACCCTGAGCTCAGATAACGTGTGGTCTGGGCCCAGGGCTGGTGTACACGCAGCCGTCAGTTTGCAGGCCTCTCCCACGCTGAAATTGCATTAG
Source organism: Noctilio leporinus (assembly GCA_004026585.1). NCBI lineage: Eukaryota > Metazoa > Chordata > Mammalia > Chiroptera > Noctilionidae > Noctilio > Noctilio leporinus. Next base: position 63,512 of record PVIW01001438.1, on the reverse strand, counting down.
TGGTGGCGTGTGGCCGCCTGTCAGACCTGGACAGATTTCGTTTCTGCGCAAACAGCTGTTAGCCTGCTCCGCCATCAGCTCTGCTGCCCGCCCGGGAGCCAGAGTGAGGTTCCAGCAGGGGTGCCCCTGCCCTGTAATGATGGGACTCAATCAGTGCCAGGCCCTGGGGACAGAGGGGCTGCCACGCGACTCCCACCACAGACGGTGCCGCTCCAATACCTGGCTGGTGTGGCTCAGTGGATGGAGCACGGGTCTGTGGCCCAAAAGATCACTGATACGATTCCCAGTCAGGGCACATGTCTGGGTTGTGGGCCAGGGCCCCGGTTGGGGGCGTGTGAGAGGCAGCCGATTAATGTTTCTCTGGCATACCGATCTTTTTCTCCCTTCTTTCTCCCTCCTTTCCCCTCTCTCTAAAAATAAATAAATAAACTATTCCTTAAAAAGAAGACGGTATCAGTCCAAGCCGCTAGAGCCTCCCATCTCCTCTCAGCACCTCCCTGGCTTGCAGGCCCATGTGCCTACCCAGTCACCCACTGGGCATTCAGAGGACTGTCACTGCTTCACCCAGAGGGACGAGCCCCTCCCTGCCCTAACGGGGCACCACCAGGGGCGAGCTTCTGCCCACACCATCCTGTCTTAGCATCCCTAGCCCCATACTACAGATGAGGAAACTGAGGCCTAGAGAGGTAGCTCGGTGAGTGGCCACAGGGGAACCTAGGGCTCTGGAGCTGTACCCTGAAGTTAACCCCCACCCAGGGCATGGGCACAATATTTGGGCCCAAACCCCTGGAATATCTGATAGTCTGACAGTATCAGACTGTCCCCCTGGCAAGGCTGAGTGAGGAGGATTTAGGAATGGGGACTGAGGGGACAGACAAGGCCACCTACAACAAGAAGGCCTTGGAAGTGGGACAAGAGCCAGGCTGGGAGTTCAGGGGCCCCAGTTCAGCTGTCAGGACGAAGGAGAGTCAGCCCCTAGTTTCCTCTGAGGCAGGACCCGGCTTGGGACCCTGTTCTCACTACAGACAGCCCAGCAGACGTGTGCCGCTTGCCGGGCCCTGCCTGCCTCTTTCCCTGTTAGAACCCTCAGGAGCAGGACTGGGCTAAGCCACTGGGAACCCAGCAGAGTATGGCCAGGAGGAGCCCGCTTAGTGTGCTGGCTGGGTGATGCCAGTCAACGGTCCTGTGGCCCTCACTGCGCCAGGCTTGCACACAGCCCTGAGTGGGGGACTCTCCTCCCCCAGTCACCCCTGGAGACTGAGGCACAGAGAGGGTGGGCACAGAAGTGTCCACGGACACATGGTCAGGAAAGAACAGAGACTGGAGCTCTGGGTTCTACCAAGAGCTGGGTAAGGCTCTGCCCAAGGGACAGCAGACATCCCTGGGGCAGCAGCAGGCCTTGTTCAGCTGTCCTCAGGTGGCCCGCCCAGAAGAGTAGGTAGGGGGAGCACTGGACTTAGAGTCCAGCCCTGGGAATGAGCCCTGGCCAGGCCCTTAGTGGCTGAGTTCCCCAGGAGCTGCTTAGGTCTCGGGCTCAGCTTTCCCAGGTTGGTGTGAGGGTCTATGGAGGGAGCTGGCAGGACTAGGGGGGGCACTGAGGGCCTAGCAGCTGCTTCCTACAGGGTCACCTGGGCCCTGGCCAGGGTTGCTGGGGCACCAAGACCCGAGGGCCTGATTTCCTGTCCTCAGGAGAGAGCCCAAGGGAAGAGCAGATGATCACCTCCATCATTTCACCAGCCCGATTACTATGAGAATTCATAATGTCACTTCTACTCTGACACCAGGCCTGACCTGGCCACCAGGCTCTGAGGGAGGGCAGGGCTGGGGGGAGGTGGGGAGGTCCGGCCCAGCTCCAGCACTGAGGAGGTCTACAGACAGTGATTTCACCTGTGGGCCTCCTAGAAAGGGGCCACATGGGCTGGTGCCCATTTCACAGATGGGGAAACTGATGCAGCTCAGGATGAGAAGGCGAGTTCAAAAGCAGGACACTGCTGCTCTCTGCAGCCTGCCTGCCAGAGGTCCCTGGGCTGTCTGGCCCCACTCAAAGACCCCAACCCAGCCCTGGCTGGTTCCCAGTGGAATAGTGCCAGCCTGCGAACCCAAAGGTCGCTGGTTTGATTCCCAGCCAGGGCACATAACCAGGTTGCAAGCCAGGTCTGCAGCCAGATCCATAGCTAGAGGCAGGTGAAAGGCAACCATACGTAGATGTTTCTCTCCCTTTCTTCCTCCATTATTCTCTTTGAAAATAATGAATACAATCTTAAAAATAAATAAACTAATAAAGACCCCAATCCTCTCTCAGCGAGCGCCTCCAAGGGAGGTGAGGGGACTGGTGGACTTAGAAGACCTAGGCTGCCCTCGGGGCTGGGGCCTCAGTTTCCTCAGTGTATCATGGGGCTAAATAATAGCACCTGCCTTACAAGGTCCTGGTGAGCATTTGTCACGCAGCGCTGTGCCCAGCACTGGCCCCGGTGCACAGAAGGACCAGCAGGCCGCACCCCACTCCCCAGCTGGGACCAGCAGCACATCCTACTGGGCGGCACTGCCTTCGGGCCCGTCAGTTCCCAAGGCCTGGGGACCTAGGCCAGCCCTCTTCCCCTTTTTGTGGGCCTCAGTTTTCCTCACTACGCAATGGAGGTGTAACACATGGTCCCAGGAGTGACTGTCATGGGGGAGGCTCAGCCCCAAAGTTGCTCGAGGCTCTTACTTCACCTCCTCCACCATCCCACCCACACAGTTCAGGCGACCGTCTCTCCTTCCCCGAAGGGTGAGCCTGAGGAAGGATGAAGGTGGAGGAGGTAAGATGCAACCGCCGTGACCTCCCCATGCCAGGCAGCCCAGTCCGTCTCTCGGCTCTCAGACTGCAGCTCGAATCCAGTGAGATGGCGAGGGGCTCTGAGGGGCTCTGAGGGGCAGGGTGGGACGGCTCCGCCTCTGCACACTGCGGCGGCCGTGTGGGAGCTTGACACGGATGGCAGTGCCTGGCCGGTCAGCCTCGGGGCTTGGGCATCGTCCCACCAAACAAAGGGTCGCCGGTTCAAATCCCGGTCAGGGCACCTGCCTGGGCTGCAGGTTCGGTTCCAGGTCAGCATGCGCATGAGAGGCAGCCAGTCGATGTTTTTCAACACTGGTGTTTCTCTCCCTTTTTTCCTCCCTCCTCCTCGCTCTAAAACGAAGTAAATAAAAGGTAAAAAAGGAATGGGCTCTGGAGTGGGACCCAGCAAACTCCCGAGTAGTATGTGATGTGGGGGGAAGGTATGAACCTCCCAGAACCTCAGTTTCCTCATCTTTAAAGTGGTGCAAATAACTGTCCCCAGTCTGTAGGGCAGCTTTGAGGGATCAATGAGATACGTAGACATATGGCAAGAGTTTCTCAAATGGCAGCAGATGTTATTATTGCTGGGCTATTGCTATTATTATCATTATTATTAAACACCCGCTTCCACAGCCCCTCCCCAGCCTGAGTCAGGCTAGGGCCAGCGTGTCTGTGAGCTGGGGGGCGGGCTCCTGGCAACAAAGACCACACCCATCCTAGGGCATCGGAGAGTCCAAAGCAGCCCCTCCCTCCCCAGGGAGACCCCCGGCCCCACAGACAGGAACCCAGGTCAGGGCAGGGGCAGTGCCACGGCACAAAGGCTGGGCTCTGTCTGCGCCTGCGGTGGGGGCAGCTGCCCACGGAGGGTCCTGCCACAATGAGGCCTTTGAGCAGCTGCCGAAGGAGCCAAGCTCTCCTCCGAGGCCCCCGGTCCTCACAAGCCCTGTCTGTCTGCGAGGCCACAGGGCCAGGCAGGCAGCTGCTGTGGGGGCAGGGCCCACGCCCACTCTGTTGCGGGCGCAACGCCTCCCCAGCCTCCGCTCACCCAGAGGATGCCTGGCCAGGGCAGGCTGTGGGCCTGAGAGCCAGGCAGAGCCTCTGGAGGGGAGGTTGAGGGGGCAGAGCCTGCCCCATCCCGGCTCTGAAAGGACAGCTCTAGGCCTGGCACACGGAACATGGAAAAAGTCCCTGCCCCCACCCAGGGCTCAAAGGAGTCACTCGGGCTCTGCTTCTCTCCCTTAGCCTCAGTTTCCTCACCTGTAAAATGGATCCAAGCACACCCCTCCCTGGGCAACTGTGAGACTCAAATGAGACCCGTATTTACTGCTCATGCAGCGCCAGGCCGGTGGGAGGGATCGGGGAACACCAGTCTGGCCACCACCCCACCGCTGTTCCTGCCTGGGCCCCTCTTCATCTGTGGCTCTGCCTGGGACTTTCTGGGCCTCCTTGGCCAGGTGACTGAACCTCCCTGGATCTCCCTTTCTCCTCTATAAAATGGGCAAACGCCACCCACTCCCAGAGCTGCTTGTTTGGATGAATGAATGAATTCCAGGCTCTGCTCCATGGTTAAGCAGCACCTCCCAGGGGCTTGAGGTGGGGAAGGAGGAGGAGGAAAGGGGCTCGGAGGTGGGGCAGATGTAAACTGCAGTTACCTACACTGGCATATGTCACACGTCAAATGAGAGGCCTGCCAAGTGCTGGGGGGATGGGCTGGTCCCTCCTGTCATCAGAGAGGCCTTCACCCAGAAGTGGCGTTCACCCAATGTGGGGAGCGGAGGTGGCCTTCTGGAAACAAGGAACAGCACAGGTGAAGGCCCAGAGGTGTGGGCTGTGTCATCACAGGCCTAACAGATTAGGGACTGGAGGGGAGGTTGTGGGCCAGCAGGGGCTGGGCAGGCCCGAGATGCCAGGCCAAGGGTCTTAGATTAGTTTTCAGACATAGGGAGCCACTGATGGTCTCAGGGCCCATGAGTCACTTGATTCATCATAAATTCTTTATATTTATAAACATCTGGTGGTCCCTGTGCTGGAGGGGCAGGCATGGGTGACACCCCTGTGGCTGGTCCCAGCTGGCTGCCTTTCCCATCACTGCAGGTTAGAGAGTGGGCCGGTTGGGAGTGGGTATGACAGGGATTCATGCCAGTCAGAGCCACTGGGCCTGACCCTCTGTGGCATCCTGGCCCCAAAGCCGGCACCACCTCCACACGCTCCCGGGTACGGAGCCCCCACACTAGCACAAGCGACACTTGGAGAACCCAGGGCCAGCCTGGGTTTAAATCCTGCACTGCCCCACCTTTGTGCAAGTGATGTCACCTCTCCGAGCCTCTGTTTCCTCACTGGTGCAGGGGTATTGATGGCCGTTCCCTACGGTGCGGCTGCGACCGCCAAGTTCAACACCAGGATCAGTAACTGTGCTGGGAGCCTGGGGTTCAAATCCCACCCCTGCCACTTACAAGCCGGGTGACTGCGCCTGTTTCCTCACGTGTGAAAGGGCAGAAATTAGGTTCTGCCAACAGAGATGTTGCGAATATTAAATGAGACACTGTCCGGGAGGCACTCAGCACATAGTGAGAACTCGGAAAATGGGGATAATGTTGCTGATTCTGAATTGCTTCCCTCCCGCCTGAAGGCCAAGGCCTCTTCCTGTTCTATAGCATCTGGGGGTGGCAGGGACTTGCGCAGCTGGTGGCTCTAGGGATATGGGGCCCCTTAATCAGCCCACCCAGCAACTGGTTTCCCCTCCTCACCCTGGAGACCCCAGGAGCCATCTGTCAACTCTGCACCCTCAAGGACCCCGTGAGGTTGTCACCGCCCCCACCCACCGCAGAGTCAGGGCAGCAAGAGCCTAGACACCCCCAACCCTGGTACACCACAGAGTCGTGCTAAACGCAGCTCCCATGGGCTCTGATGGGGGACATGGGGCTCACACTCAGAGGCCCCAGACCCAGGCCTTCACCTCCCCAAGGCCCTCCGCCCCTGGCCATGCTGCCCCGGGGGCGCCCGGGCAGAGCGTTGCACCCCCACATCCTGGCTTGGTGGGGATGCTGTGCCCACCACTCAGGCTGCCCCAGGAAGGGCCCGAGCTGCAGAAAGCAGCTGAGTAAATAATGACATTTCCCTCCCTCCTGCACTCTTCGCCCCTTTCCCTTCCACAAATAAATTATCAACATGCCCAGGTCCCGGCGGAGTGGAGCGTATCGCAGGGAACAATGAAAAAGCTTTTAATAGGATTCCAGGAGCTGCAGCCACTCGCTCAGGAGCCCTAATGGAGATTGCTCTGTGACCGCAGGCCTCTCGAGCCCTCCCGGGCCCCCTGACGATGCTCAAGCTCTTCTGGGGCACCGGTGGGCAGCCAGGCCCAGCTGGGCCACCTGCTGACGTCACAGGCAGCGTCTGGGCCTGGAGCAAAATACCACGCCCTCAGCTCCCAGACTGCTCACCCTGCCCGCACCCACCCTGACAGTGAGCCCACCCAGGAGACCTCCCACCCGGTCTGGCTCTCCCTCCAGGGCTCAGATGGCACCTCTGCTGTGAGCCCTTCCCTGACAGTTCCCCGCCAACCATTGGTGTTAAATGATATCACATGTCACCAATGCCCGCACTAGGCCTGCTCACAGTGGAGCCTCAGGAGGGTAGGGGCAGGGCAGGACCCCCTAGGAGGCTAGGACTCTGAGACCAGAGGAGAGAGCTATGTCCCCAGGCAGGTCCCCAGCTTGGGGAAGGGCATGGTTCGGGGGAAAGCAGGAAAGACAAACCTCAGGCCCGGAGACCTCAGGGCCACCCATGATCTCTGTGCCCGTTTCCCAGTGTGCCTCAGGGCTGCCTGCCCTTCCTTGGTGTCACTTGGGCAAGTCACTTCAGCTGTGTGTTTCCTGGGGCAATATCAGGGTAAATGAGTGCCCACCTCAGAGGCCTTTTGGGAGATTCATCAAGTTAATACGGCCGGCATGTGGCAAGTGCAGTTGGTATGGCTACTACTGCTGGGGAGAGGGGTGGAAGATGCCATGTCTGGGCTGTGTGACCTTGGTCTACTCACTTTTATCTGTTGGTGCCTCAGTTTTCTTTTCTGTGAAATGGGCTGCTATGGAGCCCCGAGGGAATCTGCACAGTGGGGTCCTTGGCATGCCCACATGGAAGGAGCCATACTGGTCCCTGTGCCTAGCTTCTACCTGGAGGCCTGGCACACAGTAGGTGCCCAGTGAATACCCAGGGGTTTCTGCCTGACTCCATCCCAAGGGACCCAGTCTAGGAGGAGGTGATATTTGAGCTCCATGAACTCCCTTCCCACAACTTGACCCTAACCTCTCTGGCTTCTGCTGCTCCCAACCCTTACTGCTTCCAGGAGCCCTTGGGGCTCAGTTCCCCCCACTCCCCAAGAACTGTCCATACTCCAACCCATGCCCTATCACAACTGAGCCATCTGGGGTACCCTGCCCTCCCCTATCTGTCTGCCTACTACCTTCGTGCCGTAGACCTCAGGGCCAGCCTCAGTCCCATGAGGGGGCCGGTCGGGAGCTCAGCAGATGCCCCGAGAGCTCACCTGCCAGGAAGGGTAGGGCTCCTGAGAGCCTGAGGCTGATGCAGCCCCTCCCCAGGCCCTGAGCTCCTCAGAGCCCCAGGGCAGTCAGCACCCCAGCCCTGCATCTGGGGGAGCCTATCCTATTCAGCCAAGCGCAATAACTACTGTTTCCCACAAAACCCTTCCATAGGCACTGTTACATCCAGTCTTTTTATGCCCCTGCGACATGTGTTGTACTCTCCCATTTCACTGGTGTGGAGGCTGAGGCACAGAGAGGGGAAATGAGGGTGCCCAGCTGATGGATAACAGGTAGGGTTTGAATCCAGGCCTGCCCAGGTGCCTTCACTGCACAGCCCGCTGTGTCAGGGTCGGTCCCAACTTCCGCACGGCCCTGGACAAGGCGCTCCTCGCCCCTGGGCCTCGTCTGCCTGCTCCCACAGTGGGAAGACCGCAAGCCAGGCAGAGCTCGGCCGTCAGGAGCCCTGGGAACTAGGGCTCTCAACAGTCCCAGAGCCTGGGGCTGCTGGGCCCTTAGGGGCCTTGCGGTGCAAACCCTTGGCCAACAGTAGAGGGGAAACTGAGGCTCGGAGAGCCCCACTGTGACTGGGGGCCAGGGGAATGTGTGGTTCATCTCCCTGAAACACATGGGCACTCTGTCCTATGCAGCCTCAGTGAGAAGGGGAAGGGCTTTCCTGACCCCGCGGTGGCCTGTCCTGTCCCGGCTGCTGGCAGCAGGCAGGTGGCGCTGCTGAGTGCCCACCTGCCTGTGTGGCCCCCTCCCTGGGGTCAGAGGTTAGACTGAAGGGCTGACACTGCCCCTGGCTGGAACAGGGCTTGGGAAGGGGGCTGTCACCCCTGCTTCTCATTTCTTTGTGTCCACCCCTCCCCAGAGAGGGGCGTAGGGAGCAACCATCAGATGGGTGGGAGCTACACAGGAAGGGACCCTGGGTCTGGGTAGGGGCAGTCGTTCAAGTCTCTTAAGAAGTGTCCTGGGTGGAGGTGGGGTGGGTGCCATTCACTTCACAGCCCGGCTCAGACTGGCTGTGGGAACACAGGCTGGAAGGGTGAGGTGTGAGCCTGTGTGCAAAAGCGTGTGTATGTGCCAGTGTGCCAGGTGTCAGTGCGATGCACATCTGCGTCCCTATCCTGACCTGGCCCTGCTAGGACTCAGACCCTGAATATCCTGTCTGTGGCCAGCTCCCGGCCTGGCCACCACAGGCGGCTTCTCTGAGGGGTTAGCCCCCTGCTCCCCGCACTGAACCTGAGTGCGCCCACCTCAGGGCGGGAGCAGCCCAGCCCTGCCCTCAGTGCTGAGCTGCCCAAACCCACCCCATGCTGCCCTGTGCAAATGCCCAGATCCAGGGATCTCAAGCAGCCAGATCCCTCGAGCCAGAACCAAGCCCCTCCGGGCAACCACAGAGGAGCATGTTATAATCAAGGGTACCCCAGAAAAGCCAGGCAGCCACTGGGTGCGGCCCCTAGGGAATCTTGGCGCCCACTTGGTCCAGATCCCAAGAGGGCGTGTCCCGAGGGGGCAGCTCTGGCCGGTGGGTTTCACTCCCTGGAGGTCCAGCTGCAAGGCCACCCTCGCCAGCCCCTGAGGGGGTCGTTCAGTCCTGGTTTCATCATTCCTTCACCCATTCACTCACCCCACATGATGCTGAGCACCCACTGGGTGCAGCCCGCACCAGGCCCTGGGGAAGCACCAGGGAAGGAAACAGACACCCCTCTTTATCACCAGCCCTGCCACCACTCAGGACCAGCCAGCTGAGGGTCACCCCGCCACCCCCAGAGTAGTCCTAGGCACCCCCGGCTATGGCCCCTGGAAACGCAGCCCTCTGCTCCCTCCACCTGGCAGTCCCTTGGCACAGCACCCCTAGGAAGGCCCATCCTGGTGCCAGTACCCCGTGGCATTTTGAGGCAGCATTTCCCGAGAGTCACAGGGGGCGAGGAGGGGAGGGTGACAGGGGACAAATTGGCCAGAGCCATTTGCTCATGTAGATAAATGCCATCTCTTCTCCACAGTCAGCCCCCCTTTCTTTCCTCTCCCCCTCCCCCCTCTTTACAGGTTGCTAAGTCTGTTGTAATCTGGCGCTAAGGATGAATTCAGGCGGAAGGAGGGAACGGGGAGTAGAAAACCGCTGCCCCTTGGGCTCGGTGCAGGCAGAAACAGCCAGGACCCGCGCCTGGGCGACCCCCAATTCAGCTCCAGTTTTGATTCAGTGCAAAGCCGACCATGAAACAGCCCAGCCGCTACCCCGCTGCCAGGGAGTCCCTCCTCCAGAGCTCCGACTAGAGCACCTGGCCCTGGGCTGCCTGGGAGGCAGTGTCCCCTAGTGGTTAGCCGAGCCCCATACAGCTGGGCGTCAGGTCCTCTCCTCCCGGCATCACCCCCTCCATCCAGTGCCCTGTCTCTGCCCTGGGGGACAGCCAGAGCCAGGAGAGGGTTTCCAAGGAAGCCCTGTCATCACCAGGCCGCCAGTCTAGATTGCAGCCACTAGCCCCGTCACAAACAAGCCCGAATATTGTCACTTCTGGCCCATCCAGCGCTGGTGGATACTCAGGAATGGGGGAAACTCGCACCCTGGGCCCAGGAAGCCCACCCTTACAAGGGCCCACTGGGAGGACTGGGTCTTTGAGGCAGGCCCAGAAGTCCTAAGAGGGACAGGGACAGGGCAACAGAGACCCAAGGAGACAGACCACACGCTCTGAGCAGACCCGCCTGCCGCCTGTACCCCATGCTTCTCACACCTGCCACGCGTTCCCACGCAGCCCCTCTGGTTGGTTCTGTCCGCTAGGCCCTTGCTTCCCATCCCTTCTCTTCTCCGCCTCCTGCCGCCGCTTGACGTCTTCGCTCAAGCACCCCCTTCCCTGACCCCAGCACCCAACAGGCTCCTCTGTCCCCCAGCCTCACAGGGCTGCCTCTCCCCTTCAAAGCCCAAGGCTCCATAATGGGAAGAGGGGGGTCCGATTGCTGACTGACCCCCATTCCCAACTGTACGCTCTCTGGCCCATAACCCACGCTCAGCACCCATTGAAGGAATGAACGAGTGACTGAATGAGCGAGCAGGAAAGGAAGGAGGTGGGGAGACAAAAGCCAAGGAGCCAGGGGTGCTGAGCAGGGTGCCTCGTGGGCCAACAGCCCCCACCAGCCAAAGCACCGCCTCCGCCCAGCGTGCCTCTCCCACACCCACTGGCCCTGGGTTTGCAGGTGCAGGGCCGCACGCACCAGCCTGCAAGCCCCATAGTGGGAGCTTCAAACCAGGGCTGGAGCGGACCCAGCAAACAACTCGTACTAGGTGAGCTGAGGCCCCAGGTGCTGACGTCATCCGCAGAGCCGCCAACCCTGGGGAGCAGCTGGGCTCTGGGGGCCGCCGCGGTATCAACGGGCAGCCGGCAGCCGGCTCAGGCAAACACAGGCCCGCGCAGGCAGCCGGTCTGTCCAGCCGCCCCACGCCCAGCGCTGGGAGGGAATGCCAGGCTAGCCGGGTGCGCGCCAGTCAGGGCACCCTGGGGTCACACCGTCCTCTCCCTACCTCCCCTCCAGCCTTCGGGTCCACTCCCCAGCCCAGCTGCGCCCAGACAGGTGCAGGGCTGGATTTTTGGTCTCTAGGGAAAGGACTCAGGGCCTGGGAAGGGGCGCCAGCCCCCTGCCGAACCCAGACAGAGGGTTGTGCGGCAAGGGCAGCCAGCAGACCTGAGGCCTGAGTCAGCCACACCCTTCTGAGCCCTGGCAGCCCCTCCCGGTGGCGGGCACCCTGGGGCCACCCCCACCCACCCATCTACAAGCACTCAGAACCTCCAGCCACACCCACGGCCCTCAAGCGCCCCAAACAGTGACAGCCCATCCTGTGAGCCACCAGGTGAAACCCCCAACCTCACCCCAGCAAACAAGGCCTCACTCCTGAACTCCCCACTGTTGCTGGGGGCCAGGCACTGGGGCCAGCAGGCAGGTGAGACCTGCTGGGCCTTGGTGGCTAGGGGGCAAGTCAGTTCTTCTTGCCACGCCAAGGCCTGAAGAAGTCAGAAGCTCAGCATAAGCTGGGCATTGGGACCACAGGGGCCCCGAATGCCAGGCAAAAGCTCTGCTCGAAATTCACAGGCGTCATCTCATAGTGGGTACCCCCAAGATGGGCATTTACCCCATTTTATGGGTGAGGATGGTGAGACCCCACAAGATCCAGTCACTTGCTCAAGGTCAGCAGGCCAGGCAGAGACACCCTCTCCAGGAACCCTAAGTCCCCAGCACCCCAGGGCAGAAGGGCTGGCCCAGCCAGACCGCTGCATAGCCCCAGACAGACCCTTCTCAGGGCTCAGTCTATTTCTCAGCCCTGACTCTGGGCCAGCTGCGGAGGCAATGGCCCATAGGTCCCTAACTCCCAGAGACACACAGTGGGACCACCCAACTGTAGGACAGGGCCTTTACCTGCTAAGTGCCACTCCTGAGCCACCTGCCCCTCCCCCTCCCTGCACAGCTGCCCCCAGACGCCCAGAGCCTGCGGAGTATGCGGCACCCAGCACTGAGGCTCCCTGCCTCCCTGGTTCCGCCCACACCTGACTGGGCAGAAAGGGCTGCGCCCAGGGGCCTCATCCTCCCCGGCACCAGCTGCTTGACAACTGCCGCGCCACTGGGCCGCTCATGTCCACCTCTTTGCTGACTTGGAAGCAAGCTGATGTTCCACCTGCCCCTCCGTTGTGCCCTGCCCTGCCCTGCCCACCCAATCTCCCACACTCGGGGTGCCCGTGCATCCTCACAGGGTGGGACGGCCTCTACATTCCCCTGTGCAAGCAAGGAAGTGTGGTCCCCAGAGGCAGCAAACCAGAGGCACCCAGTAGGTGACCCAGGCTCCCTTAATTCTGTAGAGTCTGTCTTTCGGCTCGTGGCCTCCCTGAAGTATCCTGGCTGCAGGTAACTTGATGGGGTGGCAACACCCCTCCCCACAGCCTCCTGACAAACAAGCTGGGGGCATCCCCCAGGGGCTTTCAGTAGGAGGCACTCGGGGCCACAGGGGAGAGCACTACTACATGATGCGGGTCAGCATCATGTCAGGGCATCCCCCAGCCCGCCAAGGTCCTTGCAGGGTTCCTCAGGCCCCTGGGACCCCTCAAACCCAGGAGCAGGGCATCTGTCCACCTCCCCCATTTTATAATGCAGTCCAGAGTCCCCCATATTCAGCCTCAGGAAGTGCATACAGTCAACCCCTTTTCACCAGCAAGGGAAACTGAGGCTCGGAAAGGTGGAGGGGCTTGGAACCAGTAAGTGCTAGCGAGGGTGCCCTGGCTCTGCAGGCTGCGGCAGTCCCAGGTGGGCCAGGCTGGAACTCAGGCTGGGGAGGCTTTCTATAGATGTGTCCAGTCGCTGTCCATGTGAGGTCCCATAGCTGAGGGCACATCCACAGCCCCCACCCCCACACACTCCCCTGTCTGTGCTCCTCTCTCCTGCTCTCAGACCTGCCATGGCTGGCCCCTCTGTCAGGCTGGGACAGGCCCTCGGCTCCTGACCCTCCAGGCCCATCCGCTGGGCAGCATCCCTTCCCCGGCACAGGCCCTGGCAGCTCAGGCCATTTCCATTTTAAACCTCTGAGGAAGCCCTAAACAGTCGCCCACGGAGTCGGCACCAGCTGACAGGTGATGTGTGCGCCGCTCCTCCTGGCACTGGCAGGAAGAGAGGCAGTTGGCTTTCGCTCCAGAAGCCAGAGCCTGGAGCCCCTGAGCGTGGCCACCTTGCGCACAGCTGCTGGGCAGAGAGGGGCCTCTGCCAGGGGCACCGGCATCCTACAGGGCTTGGTGCCCCCACACAGGCAGCCGCTTCCCCAACTCCTAAGCCACCTGGAAAGGGGGCCAGGAGGGGCAGGGCTCCAGCCTCCCTGAAGGTCCAGGGACCAGGGTGGGGCAGAGCTGGACTCAGTCACCCACCCCAGCCGAGGCTTTATTTATTCACATCAGGCTCCAGTTTGGGCTGCAGGGGCCTGGCACACCCCTGCTGGGCTGCACTCTCTTAAAACCACACACCCCAGGAAGCCCTGCAGCCCTCAGGGCCCCTCAAAGCCTAGGGTAGCTCCCTGGCGTCTCCAGCAACACAACTTTCTCCTCAGAGAGCTCTGATCAGCCACGATTCCCTGCAGCTGGGCAACCCTTTCCCCAGCCAGCCTTCCCTGAGCCTCCCGTCCCTGGCGAGGAGGGACGTGTGCCTGGCCTCCAGCTTGGGTGGGGGGCTCGCTGCCCCTGGACTCAAGCCCGCCAGTCCCGCAGTTCCAGCGGCGGAAGCACCGCCCGGGCCCCCTGCCCCGCACAGGGCTGACAGTCCACAGCGCGCGCGGGGAGGGAAGTTGGAGGCTGCTTATGCCCCCCTTGAAGTCGTTTTAAAAATAAAACCTCGCTCCAGCCGTGACTCACGCGCTTGGTGGGAACCCGAGCGCCGCTCCTGAGCCAGCCGGCTCCTCTCTCCACGCGCCCCAAGCCTTCAGGTTCCTGGGTGCGAGGCCGGGGCCGGAATCGGCCGGCCCAACCTGGTGCCCTTTGCCGGCCGGGCCGCCTCCCAGCGGGCGCAGCAAGGGGCTTGGGCTGGAGCTTCAGCCGAGCCCCCGCCCTTTCCAGCCTGGGCTCGGGAAAGTGGAGCCGCCAACCGCGAACCCCGCGCCTCCCCGCGGTGGGGCCGGCGCTCGGCTGTCGACTCGGGGGTCTCCCGCCCCAAATCCTAAAGGCGGCGCGGCCCCCGCGGCGCCCGGGCAAAGCTGGGCAGCCCGACCCCGCGGCGCCTCTGTACGTTCCCAACCCCCGCCCCGCTGGCCCCGGCGCCCCGTATCTCCGTCCCGCTCACACGGCCCCGGGCCCCCACCCCGTGAATCCTATCTTACCTGCGCAGCGGCCGGGGAGGCGGGTCTCCTCGGGAAACTTTGCGGCGACAGCTGAAGCCTCAGGGGTTATTCCAAGGAGCGGGCGGGAACCGGAGCTGGAGGGCGCCCAGCGGGGCCCGGGAGAGTAGCCCCTGGCGCGCGACGGAACGCGGTAGCGGGCCCGGGGCGAGGGGCTCGCGGAGGCGCATCTGCCCGGCTCGGGCGCCCGGCGGAGCGGCGGAGGGTGTGCACCGGAGTGCGCCGGGCGGCCGGGTGCGTCTGCCCGGGTGGGTGCGCTCGGCGGGGCGAGGGCCGGCAGCGGTGCCTGCGCGAGCGGCGGCGGCGAGTAGGGCGCCGGGAACCAGGCTGGGCGGCCGCCTCTCCCCTCGCGGCGGCGGCGGGGGCCGTGCGTGCAGGCGCGGAGCGGGGAGGGAGGGGAGGAGAAGGGGAGGCAGCGAGCGGGGCGGGGGGGCGGGAAGGAGAAGGGGGAGGAGGCGACGAGGGCGGGGGCGCCGCGCTGCGCACTGGCCGGCGGGACCCGGCGCGGGAGGCTGCGCCGCCGCGCGGGGACTCGGGCCCAGCCTGGGAGAACGGCCTCCGTGTGTTCCTACCCCTGCCTTCTGGCGAAAATGGCTGGGGGGGCGGAGGGAGGAGGTTTGGAAGCCGTGCCCCCCCGCCAGCCCCCGGGAGGCGAGGAGGGAGGCTCCCAAAGCCAGCCTCCAGCGCAGAGGCGGGGAAGAGGCAAAAGGGTTCTCGCTCACGCAACACCCCTCTTCTCTGTACTCACTCATTCATTTTTTCCTTCCAACCAACCATCCATCCATTCATTCATTCATTCATCCGTTCACCCATGCATTCATTCACTAACAGGTACCCAAACCGCCTACTCTGCCTGCGAAGGTAACCCCTTCCTCCCTGCCCTGGTACCCATTCCCCACGTAGACCCCCTCATCTGCATTTGCTCTAAACACCCAGGGCTCGCTGGGCGGTGTCCCACACAGCTGCCTAAGCCAGCAGGGGCAGGTCAGATCCCAGCCCCGCCCCCGCCCTCCCACGCCACCCCAGCCAACTGTCACCTTGAGCAAGTCACCCTCTGCAAGCCTCAGCCTCACTGTTGAAAAATGGGAGCATTAACCGCCTACTTCCGTGGGCTGATACAGGGATTAAAGGAGACCTTGAATCGGAAGGTGGCTAGGGCAGTGCCTGGCACACATATTAAGGACTTGGGAAATGTCTGCATCTGTTGTGGGGGGAAGGGGGCCACCAAACCTCCCTCCCCATGGCCTAGAAAGTCCTGATGCTCTTGACAGTCTCTGGGATACTAAAGAGCTCTGTGTTGAGCTCAAGCTCTGTGATCCCATCCTGCCATCCGGTTCCCTGGGCCCCTGCCTTTACCTGGACCATCCCCTTGCCCTGGCCCCCCTGCTTGCAGGTCCACACCCAGGCTCCCCACATCTGACTGGGAGCCCTCCCCCCAGAACCAACCCAACACCTCCCACCCACTGTCCCAACCCCAGGCCTGTGTCAGACCCTTCCCGGGCCCAGCAAACCTCGCTCTTTGCTGTCCTTCAAGGCCTGGCCCAGCAGCCTCTCCTCTGGGGAAGGAGATTCCCAGATTCCCCCAGGGGAAGGGGCACCGCCCCCCACCCCATGCTTTCCCATCCGCATTGCCTGCATCCCAGCGGCAGACCGTTGCCTTCCTTTGCTGTGGGTGTCACCTCTGTCCTCACAGTGGCCACCCCTGCCTTTTGCCCTTTTTGCCTTTGCCTCCTCTTTTCTCACCTCTCCCTTCTCATTTACTTCCCTTTCACTCCCTTTCTTCTCCTAATTTCTACTCAATTGACCAAACAGAGTCTTTGGGTCTTTTTTTTTAGATTTTATTATTTTCAGAGAGAGGGGGAGGGAGAGAGGGAGAGAGACATCAATGTATGGGCTCTTTTTTTTTTTTTTTTTGCTTCCCAAATTTTAACTTATTGCCCAAACAGCATTATACCAATAATACAGGAAAGAAAAATCACCCACAATGCCTCTGGCCTGTGGTGTCAACAGCCTCCATGCCTCTGCACCCTTGCAGGCTTGTCCGTACACTGTCAGCTATGATTTGTACAGGCTGTGGTGGCCATTCCGCCAGCCTGGACCCCCAGATGGATGCCGGGGCCCTGGGGCTCTGCCATTCCTCCATCATGACACTTAGCATGTTGCTTGGGAATGCAGTGCATGTCTTCCTCCTCTTCTGACCAGATCCTCAAAGGAGACACCCCTTTCCATCCCTGTCGCCCACATGCCAAGCACAGCACTGCCCCAGAGGAGCACGCGGTGCCTCAAGGTGGAATGCATGGTTTGCCTATAGCTCTATTTGACTGTTGCTCTTAGATATCAAAATATCATCTTCATAATTGTGGCCTTAATGGCTGCATGATAGTCCCTCAAGCTGATGTACCGTAACTCGCTCAGCCATGCCTGGTGGCTGTGCACAGACTATTTGTGGAGGTCTGCTGCGTCCTGAGTGCTTTGCGGGGAGCACCAGAGACCAAAAGTGAGTCCAGCCCTGCTGGAGACCCTGTGCAGGCGAAGCAGGAAATCCAGCAGGTAGCCGGGCACAGAGACCAGGTTTAGCAGGATCATGCTGAGACAGACGTCACCATTACCAAATGACCCCATGACACAGAGGACAAGTCAGCTGTAACATGCAAGGACAGCTTCCCAAGGCGGGTGACTCTTGATCTAGGTCATGGAGGGTCAGAAGGCATGTTCTGGGTGGACCCCAGGAGTTCCTTCTGTCTTGTTCACAGGAGCTGCGACCTGAAAGGACCTGTGGTTTGGAAATGAGGAATTCTTGGTCAGAGTTCGGGGGATGAGAGTCGGGGGGGCCACAGTGAAGGTAGGGTGACAGATGTCAGCCAAGCCAGGTGTGCAGGGCCTTGAACAAGCCTGGGGAGCGTGGCCTCTGTCTCAGAAGGATAGAGTGCCCGCAGGAGGTGAGGTGCAGCCAGGGTACTGTCAGCTGTGAGGTTCAGAAAGATTGCTTGTTCATTCAGCAGGTGCTGGCTGGGCCCCTGTGGGCCCCTGTGAGCCGTGAAGTGGGTGGGGCCCTGGCCCAGGTCACCTTGGCCTTGACAAGCCCCAGCGCCCTGCTCCTAGGTGGCCGTAACCCAGGAAGGGTCCAGCAGCTAGGTGGGGCATCCAAGGTCCCCCAGGCCCTGCCTGCAGTATCTGCCTCCCTCACCAGCCCCCTGCCCGCTCCATAGCCCCCAGACCTAGGTTCTGCTCCCTACTTGTCTGCTGGTGATCCTAGGCCCTCTGCCAGCCTCGCCACTCCTTAACGTCTTTATCTTAATGGGGCCATCACAGACATCCTAGGGCTAGTGTGACAGCCTCACCATTCAACTGTCAACCAAGGTCCTGCCACCCTTGGCCCTGCTTGGGTCTGTCTTGGGTTGGGGGCAAGAGAACTTCATCTCTGCCCTCCAAGATCCCCAGGACTCCAGTCTGTGGCCCCCAGTGACATCCTGGTACACCCTGGGATGTTTCCATGAACCATGGGCACATGGCCTACGGCAGGCTGGCCGAGCACACCTGGCTGGGCACACCAGTCCTGACCAGAATGTACAAGAAGCTTCTCAGATCCAAGTCCTAGGGCCACCATGCTGCCCCCACCCCACACGGTGCACGAAACCTTTCCATCCTGCACAGCACAGAGGCTTGGAGCCCCTTCCCATAAGCACATGGTCAGGGTTCAGGGGCGGCAGGGTGGGCCCCAGCCCAAGAAGAAGGCCCAGAGAGGCTGCTCCAGGGGACAGGCACACCAGGGACCAAAGCCAGGCAGGACGAGATCAGCATCTCCTAAGAACTGGTGAGCGGGTGTGACCAAGGAAGGGTTGGCCTGGACAGCTGGCCTGAGGAAGCTATTGGCCAGGGAGGGGGCACACCTGCCCCAGCCACCTGCCTCACTGCTCCCCGCCACCTGCCCCTGGGAGCACACCTGCCCCAGCCACCTGCCTCACTGCCCCTCGCCACCTGCCCCTGGGAGCCACCTGCCCGCGCCGCTGAGCCTGGTCCTGCTTCCTGCACTCCGCCACCCCCCAGTGCCCAGCCAACTTCTGCTCACCCCTCAGTCTGGGGCTTCACCCTCCTGTTCTCCCAGAGGCCTCCCTGACCCCCACTTTTCCTAATGAGGCCACCTTGTTGTCCCTGCCCCTCAGCTTCTCCTCGGCAGCACTTTGCTCCGTCTGTGATTCCATGTGACTTGCGCAGCTAGTTTTTATCTACAGACGACACTCGGACATCCTGGAGACGGTGGGGTGTGGCTTGTATTTACCCCAGTAGTACAGGAGGCAGTGGAGAAAACTTAGAATTGACAGAACCTGTGTTTTGTTGGCATCTGTCTCTCCCAGCACTTTGAGGGGACAACCAGCATCTCTTGTAGTCCCTTGATGTCCTCAGCATCTGCTGCAGGGCCCAGTGTGTGCTGCCAGATACTGTCAAATGGCAGAGGAAACAGCCCCACCAGGCAATGGCGACAGCCATTCCAGACCAGGGACTGCCCTCAGATGATGGTTCCAGGGGCTCAGGTGGGCCAGACACGCTTCCAGCCTCAGGGCAGGGGCCGGGTGGGTCAGGGTGTGTGGGGAGGTGAAGCAGAAGAGACCAGGGCTGACAGCTGCCTTTCCAAGACCCTGGCAGAGGGTGGGGTCGGCGGAGAATGACCTTAGAGAGCAACTGAACCCAGCCTGCCCAGGGCAGGACTGTGACACCCTGGAAGCCAGGGTTCCGAGCCAGCCCGCCTCCCTCGCAGTGCAGAGGCTACAGCCCAGCTGTGTCTTTGATGGGCCCGCCTCCCTTTTGGGGGCCTCCTCTTCTCCCCACAGCTGGCATCCCTGCGCCCCAACCCCCATCTCTGCCAGACACCCAGGGCTCTCTCCATCCTTCCCTCACCCACTCGCTCCCTGGCCATTATTCCCAGAAGAGCTAATGCTTTTTATGGGGATTTAAGATTTAAGTGTTTCTTGACTTTGGCGATCATTCACCTGTTACCCACATCCCGAGTTCAGGGAGGGAGACGTGAGTGGTGTCTGGAAGGACAGCCCAGGTGGAGGGCTCACTGCGCCCAGCTCGGAGGGCGAGCAGCTCCCAGGCGAGGGTCGTGGCCATGGGAAGCGGAGGTGAGGCTGGAAGGGCAAACCTGATAAGGAAGGAAGTTGGGGAAGAAAGCGAGGGCACATGCCCAAAATATTGGGGAGCCAGAGAGCAGAGTCCCCAAGATGACCTGAGAAGGGGAGGGCAGGGCCCAGGATGGTGGGTGGAAGATGCCTGGGTTTTAAGATTGGGGCCTCAGGGACCTCTGCTGGGGCTGGGTCTCTGGTGACACCCTCCCATCACTGTGTCCCTTCTGACCCCTTGCAAACCTTCTTTTCAAGGACTCAGAACTCTGAACTCCTCACCTCCTCCCTCTCCCTCCCCTGCCCAGTCTACTCCCCTGGTCTTGTCCCCACCAGGGACTCCTCAGGGACTCCCCGGCAGCTCCTCCTGGGCCTTCCCTGTGGAGTCTCTCTGCACCCCCTCTACAACTCAGGGCAGCTGAAGCCACTGAGGAGGGGGCCAGCATGAGTCTGCAGATGGGCTGTCCTGAGCAGGGGTCTTCCTCCTCAAGTGCTGGTGGCACAGAGCTGTGGCCCAGGGCTGGGGTTGGGTGGGCTCACTCAGGGCCCCTCACCTGCTGGGCACAGGTGCAGCAGGCCTAGGAGGTTCGGAGCTAAGTGCACTGCTGAGACTGGGCCTGGGAGGAGGCACAGAGGAAGGGGGTGAGGGGGGGAGTCAGTGATGGGGAGGATGCGGTTGCCCAGCAACCACCAAGCTGCCAAGCTGCTACTGCCTAGGAGGGATTCTTAAAGAGCCATGCAGGAAGGCTGGGCCTTGGAGGGGCTGAGGCAGGGCCTTGCATACCAATGGCTACTGCTGCCAGCCTCCTCCTCCTCCTCCTCCCTCCTCTTCCCCCCTCAGAGGGGGCCCCAGCGGGAGGACAAGAAGACAGAGAAGAGGGACACCAAGCCCAGGGGTGTCTGTCTTGTCCTCCACAGGGCATGGCCTATGAGGGGATAAGGCAACCCCCTGGGTGCTCTGGGCTCCCAGACCCCCAGGTCCAGGGAAGGGCAGGAGCTGGGACTCAGGTCACCCCCAGACCACCTGGCCCTTCAGACAGGCCCCTGCCACCCCACTGAAGAAGCACTTATTCTAGGGCCAGATTAACCTGCCTCTTTCCAGCTGAGGGACCTTTCCAGCCACCAGCCCAGCCCTAAGTCTTTGGTCCTGAATGTCACAGTCAGGTGCAGAAGCCACTAGCCACAGATTGCCCAGCACAGGCAGGGCTGACAAGGCTCTGCCTGGGGTCAGTTTCCAAGGAAGTCCTCCCTACTGTCTAACTGAAAGCCCCTGTGCAACAAGTGGTCACCCCTGTCTTCTGTCCTCACTGAGCAGAAGATGATGTCTGTCTGACCTCAGTGCAGTGTGTCACCTTCCAAAAGCAGCGAGGGTGAGGATCCGGCTAGGTGGTCTTCTTCCGGTTCCTTTCCTTCTAGGCCCTTCATTCCCCATCTGTGCATGAGGGTCTGGGCTAGGTCAGGGGTACCTCACTGGGATCAGGGAGGAGCCTCTGGATTTCTGCTCCCAGCTCCCTGCAGTGGTGGAAGGTCGGGGGCAGGAGGGGGAGGCTCACACACAAGGTGCTGCTTCTGTTGACCTGGTCGAGCTGCACTTGTGAGCTGATCCTGCCGTGCCTGACCACCATCCTATCTCCCATGGTCCTCTAATTGGCCCCTGTGGGTGGAGCATTGCCTCCCTGCCTAGCCCTCTGTCAGCCCATCCCTGGCCACCACTAGCCCCTGCTCCAGGCCCACCACCCACCCCCTTCATTCACTCTCCCTCCACTTTGAGGAGGGTCTTTCTAAAGTGCAAGACCAACCCTACTGCTGCCCTGCTCCAGCACCTACCATGGCTCCCTATGGCCGTGGGAGAAGGTTCTGGGCACAAGAGCCTGGCTGCCCCTCTGCCCTCAACTCAGCCACAGCCCCCTCTGCAGAACCCCTTCCCCAGAGCTCACTGACACACACACAGCTCATTCACCCCTCCAGACGTTACAGCTAGACTCACCCAAATCAATTAATTGAATGGATAGCACTAAGGGCATTTCTTCAGTGCCGAGCCTGTGTTGGCCTCTGGGCACACAGGCTGGCATGCTACTAACACGTTAGCAAATTGAAGATGAGATCATTACAGGGCCATGGTGTGGGCACTTTACTTTGATGATCAAAGAAGGCTTCTCAGAGGAGGTGACCTTTTCGTTGCGACCTGAAGAACGAAAAGGAGCCATTATGGAAAGAGCTGAAAGAAGAGTGTGCCAGGCAGAGGGAGCAGCATGTCCAAAGGCCCTGGGGCATGAAAGAGCCAGAGCTATTGGAGGGAGAGAAAGAAGGCCAGGAAATTGGGGGGAGCAGAGTGTGGGATGCAGCCAGGCATTTGTGGAGGGGAATATGGATTTTATTCTAAATGTAATCGGAAGCTATTTGAAAGTTTTAAGGAGGGAAGTGACATGATTTAATTTATATCTTAGAGCGATCATCTGAACAACCACTTTGGAGAGCAATTTGGCAATGACTAGTGAAAAAAAGATGTGCGTACACCACAGCCCCGCAGTCCCGCTCCTGGGCATTTACCCGACAGAGATCCTGGCACATGGGTGCAGGGGGCGTGTGGAGACGCTGCTGCAGCTGCGTTTGCAGGAGACAAAACTCGCCCACTTGCCTGTTAGTCAGCAGGAAGGCTGAGTGCGGGACAGTCCCTGCCCGGAATATTATACAGCAGTGAAAACAGACCGACTCTCACAGTTCCGGCCGGTCTTGGGTATATGGTGCCATTGTTGAGCTGGTGGTAGGTCCCAGGGCCGTGTGTATAGGTGTACGTGTCTGTGTGCACCTGCCATTATGCACAAGAAATCAATAGAAAAGCAGCTCCACTTGCTGGAGAGAATGGAGTGGAGGGTGAGGGGCAGCAGCGGAGTGGCCCTGGGGGAGGAGATAGTGGGTGGGCCTCCTGGGGAAGTTAGACTAGGTGGAGGTCCAGCCTGCCTGGCTGTTCAGACCCAGCCAGCATTTTTGCTTCCGCCAAACCCATGGTTTGTTTTCTGCTCACACAGCCCCTGGTTTTAAACTGAAGCTCAGAGAGGTCAAGGGCCGGCCTGGGGTCACCGAGCAACTCGGGGCGGAAAAACCTGTGAGCTGTCCTTGAGGGTAGTTGGGATTGTCCAGTGGGATTGACCAGTGGGGTCAAGGCTGCATTTAGGACCCACCCACACTGACCCAGAGCAGTGGACCCGCCCTGCCAGGACATTTTCCCTCAGCTATTCAACTCTCCCACCCACCAGGGCTCGTCCGGCCCCAGCCTGGTTCCTGCGCAGATGGACACTGTACCCAGCTGGCTGGGGCCCAAGCCATCTTCTGGTAATTGGGTTTCAGGGAGGCTCCCGTTCATGGTTATGCTAAGGGTGGGACACTGAGCTCCTGCCCACCCTTGGGCTCCTTGGGGAGGAGAGGCCAGGCAGCCCACCCACCCTGCAGCGCTGCAGCCCTCCAGGGCCCTCCGAAGTCAGACAGCCTGATTCACACCCTGGCTCCCCCACTTCCCAGCCCAGCTGCGTGACCTTGGGCAAGTCACTCAACCTCCCTGAGCCTATTTCAACCGTGGGAGAAATAATATCCCCCTCTCACTACGCTCCAGGGGAGGGAAAGATAAAATGAAAGAATCCACCTGAAGGACTTGGCCCAGTGCCTGGCACAGAGAATTCGTGTGATAAATGCATTACTAACTAACTAGTTTTTGTTTTTGTTTAAAGTCTGAAATGTCCTGCAGGAAAATGTGTACAGAGATAGTTGAATCTGAGTGAAGAGCCCGCGGGGTGGCTCACTTTTCTTTTGCTTTTCATTCACGTATATAAGGTTTATGTACATTATCTGTGAATGTCTTGAGGAACAAAATTCCAGCGAGTGGAAGGTGCCTGGGATGGGCTTGGAGCGTGTTGAAGGGCTTGGAGCGTGTTGAAGGGCTTGGAGCGTGTTGAAGGGCTTGGCGGTCTGAGGGGTTGGGGTCCGGCTTGGGGGCCCCAGGGGCAAAGTCCAAGGAACCCAGGCAGGCGGGGATAAAGGAGAGGCCCAGGCCAGCAGGAATCACAACCAAGTCACCGGCTTGGAGCTTAAGTGGCTGCGTGGACGGCTTTTGTAGGGAGAAGCCCGGGGGTGGGATGCCCAGGCAGACCAGAGAGGGACCGCAAGAGCCAGGTGGTCGTGGGCAGTGGGGAGCCGGGAGGTGTGGGGCAGGATTGGAGGTTCAGGGGAGGCAGGGAGAGAGGGGTGTCCTAGGAGTGTCAGCCCGGCTGGGTGCGCCTCCCAGTGGCTCTGAGGGATGGCAGGGCTTTTGTTCAGGGTAAGGGGCTCTGACCTGGGCGCAAGCACGCGAGTCTGGCTAAGCAGGATGCCTCGTGTTCCAGGCTCCAGCCTGAGACCAGCGGGATTGGAGTCCTGTCTCCACCATCCCAACCTGTATGGTCTCGGGCCAGGCACCTACCTGAGCCCCAGTGTCCCCTCCTGTAGGCTGGAGCTCGTTTGCCAAGTCCCCAGGGCTCTCCCTGGGAAGCTGGTGAACCAACCTGATAAGAAGCTGCTGCTGTTATTATTATTAATCCCACCTGTTGGCAGACTGATCTCACCCATCTCCCCAGCTGACCAGGGACAGCTGGGGACCCCCTGCGCCCAGGGACCCCAATTTCTACACCCATTGCACTTGAACTTGAGCCAGTTGCTTGCGCCCCTGGGGCCTCCGCTTCCTGATCTGAGGTCCCAGGGGATCAAGCAACTGACTCAAGTTCAGGTGCACAGCTGGGGGTTTCAGGACCAGGCCTGGCAAACCATAAACACATGGGCTCCTCTCGCCAAGGGCTGTGGCCTTCGCCTCTCTGGGCCTCAGTTTCTCCACCTGTCAACGAGGCGGGAAGGCGTGTTCATGGACAGGTGCACCTGTGTCCAGATGATGGGCAGAGGACCCACATGGAAAGCCTGCAGTTGGTGCCCATAAGCATGAGCCCCTTTGTCCCCCATGCGCTCCCCCAGGCCTGGGGAATGGCCAGGAGCCAACCCCACCCCCACTCTCATGGGCAGCCCCACCTTGGAGGGCAGTGAGCTTGTCAAACAGGGAGACTTTGAGCAGCTGGAGATGCCTTTGAAGTTTCTTGTTTTATCTTCAAAAAGTCAGCATATTTTACATTTTATTCACTTGGTAGGGCATTTCTCATCTAAAACATGTTTTAAACACTCACCTTCAATAACACGACTGGCCTCAGGGAAGCAGGGGACAACAGCACTGATTTCCCGTGAACAAAGCCCCCTCCCCTAGACCTGCCAGTGCCACTGAGCAGCCAGTCAGTCATCAACCTTCACCTCGTAGGTGCCAGGCTCTGGAGCACAGGTGGGCAGTGGGGGCCCAGCCCCAGGGAGGCAGGTCAGACGTCCAGCTGACCTAGACCAGTAGGAGCTGTGTTAGGCCATATAGGGAGGCCTGGAGAGGAACCCCCACCGGACAGTGCAGTATCCGGCAGTCCCCCTCCTGCCTCCGCTGCCCTGGACCGTCTCCTGCTTCTCACTCCCACAGTCTCTGCTTCCACCACAGCAGCTTTCCGGATATGCCTCCATCCCACCAGGCCTGCTCCTGCCTCAGGGCCTTTGCACAGGTTGGCCCTGGGGCATGCGCCTCACAGCCAGCTCTCTATTCAGCAGGGCCCTTGACTCCTCCAGATCAGCCCCCACCTGCCTGTCTGCCACTCTCTTCTCCCTTTTATTCCCTTCACAACTTCTGGTGCTAATTTCCTCATTCAGGCTTCTTCTTCTGATGTTTCCCAGCCCCTGCTGGGTGATAAGCTCACCTGCAAGGCCCCAACCTGCTGTGTCCCAGGGCCTGGCACATAGTAGGGGACAGATGCGTATTTGTCAAATGACAGAAAGCTGAGACCTGGCCTCACAGAGGAGGGAGGAAGACTGCAGGCCAGGCCTGCTGGGGGGCGTGGTGGAGCAGCCAGTTCGCCAAGCCTGGCTGATGTCCTCTCCAGGCATCTGAGGCCAGGACAGGGTATTTGGATCAGAGCTCAGGGGCACGCACCAGTAGTGGCCCTTGGAAGCACATAAAGGGACTGTGCAGGCTCAATGTCACCGGGGTCACCACTGTGCCTGAATGCAGGCTTCTCCCTGGCCCAGTAACCTGCTCAGCGCTTTTCTCAGGTCACTGAGTCTCCTCTCTGGCAGCAGCCCCCACGTGGTGCCCTCTCGCCTCCTGTGCTGTGCCACACACGCACACACACCCCTCCCTGGAGGATGGAGGGTGTGGTACACAGCAGGGAAAAGCCAAAGCAGCTCCCACCCCGCCTCCTGCCACTGCCCTTGAACTAGCACCGTGGCCTGCACACCCCCACCCCAGGTCCTGCCTGCCCAGGGCCCAGCCCCAGCCCCAGCCCGAGGGGTAGGCTCCTCTGCAAGGCCCAGTGGGTGAGAGCCTGGCAGGCCCCAGGCCGCCTAGCTGAGTGGTTCTTAGCACAATCCATATGCAACCTGTTTGGTTTGTTCAGTAAATTGCTAGCGGGCACCTGCTGTGCACTGGGCTCTGTGCTGGGAGCTGGGGACACACTGTGGATGAGACACACAGGGTGAGGCGGCGGGGTAGCAAGGTAGGCAGGCACTCACCTGGGAGGTGAAGATGCTGGAGAGAGTGATTCATATCCCACGGGAGAGTGTAGCCAGGGACTTGCTCCAGCCCCTGGTAGCTGATGCGCTCGCTCCTCCAGGCTGACTCCCAGGGTGGGAGATGGTGAGGACATCTTCCAGGTAGCAGTGCCAGCTCATGCAAAGGCCCTGGGGTGGGGGAATGGGATGAGTTTGGGGATCTGGAGTGTGGCCGGGAGGGATAGAGTGGGGAGGGGAAGCAATAAGGTGGTGAGTCAGCGGGGGCCATGGGTCTGGGGCACCTGTCAGGGCTGGTTCTTCATCCCAAGAGCCAAGGCAGGCTGAGGCCAGGGTCTGGTCAAGAAGCTGGGGGTAAAATAGGAGACACTCAAACCTGCAGCATGAGAAGGTTGTTCTCCATGGCTCAGCTCTCTCAGGTATAACATGGGTTAGTAACATCGAGAGACCTGATTCTTCTTGCTGACGCATGTAAAGAATTACAAATCAACAAATCTGTTAGCGTGTAAGCCAAGTTTATTAGTGAATGGGAGAACAAGAGCAAGGGTGGCTCACGACCCAGAGACCAGCAGCCGTGTGGCCAGAGGCCTGGTGGCAAGAAAGGGCCAAGGGAAGAGTGCGAGTCCTTTGCTCTGAGGACTGATGTAGCTGGTGGGGTGGCGCCAGCTTTCCTGGAGAGGTGTGACTACCCAAACGTAGGTACGGCTGCGGTCTGCTAGTCTCAACCCTCACCTTGCTCCGGACTGTTTGCTCATTTTGTACACGTGACAGGGGCCAGGCAATTAACCAAAGCTGTTCTGTGGGCTTTTTCTTTCTTCTTCTTCTTCTTCTTTTAATTTTTAGAAAGAGGGGCAGGGAGAGAGACAGAGAGGGAGAGAGACATCAATGTATGGTTGCCTTTCACCTGCCTCCAGCTACGGACCTGGCTGGAGACCTGGCTTGCAACCTGGTTATGTGCCCTGGCTGGGAATCAAACCAGCGACCTTTGGGTTCACAGGCCGGTGCCTTATCCACTGTGCTACCAGCCAGGGCTTCTTTGGACACCGTGATCCTCCTCTCCTCCCCCACTTCCAGGCCTTGGAATAAGTACACAGCCTCAAGGTTTTCCTTTTCCCAGCTAGCACCAATGACACACTCAGACTTTCAGGTGCTGCCCCCGTCCTGTGCTTGTTGTCCAGAATGCCTGGGAGCCTTATGGGACCGGCCCAGGGTCAGTGGGTGAGACACATCTTCGTCTGTTTCTAGCCTCGTGTATTAAGTTCCTTGTTAGACTGCCTTTGTTTCCCTTCTGTCCGCTCGTTCTACCGTTAGCACTCCCCCCTCGAGCAATAGGGGACCTTGGGCTCAGGACTGCTGGGCCAGCGTGGGAGATGTGTCTACCCTTTGTCCCTGCCTTGGTTAGCTACCTGCTCCCTCTCCTGTAGCGGTGACAGTGTTTTCCGCACGGCGAGGCTTGAATGAGCCCATGTGAGTTCGGAGCTGACCTGGCCCTGGCCCAGGCACGTCTGCCATTGTGGGTCCTTTTTCCATAAAAAATATTAAACTTAGATTTGATTACTTTATTGGCATAACGACAAATATATTAACATTATATATTAAAACATTTTCTTCAACCTTAAAGTTCACTTTTTTCTTAAAAGAAATGACAACATTTTTGTGGGTCCCTGAAAGTATCACGATCCCAAGACCCATGACTGAAATGAGGTCTGTCTTTTCATTCTAAGATTTTATTTGTGTATTTTTAGAGAGCGGGGAAGGGAGGAAGAAAGAGGGAGAGAAACATCAATGTGTGGTTGCCTCTCACACACCCCAGCTGGTGCCAACCTGGTCCGCAACCCAAGCATGTGCCCTGCCTGGGAATTGAACCTGTGTCCCTTTGGTTCTCAGGTCGGTGCTCAGTCCACTGAGCCACACCAGCCAGGGTGGAGCCGTCGTTCTAATGGGGTCCTGCTGTCAGGGGCAGGGTGGGGGTAACCAGAAGGGGAAGGAGTGTTTGTGTGCCCCCCTCAAATCGGCCTCCTCCCATCCCAGTTCCTACAGCCCCTCCAATCCTCTCTCCAGCTGTGGGGAATCAGGCCCAGCCCGCACTTCCTCTCTAAGGAAATTTTCTGGCCCATCAGACGCTCGGCTTTGCCCCACTCACCCTGCCTGTCTTTCCATCTGTCTGAAGGGGAAGCCTCCCTCCAGCCACAGCTCACAGGCCACCTCCTCTGGGAAGCCTGCCCAGTCTGCAGGCTGCACCCACTCTTGCACACCCCTCCCCTTGGTTAGTACTTGCCCACTGCCACCAGATTGGGACCTCCCCTTCTCCCAGGGACAGTGACTTGTTCATCTCTGCATGCTTGGTGGCACCTGGCTGAGGGGCGGCACCCAGTTAAATGTTTTGTGTAGGTGAAGAAAGGGCCTTTGGGCCTGCCTTTGCCCTGGGCCTTCCTCTGGCCTGTAGTGACAGTGGCCAAGCATTCTCCCTTTCACTGGGCAGTGGCCACAAGCCAGTCCCTGAACTAGGTCAGGACTTGGAGCACAGACAGGGAGCGACCCCACCCTGCCCACAGGGACTGCAAGGGCTGGGGTGGGGGAGGGGCTGCATCTCCCCAGGGGAGGTACTGAGGTGTGGAGGGGACTTTGGGAATGCCCACTGTGAGAACAGTAGTGGGGGGCAGGGGAGAGCCACTGGAATGTGTGGGAGGCAGGGACTGATGCCCCCCCGGCCCCCAGCCTGGGGGACCACCATCAGGGCACAGAGGATTTGGCCGTGACTGGGGATGAGGGGTGCAGACCTCATTTCCACCCCAAGGTCATAGGCCCAGCACTGAGGCTTGGAGCCATTTAATCAAGTCCAGTGGAGCATGGCACAGGCACGGCCAGAGCCACGGCGGGGGCTGGGTCACCTCACGCTGCAGTGGGGGCCAACCAGCAGACTCAGAACAGAGACCCCCAGCCTCCAAAGTGCTCCCTCTGTCCCAGATAGTGCTATCCTCTATCCCTCTATCCTACACCCCTCCCCGCAAAGCCAGGATAAGGCTCATGCCCCTCCCTAGGCCCCCAGGGTGAAGTCTGGGCCCAGCTCGCCCAACCCCTCATGAACTCAAAGACCCCTGCTTTGCTGGGGCAGGTTTGAGTCCCTTGGTGGAGCCAGGTCAGGAGTCAGGACTTAGACTGGAAACCTAGCACGCCCACAGCATGGGCTGCTCAGCCATGACCACGCCGCAGCAAGAAGGGGTCAGAAATCCTGTCAGACCCAGGGAGGGAGCAGAGGTGAAGACCATGGGTGACAAGCAACTGCCCCATTCAAGCCCCTTTCCCCCTTCCCAGTCACAACAAGAGCCTCAGTTTCCCCATCTGAGAAATGGGCTAATCACCAGTTGTTGTTTAGAGACTGAAAGCAAACTGAGCTGAGGGACCATGAAAGGGTGGGAACTGAAATCTCCCAGCCAGCATCTGGGCTGGGTGAGGTGGAAAGACCCAGCCTGGCCTGGGAGCAGGAGGGCCTGGGACCACCCTACTTCAGTGGAGGCTGGGTGGCCCACTCAGGGGGTGGCCTGTTGGTGTCTTTGTGACTGACCTCCTTTTTCAACATCCCCTCTAAACCCCCAGGCCATTCACCCCAGCAGCCTGGTTGGGCTGAGGACCTTAGTCAGCCTTATGGGGCAGCATGTAGCCAGGTGCCCAGGGCCCTGGAGGCCGAGCCAGCCAGACAGGGGACCAGAGAAAGAACAGGGGAGCACCCGGTCCAGACCACAGGGTCGCTGCTCTTCCCCCCAACTCCCCACCCACAGGACTGTTGAATGTGATGGGCTAGAGGCAAGGGACACTGCAGACCAGCTCCTGGGACACCCGCTGAGCTGGGACAAGCTGCTGGTCAGGCCTTCTGTGCAGCCCAAGTCTGACCACAGTGCGAGCCCCGCCTGCCCTTTCTTGCCTGTGGCAGGAAACGCCCCCTGGCCCCCGGCAGGCCCTTCTCCCAGCTCAGCCTGGTGAAACCCTTCCTCCGCCCCAGGCCCGGCTCCTCAGCCCCTGGGTGTCCCGGCCCAGAGGACATCCAACAGTTCGCCCCATGGGCAGGGTCACACACGTGGGGCCTAGAGGGTGCCAGGCAGGCGGGGGCTTGGCATCGCCTTCCAACAGGGGCCTACAGACCAGCAGGTCAGTGTCCCCTCCCCTCCTGCCCCTTCGAGGCTCCCTGCCAGCCCATTTGGCGCGGAGCCCTCAGAGCCGAGCCAGCTCATTTGCAGCCAGTGTTAATTAAGAGAGGGAGGTGATGGGGGAGGTGGGAAAGGGCCACCGAGGGCAGCTTCCGATAGCCACCTGGGCTGCCCTGAGCACGAGGGGGCCGGGGGTTGGAACCCCTGGACCGGAAATGGCCCGGCTGGCTCAGGGGCAGGGTCGTCCAGATGCGCGCAGCCCCTCCGCTCCCAGCCCTGCTGCGGTGGCAGCGGGCCTACTGTGCACCCAGCCTCGGTGGGGAGGAGGCACACAGCCTCCCTATGACGGACAGTCCTTCAGGCAGTCTGCCCTGAGGTTGGCCTACTTCTCGGTGTGGCTTTGGAGTCGGACAACCCACTTCCAGCCCTGCTACTGCCAGGTGCAACTCGACCATGGGCCCCCGGCTTCCTGCGTCACCAAATGGGAACAGCAGCTCTTTTCCGCGGCTTTGTTCTGCTAGCGAAAGGGGTCACTTGTGTGAAGCCCTCACTGTCATTCAAACGTGTGTTCCTGGGGCAGAGGCCACACCCAGGGCCGGTGGGGCCCAGCCCCTCAGCCTCCTGCCTGGGTGCCCCTGCGTGGTCCCCGTTCTGCTCTCACTGAAATCCGGCTCCAGCCGCCTGGCCGCCTCCCCTGAGCTCCCCGCAGCCCCCAGCCCTGCTCTGGGAGTGCCCAGCCGCTCCTCGCCTCTCCATCTTAATTAGCTGCTTGTATTAATCTGGCAAGTAACGTGGCAACTTGCAGCCCTGGGTTTTCAGGCTGTGGAATTAATTATTCCCCAAGCGAAGAGCTGTCAGCTCTGGGAGACCAGCCACTCGGAGCCGCCGACACCACTTAGCAGCGTCCTCGGCTTCTGAATGGCACCTGGGGCCTGCAGCCCGGCCGGCCGGAAATGGCCCCAACCCCGGGCCGGCTCTGCGGAGGGTCCCCTCACACAGAGGGGACAGCACAACCGGGACCGGGGAGGTAGGGCTGGTGCCGGAGGGGTGCAGGAGCTGAAGGCCCTGCGGGGGGCCAGGGCTCCGGGGGGCCAGCGGAGCTGTGGCACAGCTGGTCTCCCCACCTGGGCAGCGCCAGGGCCTGGGGACGCACCGCCCTGTCTTGTCATCATCTGCCGGGATTAGCACCAGCAGCGAACACAGACGCAGCTGTGAGGTGGGGAGCTGAGAGGGCGCTGCCCGGAGCAGCCCCGACACTCCCGCCAGCTGCACTTTGCCCCCGTGTCCCGCGTGGAGAGGTGGGAAGGGAGGGCAGCCAGCCAGGGCGAGCGAGATGGACAGGGCAGCCCAGCTGTGGTCCAGAGAAGGGGCACGGGCCGGGGCTCCTTTGACCTGTCCTCCCTGAGGGAACTGAGGCACGGAGGCAAGGGACTCTCAAGTCACCCATCTGTCGCCACAGGCTCAGTGCCCCAGAACCGGGCCCTTAGCTCACACATGTCGCTGTCATTGTTAGGCACCCCCAGCCCTGGTTCATGCCCTCGTGTTCTCCCCATCGAAACACGCATTCACCTACCAAAGCTGCAGGAATAGTTTGTTTCCTAGCAGCGTCCGGGCCGTGTCCCTCCGCAACCGGGGAGCCCCCAGGCAGGAGCCTCCTAGGAGGGCCCTGCTCGGCCCACATGGCTGCACCCGGCCTGGCTCAGGTGGGCCAGAGACCGTGTGGGGCGAATGAATGAATGAGTGAATGAATGAATGGACAAGAGCGGCCGATGACCTTCGGCCGCTCTAGACCCCACATGCAGCTGCCCCCGGGCCAGACCCTGGTGGCTCCCGGCCCTCCCACCACACAAACCCCGGGCCCACGAGGTCGGCGGGAGAGGAAGTCCCGCCCCTCACCGCCCCCTTCCTCGCCGCCCGGAGGAGCCCCTGCGCCCAGAGACTGGAGGCCCAGCGGACAGCCCATGTCCACCTCCACGCAGCCGGCCCCCCAGCCACTCCCCGACTGACCAGCCTTTTCTCTCTCTTGCAGCCAACAGCTCCCTGCTCGGAGGAGGTGGTGGTGAGTGAGCCCTTCCTGTGGTCCGGGGGCGCGGGGGTGTGGGGGTGGGTGGCGGTTGGGGGGTGATGCTGCTTCTCTCCTCCTGGCGCCGCACCCTGTGTGCCCAGCAGGCTGCTGTCCTCTACTGCCGCAGCCTTCGCAGGGTCCCCACCATGCCTCTGCCATCCTTGCCTGCCTCGCCCCGTCTCAGCCTTCTCTGGAAGGTGGGGGGAACAGTTGAGGTTGTGAAGGGCCCCGGCCAGGGACTGAGGCCATAGTGGGGGTGGGGAATGCCAGCCCTGCTCCTGACTCTGACGTGCCCTTGGTGCCCTGTGGCCCTGTGGCCTTATCTATCCCGCTGGAAGGCAAAATTACAGTCTGTGCTCTGTTCCGAAGCCAGGGCAAGGTTTCGGAGTCAGGGGGCGTCCTGCCAGCCGCTAACCCCTCTAGAATGTCTGTGTGTTCGTGGTGGGTTAAGGACCACCATGAGGCAGGGGTTCCAGAAGGGCCGGCTGAGCAGGAGGTCAGAAGTCTGGGTGGTCTCAGCAGCCAGGCCAAGGTCAGTCAGCAGGTGCCATGGGAGGGGAAGCCACCCGCCCCAGGGCCTGGGTCCCGGGCCAGCTCGGCCCAGGCGGTCCCACCAGCCACTGGCCCCCAGGCCCGGCCACCGGCCGGCTGCCCGCTGCCTGCGCAGACAGCAGGGTGATTGGTGAGCCCGGGGGCAGGGGTTAATGCGCCGTCGGATAAATCCTGGGGTCTGTGTTTACGGCAGTGGTGGCGGGGCCCAGGCCAGGTTTTAAAAGGGGGAAAAATAAAAGGGGCAGTGAAGGTCAGGAATAAATAAGAGCAGCACTAAGAGCTGTCGGTGACCGGCCAGGACGTGGGAGGGGGATTCTGTT
This sequence comes from Noctilio leporinus, assembly GCA_004026585.1. Lineage (NCBI taxonomy): Eukaryota > Metazoa > Chordata > Mammalia > Chiroptera > Noctilionidae > Noctilio > Noctilio leporinus. The sequence continues at coordinate 30,489 of PVIW01001438.1, read as the reverse complement.
TGTGGCTGGAGATGTTTTCCCTCCCTCCCTCTCTCCCTACTTCTCCTCCAGCTGTCCCGGTGGAGGTCACAGCTACCCGGGAGGCCTCACAGAGGGGGCTTCGCTGGAGGATGGGGGGACCACAGACAGGCGAACTAGGGCCCTCTTCCCAAAGCCTGTCCTTTAGGAATATGGGGCCCAACTGATTTCACACCTGCCATGCTCCGCCCACAGCCACCCCTTTCCTTCCTCTGCTCATTCATTACCCAATGATTGAGCACCTGCTGTATATTAGGCCTTGAACTAGGTGCCAGGGCAGAGGCACTGGGCACTGAAGGGGTCTGGTCCCTGCCCTTGCAGGGCTCACAGTCCAGCTGAGAGCACCGCCATTACACATTACACAGGGTGGTCTGGGGGGGGGGTTCTCACAGGTACGGAGGGGCTCCGTGAGGCACATCTGTCCAGGCTTGGGATCAGATGGCTCTTTGACAGAGGTGGCGCTCTCACCAGCACCAGAGGGATGGGTAGGAGGGAGCTGGTGGAGAGCTGTTGGGAAGGGTAAGGTGGGGACTCAGGGAAGCTCGGAAAATGGGAAAGGTCAGAGCCCAGCCAGGGAGAGAGGAGTTGGGAGTCAATACAGGAGCATGGGACCACCTAAGGAGCTGGATTTTTAGCCGTTCGGTGTCTGAAGATAAGGTTCACAAAAAGGTTCTAAACCCTAGAGCAGGTCACATGCCTCCTCTGCTCAAAACTGCCAAGGCCGAAGTCCACAGGTCCCCGGCCACCTCTCAAACTCCCTACCACACTGTCTGTCCCTTCCCCACTCTGTGCCTGCCACACTGGCCTGCCTTCCTAGGACAGGACTGGTCTGCTCCTGCCCCAGGGCCTTTGCACTGGCTGTTCCCGCTGCCAGAATACTCTTCCTCACAGAGCCACGTGGCTGCTCCCTTCACTTCTTACAAGTCTTTACTTACATGTCTCCTTCTCGCTGAGGCCCACCCTGACCCGTAATTGAAATTGCAGCTGCTTACCTGCCGCCCTTCCTCCCTGGGCTGAACTGCTCTAGCTTTTATTTATTTTCCTTAGAGCACCTCTCTCCTGACTAGACATATCATTTACTTGTTTATTTGTCCATTGTTTACTGTCTGTCTCCGCCTGAGAACAAAGGCTCCGTGGGCTGAATCTCCAGCACCTGGAGCAGGCCTGGCCTGCAGAGCAGGTGCTCAGCGAAAGGTGGTTGAGTGAATAAATGAGTCGCAGGTGAAGGTAGGGGCGCCTATACGCTAAGAGAAGAACTTGCTGGCTTGGGCAGTGGGAGCCACGGAAGTTTTAGGCAGGGCAGGGTATGGCTCATAGATGGCCTGGTGACCCCACTCTTTGAAGTCAAAGGGCAAGTGCTCTGTCTAGACTAAGGGGAGAGTACCCCTGGGGGTCCTTCTAACTCCCCTTCTTGCATCTTGGAGGATGAGCGGAGGCTAGAGAAGCCCCCAAGTACAGCCTGACTGGTGCGGAGATGGATGGGGTGGGCCAGGACCCGGGAGGAAGTGGGCCCAGAGTCTAGCCTTTTAGCTCTGGCTGAGATTTATGGAGCCGCTGCAAGTACTCGCTGGGGCTGTCACTCTGCTAATGTGATTGGAACAAGGTGGAGGTGGTAGGAAGGGGCTGGAGCAGAGGCAAGGCTGGCACTGGTGGGGACCTGACACCCACCTGGAGCTGGGAAGGAGGGGGCCCCAGACCCCTAGGATCTCTGCCCTCAGGTGCCCCCTGTACCCTACCCTGCACCAGCCTTAACCCACCAGCCTGCCACGGTGGGGGTCACAGGCAGGGCAGTTTGGAATGGGGGCCTGGTCCCTACCTGACGCTGCCCAGATGGACTTTGGTCTTCCCATGGGGTCCCTGATTTTCCACTCTTTTGTCCTGAGTCCACTAGGAGAGGTTCAGGCCTCTACCCACCCCCCTAGGTGGTGACTCACCTGTCACCACCCATCCACCTAGCCAGCCAGCCAGGCATTCAACAAGCACTAGGCCCAGTGGCCCTGCTCTGGCCCCGGGGAAACTGCCCAGCCGGCCCAGCCCACGCTGCTGCTGCTGCTCTCACCTGCTCTGAGCTTTTCCCACAGCACTGACCCCCTTTCACGGATGGGGCCTCATGCCTGTTCTCACTGCCTGTCTCCCACTAGCTCGTACTATCCCCGGGAGTACGGGGCCCGGCATTTTGTGAGGCAGTTAGTGCCACGCTTCACATGCTGGGTCCTGCCCTAGGAGCTGGGACACAGGTCTCACTGCCGACAGAGGGACAGCAGGATAAACCAGCAGGGCCTGGGGCAGCCATCAGCTCAGGAGAAGGCCCTCAAAAGGGGGGTTGGGGCCTGAACTGCTGGGATTGTTTTTAGTTGATTGGAGAAAGAAAGAGAAAGAAGCATCACGCTGCTGTTCTACTTGTGCATGCATCCACTCATTGGTTGCTTCTTGTACGTGCCCTGACGGGGGATCAAACCCACAACCTTGGCATATCAGGATGACACTCTAACCAACTGAGTCACCCAGCCAGGGCCTGGGTGCATCAAGCCGGGTTTTTGCTATTAGGGTGTGAAGGTTCAGCGTGAGAGAGGCCTGCAGCCTCTGGGGAGCAGGGAAGCGAGCTGGCTGGGTACCCCAAACCTCAGTGAAAGCCCCCAGGGGCTTCTGAGGCCAAAAAGACTTGTCCCATAGGGTCCAGAGCTCCAGGCCTTTCCTCACTCTGGGCCTGTGCCCCACCTGGCCCTGGGGCCAAGCTAGGTGGGTCCCGCAACAGTGAGTCTTGGGGAAGCCCTCCCAGTCCCCATGCCTTCCCAGGGCCCTTTCTGAGTGTGTGTGTAAGTGGGGATACCTGGGTACAACAGTGGGACTGAGCACTTGGTTCTGCCCTCAAAGAGACCCATTCTGGGAGAAGGCTTCGAGCAGAGGGGCCCCCAATGGCTGGATAGGAGATCAACAGGTGCGGAGGGGTGGAGGGGCCCCGCAGGTGGGGTGCCCAGTGTCTGCCGCAGGGAGACCTGGTGGGGCTGGGCAGCACCCACCTCCCTCAGGCCTGGAGGCCGCCAGGCCCACTCCCGCTCTCCCACCTCCCTCCTGGGGAGCCTTTTACTGGCTGGATAAAAAAAAAGAAAAAAATTAAACACTCTCTTATTGTATGGTAAGGAGGGAGGCGGGCTCTAAATCAGGATGGAAATCGACAGGGCCCTGATGTGTGTCTCCCCTGTTTATTAGGACTGAAATGTTTACCCGGCGATAAGGAGCTGGCTTTCTCGTGGAGATTTGTGCGCGCTTTTTCAATTACCCCTCGTCTTTCTCTGCCACTTTTGCACTAAAGGGATAATAAATGTATCGGAGCGTTTCAATTATTCATCTAAATCATGACTGCGCCTGCCACGGCCAAGCTTTAGTGACAGATTAATTCAGGGCCGCCTTCCTCTGCTTGCGTGGCCGCCATCTCTGTCCCCGCCTGGCCAGAGGGTCGGCCCAGCTCAGTCAGGCAGGTCACTGACAGACGCAGGTGGGCACAGCAGGATGGAGCCCAGTCCCTCGCACACTCACTCACCGCCAATGATACCTTCCTCCTTCGAGAGGTCAGCAGCTCCACCTGAAGCTGCAGGAACCAGCATGTGCCTGCTCTGCGGCCCACTCAGCTCTGCATGGCCCTTACTCCCTGTGTACATGCGGCAGGTCCACACACGTGTACCTGCACCCTGGTGTCCCAGGCACATCACACACATCACAGCTCTCCGCTGGCCCAGGGCCTTTGCACATGCTGCTGCTGGGCCCGAAGGCTCCTCACCTCCCTGCTGCAGCCTTTCTGCTCAGTCATCTCAGTGTCAGGCCAGCCTCTCAGGCCATCCTTCACCCTGCCCTAAGGGCCTACCACGTTGCTGGCGGTGTTCTCGGTGCTGGGACATGGCAGACCCTGCCCCTCTTGGGCTGGCATTCGTTCAGTAACCACACTTAACTTTGTGTGGTTAAGTACCGACTGCTCCCCATCAGACCACCCCCTAAGAGGCACACACAGGGGCTTGTTTGTCCAGCTCCCAACTAAGAGCAGGTGCTTCGTGCAGACCCATGTGTGGACCAGCTACACGCAGAGCCCCCGCCCAGGGGCCTGTGTGCGCGTGTGCACAAGTCCCTCCCCTGCACCATGGTGGTCCCTTGCCAAGGGCAGAATCTGCCTCCCTGGGCACTTCTCTCTTCTTTACCCAGGAACCCATGATCCTGGGGGGCAGCTGGATCCCCTTTCCCTCCATCTCTCTCCCTCTCTGTGTCTCTCAGGCACCATCTCTGTCTCACTGGCTCCACAATGCATCTCCCTCTCCCTCCCGCTCGGTCACTTAGGTCTGTCTCTGGCTGTCTCCCGCCCTTACTTGCTTTCGCTCCGGTTCTCCTTTGTGCCGTCTCCCTGGCACATGCCCTATCTCCATTCCTCATTCTCTCTTGCTCTGTTGTCTTTGTCTCTCTCTCTCCTGCTCATCTCTGCTCATAGGCAGGCCCAGGAGGGTTAGCAACGCCTCTAAGCATTCTGCCTGGCTCACTAGCCGTCCCAGCGCCCTGCCCAGCACTACTCCCTCCACCCCATGCCGCCAATCCACAGTTGCTTCCCGGCCCGGTGCTCTGGTGAGCCAGCCTGGCACAGCAGGCAGACCACACGTCCTTTGAGCCCCTCGGGGCCAGGCTGTTGGCGGCCAGCCCTTCCCTGGTCTGGGTTGGGCTCAGAGAAAGCAGGTGGCCCCAAAGGCCAGCCAGCAGTCTACAAACACACTGAGCACTGTGGCCATGCTCGGGTGTGCGCCATGCTCGGGTGGGTAAGTGTGCAGGCCCCGGGGGCCGCCACCTCTGACCTGGAGGTGTCTGGGGCGGGGCTGTGCCACAGGAAGGGATCCCCAGCCTTACTCTGAGTTGAGGATTTTATATCATGGACTTCTGGGAGCAGTGGGGGAGGGTCATAAGCCGGCGAGTGACCAAGCCTTCCCCAAGTGAAGGCCCCAGGCCTCCCAGACACCCCCGCATGGATGGCAAGGCTTTGCTGAGCTTCTCCTTGTAGAATCTCGACTACTCGCACCTCAATACTATGGGGGGTGTCATCTGCTTCCCCATTTACAGGTGAGGAAACTGAGGCACCAAGTCCCTTGAGATAAACCACACTCTCCATCCTCACTCCTCAGGGGGCCCTCCCTGGCAGGTAGGAGGGCTGAGGGGACACTGTCCCCAGGGCTCTAGCATAGGCTGGTGGGGCTATGCCCTGCCCCCCCGCAGGCAAGGCGCCACCCTGCACACAGCTGCCACGGGGAGTTTTAATAACGGGAGTGATTTTTGCATGATGAATTAGGCGCTGCCGTTGTGTACATAATGAAGCCCTAATGTTTTCAAATCCCCATTTAAGGAGCTGATCTCACCCCATAATGAATTTCAGATCACATCATGGCGCTGTCGTCCATCCATCTTCTCCCTGGGGCACCCACCACCTTGGCACCGTGGGGGTGGGGCCTGGCGAGGGTGGGCTCCGCACCCCGCCATGGGCCAGTGGGCCAAGCCTAAGCCTAGGACCGAGCTGGGGGGCTGGCATGTGTTTGCCGAATGGACGAGTGACCAGGAGCGTGTGGGCAAAAGCACAAAATTGGTTCTGGTGCTGGGGCATCACGTAGGGTTGCAGCCTTGAGGTCCAGTCAGGGCCTGGGAGGAGAACCAAGGTGGAGAGAGCAGGGGTGGGCAGACAAAGCAGGGTGCGAGGTCCCTGGATTGGTCATTTATCCAGGCCTGGTACCCCATCAGAACTCAGTTTCCACATCAGCCCAGCGGGTCCTGCCCCCTTCCGGCACAGGCACCCAGCTGGCTGGAGAGCCCCCAGGTGTCTGGGTGAGGCGTGACCCCTGGGCCCACCCAGGTGCCCTAGGCCTGAGAGGCAGGCGAGGGGCACAGCCTCCCCCAGCCCCCTGAGGCCTCGGGCGCCCCCCGGGCTTCTCTGGGACACCCAGCTCCCAGCCGTTCCTCCCATCCTTCCCTCCGGGGAAGGGGGCCTCCGAACGTGAGGGGCACAGTAGTTTTCTGCTAAGTCTGTGTCTGGGCCTTAGTGTCCCTATCTGTAAAACAGGGTGACAGTGTGCAGCCTCTCACTGAACTCGCATGCCAACCCTGGAGAGGGGTGCAGCCATGGCCCCCCGCCAGATGAGAAACTGAGTGGAGAGCGAAGCCATGCAGCCAACGGGCGGGGGAGCTGGGGGCCTAAACACCCCGAGGGTCCTAACAGGGCTTCCTACTCCTGACTCTTAGCTCTTGGCTTTTGCTCTCCTCTGACAGTGAGGTTCTGGGCAAGTTGCTAAATCACTCTGGTCTACACACACACAAACACATGCACACGTGAGCACACACACCACCACTCAGCGTCTCTGCTTATCTTGGTCCTCCCTCCCCACAGCTCTTTGAGGCTCAGGGAGGTGAAGTGACTTGCCCAAAGCCACCAGCAAGCTTGTGGACAGGACTTGTGGGCAGACAAACCCCATCAGGGATGTGCAGGGGCCAGACCTGCCAGACAGTGGAGGGCAGGAATTGGGGGCACCTGAGGGCTGCTAGGGTCTCCTGCCCTCTGGCCTGGCACAGCTGCCCCCTCACCCCCAGGCCACAGGCCTCCCCCAGTTCCTGTAAATAATTAATTAGCCTCTCCTTGCTTGTTTGTTTAGCATGAGGAATGCTCCCCCACTGGGATGCATTTATTGCTGAATAAATTTAAATATCTAATCTTCCCTTCATGAATATTACAGCACCCTAAATAGCGGCCAACGTATCCTAAACGCTTTGGCAAATGGCCCCGGGAGGAGCCTGCCTGCCTGCCTCCCCCTCTGCGGGCCCAGGCCCTGCCCTGTCCCCCTGGCCCAGGGAGGAGGGTGCTGGGTGGGAGCTGAGCGCAGATGGCTGAGTGTGGGCTCCCATGCAGGACACTGGGCTTATCTGGGGGGAGTACCCAGGACCAGGCGGAGGATTGCGGCTGGAGCTGGGGCAGAGAGGGTGGATGGGGTCCCCAACCAGCAGCAGCTTCTGAGGAGCTCAGGAAGCAGGCAGAAGAGATGGGTGGCAGGGCAGGGACAGAGGGTCTCCAAGGCAGCTTCGTTGGGTGGACACAGCTGGACAGGGAAGCAAGATGAGTGGCCACAGACCTCTAAGTGAGAAGAGCTCCCCAAAGCAGCTTCTCTGTTGGGAGGGGGGTGTTGACGTGAGGCGGGGACAGGAGCCAGGCAGAAGCAGGAGGGATGCTGACACAGCAGGTATGCAGTCGCGTGGGAGTATCCAGAGTAGGTGAGGGGAGCGAGCGGGAGGCCGATGGGGGTGGCGGCAGACCCTTTCAGTGCCCTAGAGGAAGCAGTGCACCGCTGTGTGACTACGGGCAAGGATCGCACCTTCTCTGTGCCGCAGTTTCTTCTCTCTAAAGCAGGACAAATAACAGCTCGTAGGGTGGCTGTGAGCTCCAACAAGAGCATGCATGGAAACTGCTCGCACCGGGCAGGGGCTCAGTGGCAGAGCGGGCGGTGGGCCCAGGGCGGACTTCCGAGGGGAAGCATCCAGCCTTGACCTGCTGGGAAGGCTCAGCTTCCCCAGGAGAGGTGCCAGTTTTCTGCCGGTTGGGGTGGGATGGGGGTTAAGTTGGAGGTTTGAGGTTTGTTTGGATGTGGCTGAGGGACCCAGGGAGGGGACTGAGGGGTCAACTGGTAGGAAGTGGGGACATCCCCTCCCACCAGCCAGCCCCAGGGACCAGGGCACAGCTTTCTCCAAAAGCCCCAGGGTCAGGTTGGGAGGGGAGGGAACTCTTTCTGGATAGAGCCCTGGGAAACCAAGTCCTTTCCGTCTCCAGGGCTTCACTTTGCTTTACAGGAGCCCAGGACAGGGCCTGGCGCCAGAGCCGGTGTGGGGACACAGGGGCTGAGCGGCCCTTTGGGTCTCTGGCTAGGACAGCAGGGTGCCCTCTGGCACTCAGCCATGGGAGAACAACAAATCCGGTGTGTGGACAGGGCAGTGGCAGGAGGGGCCAGTCTGTGCTCAGGCCCAGGGCTGGTACCGGGGCCCACCCCTCCTCTTGGCTCAGAGGGAGCCACTCCCCTGGGTCCTGCACAGCAGTCACAGGGCTGGAGGCTGCAGCCCTGGCTGCTGCCACCTCCAGTTCCTCTCTCCCTTCCTGCCCCAGGGCAGCCCCAGGGCCTGGCTGCAGGCCTGTCCACCTCTGCAGGAAACATTGAATCCCTGAAACACACATCTCAGGGAACTCCACTTCCGCACGACAGCCCGTCCCCCTAGCAGCAGGCCAAAGTCACCTGCAGGCTCCCAGCACAGGGCGACGGCTAACACCACTGGGCAGGGCTGGGATGTCCCCTGGGGAACCGGCTCAGACGCATCTCTGTGCCCACCCCCATGGGCTCCGAATACCCTGAGCCCACCTGGCCGGGACACAGCCTCCCGACGCTGACCTTACCCACACGGAGCATCTGCCCAGACTGACCCACTGTCCTAATGGTCTTCACTCATGCCGGGCACTGGCTTTAGCGCCTACAGCAGCGATTTTCCTCTTTTCATCTCATGGCACGTGAACTAATAACTCAAATTCTGTGGCACACCAAAAAAATTATATTTTTTGCCTAGCTGACGAAAAAGATAAGATGGGTATCATTTTAATTTGGTCACACTAGATGGCTATTGTGTTTGTGGCTTATTTTTTTTTACCAGTCACATGTTTATGTTTTAAAAATTCTGGCACCACCCCAGTTGAAAACCACTGCCCTACAGGAATTGACTCACCTAATTCTTTCAATAACCTCTATGAGGTGGCTGCCTGCTATTATCCCATTTTACAGATGGGGCCACTGAGATCCAGAGATGTACCCTGGGCCACACATCTGTGACTGGCAGGGCTGGGTTTTGAGCCCAGCTGTGCAGCTCCTGCTGTGGCATAGTGCTGGGTGGTCGCCTGGCAGCGCCCCCTTCCCAGGCAGACATACTGTGCGTGGCCACTGCCCACTCCAGGCTGTAGGTCTTTGCAGTGCCTGGACACTCCGCTCCCCTCCCATGGGCTGCAGCTGCCTTTATCCCTGCACAGGACGGGGAGGACCCAGTCCCAGAGTCCCTCCAGGGTTCCCCTACTCCTCTACCCCATCCAACCCCACCTGTGGATGCTCTGGGGACTCTCCTGGTATCAGCTCAGAGTGAAGTTGCAAAATTAGGTTTAATTGGTACCCACAGGGCACAGAGGAAAACAGAAAAGGCGGGTGGTCCAGCTGGTGCCCCTGGATCTGTACCAAGATCCTGGGGTGGGGCTGTGATGGGGGAGGAGAGGCCCCATATGTACACCTGAAAAGTGGAGACAGTGGTCCTTTCCTGCCACCCAGCATTGTGAGCACCCAGCAGCTGGTGCCCAAGGAGCTCTGGGCTCAGGCCTGGGAGCCCGTGGCAGCTGGAGAGCTGCCAGAGGAGGGTCCTGTTCTCCTGGCCAGGATGCCCTTCCTGTCCCCAATTTCCCAGAGGGGGCACTCAAGGAGGAGGACCTGCCAGCATGGCCCTTGGCAGGGCAGTGAGGGGTGAGCCTGGACGGACCTCTGCCTGTCTGAGGCTGAGCCTCTCCTCCCCCGCAGGGGCCAGGCGGCCGGGGCACCGGGGAGAGGTAACGCTGACGGAGCGATGCCCCAGTTGTTTACCGGGGCTGGGGTCCCCAGAGTCTCAGGCTAGGCCGCCCTGCTCTCCTACAGCTTAACAAGCCTAGACCCGGCCCCAATTAAGCCGGATGTGCTAACGAGGTGGCCCGTTAATGAGCAGGGTGGCCCCGGAGGGGAGGGAAGAGCAGGCTCCCGACCAGACCTGACCCGCCACTAGCGGCTAGACGGCCTCAGCTTCCTCTGAGGTCAAGTGGATCCTGGAGCCTGCGCGCCCGGGAGCCTCGCCCCGAGAGGTCGGCCCTGGGGGCTGCGGGCGCTGTGCCAGCTGCTGCACCCCAGCCCGGAGCATCTCACCCCTGGCCGGGTGCGGATGGCGTTTCCTGCGGTGGTGACCCTACCGCTGGGAGCCACCCGCCTGGGGGAGGCCCCTGGTTGGGCGGTCGGGAGAGAGCACGGCGGGCCGAGCGCGCCCCCTGCCGGCCACACGGTGCGCTTTCTGCCGGGGGCAGCGGCGGCCCGGCTCGCCTCGGTTTACCGCGAGGGAAGCGACACGGGGGCGGGGGCGCGCTGGGAGCCGCTGCAGGCTGAGGGAACCAGGCGCGGTGGCCGGAGAGCCACAGCACAGTCGAGGGGACTGGGGCCGCTGTACCGTGGGCCTCGGCCCTCTGCCGTCAGCCGGCTCACCGCCCCTCCCCCGCAGTGGACGGCTGCATTCACCGGGCCGCCGGGCCCCTGCTCACGGACGAGTGCCGGACCCTGCACAACTGCGAGACGGGCAAGGCCAAGATCACCGGCGGCTATCGGCTGCCCGCCAAGTGTGAGTGCCCCCGCAGGGTTGCTGGAGGCCGCCCCAGGGGGCAGGTGGCGGGAACACTCGGGGGCTGGAGTGAGATGCGGATCGAAAGCGGGGCGCAGGGGCGCGCCTTCTGTCCCCAGTGTACCCAGCTCGGCCCCGTGCGCTCAGTTGCGGGGAGCGGCCGGCGCGGGCCTGCCCCGGCTATGGAGTGTGGGTGGGCCCCACTGGGGAGTCGTGGAAGGGACTGGGGGAGAGGGCCCTTTCCCGCCGCATCCAGGACCCAGGCTGGCCGGAGGAGAACCAAGGACCCGCCTGACCGGGTCTCCTTCCGCAGATGTCATCCACACGGTGGGGCCCATCGCCCACGGGCAGCCCAGCGCCAGCCAGGCCGCCGAGCTCCGCAGCTGCTACCTGAGCAGCCTCGCCCTGCTGCTGGAGCACCGGCTCCGCTCCGCTGTGAGGGCGCTGGGGGCGGGCTGCACGGCCCAGGGCGGCGGAGGGGTCCCCAGGAGATGGGGGGGCAGGGTGGTGACGAGGTCCACATCCCTCTCCCCTCCACCCCTGCCAGGCGTTCCCGTGCATCTCCACCGGCGTGTTTGGTGAGTGGGACCTGGGAGAGGCGAGGAGGACGGGTGGGGTGGGCGGTGGGCCGCCCGGACACGCAGAAGGGTGGGACAGGTCGGCAGAGAGGTGGGTGCTGAGCAGGCCAGAGCCCGGACTCACTTCGGCTGGGTCCCCAGGTTACCCCAATGAGGCAGCGGCTGAGGTGGTGCTGGCCACACTGCGGGAGTGGCTGGAGCAGCACAAGGACAAGGTGAGGTCTGCGCCCAGTTGAGGGGGCCAGAAGGGAAGGGTGGTGGGTGCACCCCAGTCCCATTAGCCAGCCCTATCAGTCACTACCCAGGGCAAGGTTGCAAAGTACTGGCCCAAGGGCTCCTGGCACCCCCATCTATCCTGCATCCCGTGCCTCCCTCAGGGGCTTCGGTTCCCTCTCCTACACACACCAGAAACCTCTTCTGCGAAAGGTGTAGTCTAGCTTGAGGGGCACCCCAAAGACAGGGCAGATGAGCCTTCAGGGTCCAGGACAGGGCGGGCAGTGAAAAGGCCTGGGAGCCCAGGGACAGGTGGCTCCCCTAGGCTGAACAGGCCCTGGTGCAGGTGGACCGGCTGATCATCTGTGTGTTTCTGGAGAAGGACGAAAAGATCTACCTGCAGCAGCTCCCCCACTACTTCCCACTGGGTAGGTACCTGTGGCTCTGCCCGCCTCCCACCAGCCCTGCCCTGCCCCACCCCACCCCACCCTCCCTGGGCCAGTTCTCAATGTCCTCTGCCTTCCAGCCTGATGGCACCCCACCGACACCCTGACCAGGACTGGTAAGCAGGGCCTGGCCCACTGTGTGGCTGCCCCCTAACCTCCCGCCCACTAACACGCCCAGCACTCACCCCCACGCAGGGAGGCAGCCTGGGAAGCCCACAGCCCGGCCCCCCCTCCAACCTCTCTGCTCTGCCTGCAGACTCGCCCAGGCCTGCTGGACCTCGCTCCCAGCTCTGATAGGTCGCTGAAGCCTGCAGCTGGACCTGGGCCTGGGCCCCCACCCTCTCCCTCAGCCCCCTGCTCCTCACGAGTCCCCTAATAAAGCCCACCCCTGTTGCAGCTCCTGTTGTGCGAGCCTTGGGCAAGGACGGTAACCGGCAGGTGCAGGCAGTGCTTTCGTTCAAGGGGGCTGCCGAGCGCCCTCGGGGAGCAGACAGTGGCGGAGGTGGGCAGCAGCACTTCACATTTATTGAGGGCCTGCCCCCAAGGAGCTCACAGCCTGGGGGCTGAGCCCCCACAAGTCTAGGGCGGGTAGGAAAGGAGGTGAAGGCAAAACGGCAGGCAATGCAGACACTGTGGCCCAAGCAAAGAGGGTGCAAAGCAGGCACAGGCGCGGGGCTGCGGTGGACGGGGATGGCACGCCCTGCCTCGGCCCGGGGACCCAAGCAAGCAAAGGTTTGCAGGCAGCCCTCCCCACCGGGGTGGGGTCACCTGGGGTGCACTAGCAGTGCCCCAGCCCCCCACCTGCTGAGCCAGGCCCCATCATCATGCCAGTCCCCTCCACCCGGTGCTCCTTGACCATGCAGACCCCTGACGGAAAGCAGGCAGTGGGGGTCTGGGGCCCGGGCCGAACAACAGAATGGAGGTGGGTGTATGAGGTGCAGCTCAAAGCCTCGATGGTCCTAGGTCCCTGGGTAAGTCTCCAAGGAACTTCCAAGTTTCCATGGAAGCCCCTGGGGCCAGCTAGGAGGAGGGAGGCACAAAGGAAGCAGAATCCCAGTAACAGGAGGGGTGCCCAAGAGGTCCAGCCCCTCAAAACTGCTGCTGGCAGGAGGTCTGAGTTGGACAGGTAGAAGGCCGAGGAGAACCCACCTAAGGGGAGGGGGACAGCCAGACACAGCAGCCAGGCAGGCAGCAGCAGAGCAGGGACGCGCACACGGGGCTCACCACCAGCATCCCTTTAATAAAACACGGAAGGTTGTGTGACAGGGAAGGGGAGGAGTGAAAATGACCATTTACAACCACACAAAAACCTCTGTACATGTCTAGCGCCTGGCAGAGGGGAGGGCGGCGGGGCAGAGGCGGGCGGGGCCAGCCCTATTTGTAGAGGATGTCGTAGTGTCCGGGCCGGTAGAGAAGGTAGACCTTGGGCTCAGAGCCCTCGGGGAAGACGTGCGGGTTGGTGGTGCCACCCTCGCCACGGTCCATGTACTCCACCTGGATGGAGACGCTGAGGGCCTGGGCCAGGGCGATGATGTGGATGTGGTCACTCTCCTTGCACATGGGCTCCACCTCCTGCAGCACAGGGGCACCAGGGCCTGGTCTCAGCACGCCCTCCCCACGCCCCCAGGCCCCTGGCAGTCCCCACCCTGGGAGGAGGAGGAGGAAGGAAAAGGGGGCCCTGACTCTGGCAGGTGGGGCGGGGGAGGGTGGCACCTGCTGGCAGAACTCCTTGACAGTCCGCCCGCCCTCGATGAAGTGCTCAAAGAACTTGCTCTCCCGCTGCAGGTAGCCAGAGGTGAGCAGCCGCAGGTAGACCACCAGGTAGTCTGAGGTGCTCTGGTCATTGAAGGAGGCCAGCAGGTCAGCTACTGAGGTCTGCTTCTCCACCTGCTCGATCAGGTCCATGAACTGGCGCCGGCGGGGACAGAGGGCGAGGTGAGGGGGGAGAGGGGCCAACTGCCCCACAGCCCAACCACCCACCCTCCTCTCTGGCCGAGCTGGGCTCACCGTGTTGTGGAAATCCTCAATTGTGAACTCGGTGAAGCCCTGGGACACCAGGTCTTCTTTGCTCTTGGCAGACACAGCCTTGAACCTGGCAGTGCAGGGGAAAGGGAGGTGGGCGTGGGCCCCCGGACCATCAGAGTAGGGGCCCAGCCCACTGTCTGGCCTTTGGTGGAACTGGACCTCCCAGCCATCAAGATGGAGGAGGAAGCCCCTGAAGCCCTCATGGAGCTGTGCTGCCAACCTCCTTCAGTGCCCAAGTGTCCAGCCTCCTCACCTCTGCAACTCCTTGCTGTCATCCAGCAGCGCCTCCAAGTGGGAGAACCCGAAGGCTCGATAGAAGCAGTTCCCATCCGGCCTGGTCTTGCGGATGTAGGAGTACTTTTTGTGGAGGTCCTGCAGGGAGGCAGCCCCGCCCCACCCCTGCCCGTCAGCATCAGGCCAGAACCCAGACAGGCCGAGGAGCTACCCAACCAAGGTCAAACCATAGCAGTGGCAACTGAGCAGACGCCTGCCATCCTTGGCTGCTGACCCTGGTGATGCCAGTCACTAGTGACCTACTTCCCAGAGCTCCAGAAGCCTCAGGAAGCCGTCCGTGCCTTGTGTACACACTGGTTACCTGAGCCGTTGGCCACATGTGCTCTGTCTCCAATTCCTAACACACTGCCGGGGCCTGCAGAGCTGTCTGCCCGTAAAAATGGGCAAGTGAACTAGTCCTTGACCAGTGAGTGCCGCTTGTCCAGTGAATAGTCTTTCAAACCACGAGACCAGGGCAAACTGGTTAAGGTGGGAGTTCGCACAGCCCCAAGGCCAGGATGGAAATGGTCTCTTGGTTCCTTCTCAACTCTGCCCTGCCAGCTCACAGGCACACCTCTGTGATCTCTTCCTGTCTCCTCCCCAAACCCCATGGGCCTCTGTCTGTCACACCTGCCCACACAAGTGGTCCGTTAGTGCTGTCCAAAACAGGCTTCACTCCCTGGCCTAGGCACCACCCGACAGCTACTTCATACCTTCTTCTCCTTAAGCTCTGCCCCAAGACACCTCCGCACTTAACTCCCCGTGGCTTATGGACCCTACCCTCTCCTTGTCTTCATACCTTACTGCCACTCCTCCTCAGCCCTCTAAACTCTGAAGGTCAGGGCCACCTCCAAACCACGTAACACCCTTCAAGATACACTGTGACCTGCCAGAAGATGTGGCACAGTCCTGCTCAGGCCTGGGACAGTTTCTGCTTATCAACTCTCTTGATGTCATCAGTCGTGGGATTTAAGTAGCCCTAAGTGTAATTCTTTGCCTGCCCCTATCTGAGCCCTGAACTCCAATTTTAACTCACACATCCAATCACCTCAGCTACACCTTGGAACTGCCCCACCTGGCACGGCAGGTTCTGATCTCCCCATACACCTGCTCCTCTGGCCCTCCCTCCAATTAACTACAACTCCACCTTTCAGCCTAAAACCTCATGGTCGTTACCGACTCTTCCCTCACACCTATCCAATCCAATGCAGAACCTTTCAGCTCTATCCTTAATGCACCAGCATCAAGCACTTCTCACTACTTAACTCTGGTCCCTGGGTCCCCAGGTGCCAGTTGTCACTCCCACCTCCTGATGCTTTATCACAAAGTTTCCACATCACGCCTTCTTACCCCCACCAGCACTCAGCCTACACTCACCTCTGCCACCTAAGCAACCCAAAAATCTGATGATACTCCTCATCTCCCTCCAAGTCCCTTCTCCAGCTCCAACCCCCCATCTCCCCGCTCCTGCTCCCCACGCTGCTCCAGACTCACTGGCCTCCATGCCACCCCTTTCCTCCACACTCTAGCCCAAGCTGACACAACCTGCTCATGTCAGTGGCTCAAACACCACTTTCCCAGCACACCCTGCACCGAGGACCCTCCACTCTCTAGCTCCCTGTCCCACTCACTCCAAGAACTCACTACCTCCTAGCACAGACGTTTCGGTGACCCCCAGCTTACTGTCTTGTCTGTCTTTCCACCAAGTGCCACAAGGGCAGGCATTTGTCAGTGGAAATCATCACTCTGTCTTCTGTACGCAGAACGGCATGTGCCCATAAATGTGAAATCAACAGCTCACAACGCATACAAAAAGCTCAAATGACTGCAGCTCCCAAAAGTTACTAGAACTATTCTGGGCACTTACTTCATGCTGGGCCCTGTGCAGAGGCCAGGTGTCCATTATCCTAACCTGCAGAGGAGCCCACTTCACAGTCGCCCAGCCCTGTGGAGCTCTGCTATCTGGGCGGAGGTCTCCTGGGAGCGGAAGTGGGCTCGGGCACAACACACAAGGGTGTCGGTCTCCTGCACACATAGCACGCTGACACAGTGGGAAAGAACCTGAGATGCCCACCCTGTCCACGCTACCGGGTGGGCCAGGCAGGCCTTGAAATCAGGGCCCCACTCCAACCCCTAAGCTCTGCACCTGACCACCGCCATCTGCACACCTGGCCTCACACCTGGCCTGTGAGGCAGCGCCCTCTCCACCCAGAGACGCTCTGCGTGCTGCCCAGGGTCACATGGCTGGAAGTGGTGAAGTCGCCTACATCTGTCGGCCGAGCCAGTGCCCTCACCTCTCCACAAGCTTTGGTAACTCACAGACAGCCTGAGCAAGGAGATGGAGGAGACCACAGGTTGCACACAGCAGGAACTGGTTCGAAGGGGTGTTGTTCAGTCCATATAATATTTTAAATTTGAACTAGCTGCCAACTGTTAGGAGTCTGGAGGTTTTTTATCAAAATAATTTCTGGCCTCTCTTAGAAAAACAGATCTGGCCACAATGGAGCAACCAGCACGCGCCAGGTACTCCCACTCCCTGCTACTGGCTGACCCCGGGTGGTGGTGTTGACTTTCACCACTTGACCTGCCACCTTCAACTGCCTGGTTACCTGCCCAGCCCCTGAGGTGGGCAGCCCTGAAGGTCCCTCCTTTCAGATGAGCATCTCTGATCCTTACGGGGAGAGGGAGAAGTACCATTCAATAAAACCCCAGGCTGTGCCAACAGAAACTTTACATATACCCACTGCCATACCTCAGCCTCCCAGCTCAGATAAGTGAGGGTTAAACCTACCTGTTTATAAAGGAAGCCCCAGGGCCTGGCACAAAGGCTGTAGGTGCCCCCTTTGCCCACTGCTACCTGCCTCTCCACAAAGATCCCGGAAGCAGGCTGTGGGACAGACCCCTGCCCCACGCCTCCCCGCTAGGTAGCCCCAGCCCGTTCAGCCGCACTGTGGGCCCCGAGACCATTAGCCAGTACCACACCCTGTAAGCATCATCTCTCAGCCTCACCACCACCTCAACAACCAGCAGCTCATGCTCTCACCATCCCAATTTTATAGATCAGGGCCCCACAGCTCAGAGACATTGAAGGGCCTGCTAAGGTCTTTTGATTCCAGAGTCTGCACACTTAGGAATCAGCAACCAGAGGGCTCCCCCATCACCCTACCCTCTAGAAGGCCAGGCCAAGCAAGGAACAGATCTGAAGCAGGCCCACTCCTGTTTCTGCCCCCTCAGCAAGGCTCCCACCTTGATCTTCTGTTGATAGATATTGTCATCCTCTGCATACTCCTTGTACAGGACCGAGAGCTCCAGCCGCTCCGAGACCAAAGGGTTCTGCACAGCGATCTGCAGAGGGCAGGAAATCCATCATGCTCCAGCAGGTGGCTGGAATAACCTATATCTAACAGCCAGGGCACCTAAACTAAGGGTGCTGGGCCAATCACCCAGTGGCACAGTAACCCGCCCCAAGGTATCTAGTATCCAGTACAGCTTGGAAAGGGCTTCCAAAGTAGAGAAAAACAACAGGCCTGAGGCCCAGCCTCTGCACCACCATAATAGGCTCGCCGGCCACAGCCCCTCACCTCCTGCTGAATTCGGTCCTGCTGGGCCATGATGGCTTCATCATAGGCAAGACAGTTAACACCTGGAAGAGGAAGAAGGCCAACTGCAGTGTCCGGCTACCCCACTGCGGGCGGCGGGACCCAGAACAAAAGCAGCCAGGAGAGCAGGCTGAGAATCTGAGAACTCACATCTTGCATCTCGCTCCACCCAACCATGTGACCTTGGCAAAGCCCTTCCCCTCTGAGGCCTTAGTTTTCTATCTTTAAAATGCGGGGGCAGAGGGATCACAGGGAGGCGGCTGCCTCCAGCTTTAACACCCGCTCCCCGGCTACAGCGGCACTTCCCAGCAGCAGCCTGGGGGTGCTCGGGGCTGGTGGTCTCTGGGGGGTAAAAGAAAGAGGCAGCTCCGGGGTCGGGCTGGAGCAGCTTCCTGTGAGCCTGCACTTGACTTCACCACGCCCTTTCTCCTGCTATTCTTAAGGGTGCCCATTTTACAGATGGGACAAACGCAGGCAGGGGAAGGTATCCGCCCAAGGTCACAACCAGCCAACGCTGTGGCCTGATTCCAAAGGCTGGCTCTTCCCCGCAATACCTTGGCCCTAACCCCCTCACGGCCGAAAACTTTCCCCAGCTTTGAAAGTACCTACCACCGCCACCTCCCTCCCCTGCAGGCGACGGTCCCCTCGAGGCCGACTGTGAAGTGCTCACCACGGAGCAGGGCAGGCCCACCCCGGGGAGCCCATCGGGCAGCTCCTGTCCAGGGCCAGGAATCCCGGGCGCACTCGCTCTTAACTTACGTGACCCTGAGCAAGTCCCTCTGCGGCCCGGGGCTCCCAGGGCCCAGTCCCCCACGTGCACGGATGGAACGGGCGCCTGTGTGTTCAGTGACTTTTACGGTCAGCACGTCGGGGCCTGAGGGTCCCAGGCCCTCAGCTGGGCCTCCGCCCACCCCCCACCCCCCACCCCCCATCCCCCGCACCGCCCTGCAACGGGCCGACCCTCCCCCCGGCAGGCCCTGCTCAGTCCCAGGGCCTAACTCGTGGTGAAAACGGGGTGGCAGCATTCTGAAGGAGCCAACTTCCCAGAGTTCGAAGCAAACACTGCTCAGGCAGGCGGACAGGGGAGCGAGGCCAGAAGAGGGGGCTCCCCCGGAAACGCAAGCTGCAGTGCGCAGGGGCGCGCCCCCGCGGCCGCTCGCACGCCCGCCCGCCGCCCGCAGCATCCCCGGCCCGCCCAGCCCTTTGTGCCCCGCGGTCCGCGGTAACACGACGCCCTCCCGGGCGCCGGCTGCTCTGGGGGAGGCGGCGGGCCGGCCGGCGGGGCCGAAACACAGGCCTCGGCCTCGCTGCAGGGACCGGGGCAGCCGGGCTGGGGGCCTGGGAGCCGGGCGCCGAGGGGGCTGAGGGGGGCGGGACGGCCAAGGCTCCGCCCCGGGCGCCCGCGAGGGAGAAGGGCCGCGGGCTCCGGCCGGCTCCGCCAGCTCGGCCGGGGGTCGCGGCCGTGGCTCCTTCCATTGTGAGGGGGAGGGGAGGCGGCGGCAGCGGTGGAGGAAGGGGCCGTCCCAGCGCTTCGCCCCCGGCCGCCGGCCGCCAGCCGCTCGGGCTCGGGCCCGGGCCCGGGCCTTCTCGGGCACCAGCGTCCCGGCATCGCCCCCGCTAGCCCGGGCCGCACGGCCCACGCCGAGTCAGTACCTTCGGAGTCGCTACCCAGCGGCTCCTGCTTCTGCTGCTGAGGTTCCTCCGCCGCCATCTTTAAACAGCGCCGCACCGCGGAGCGCTTCCGGGTTACTAGTGGCCTCCGCCCGGAAGGCGGCCCCTCCTCGCGGCCCCTCCCCTGCCCGCCTCTCGCCCCGGGAGCCCCGCGGCGCTACGGTGAGGGGCTGCAAGGCCTTGGGGCCGGCGCCCCTGCTGGGCTCTGCCTTCCCCGCTGCTGAGGAGAGCCGGCCTCCCGGAGCCTGTTCAGTTCTCCTTTCTCTGCAGCTTGCGACCCGGACTGGACAGTGGGAAGTGGGAAAGTGAAACGAGGGTCGCACGGGGCGGCGGGCGGCGGCGCGGGCCGGGGCCCAGCCCTCCCAGCCCGCTTCTCGGCGGCCTTCGGGCGCCGCCGCTGGCGGGCGGGACCTCAGGACCTAGCTCGGACCCCACGCGCTTCTGGTTGTGAGAAAAGCAAGTCTTTTCAAAAGCAGGGAGTTGATAAAAATGAAAAACAGCTTAGTGGCTGCCAGGGGTACAGGAGGAGGTGGGGCCAGAGGGAAGGGGTGTGATTGTGAAAAGGAACCGGGAGCGGTTTTCGTGCGGATGAAAACCACCTGCGTCTCAGCTGACGTACATATGACTATCCCGGTGTGGGCTGTACTGTCATTTCACAGGCTGTTACCGAC
The DNA here is from genome assembly GCA_004026585.1 of Noctilio leporinus. Taxonomy (NCBI): domain Eukaryota; kingdom Metazoa; phylum Chordata; class Mammalia; order Chiroptera; family Noctilionidae; genus Noctilio; species Noctilio leporinus. The sequence goes on along the minus strand of PVIW01001438.1, from coordinate 10,558 downwards.
GGGGGAAACTGCGGTGAAGCGTACACAGGGTCTGTGTAGTCTGCTCAAGGTGCCTGTGATTTACCTGAAAATAAAAGGCCTTGAATGCTTGAATGGTGTTATTTTGAGGGTTTACAGTCTGGGGCTCTTGTTCCTGACTGTTCCCATTGAGGGCCTTTTTCAGGACAACGCACAGGTGTTAGCTCACAGGGAGGCTGTGTCCGAGTCCCAATCAGGTCCCCCAGTGCGAGACAGAACAGATGTGACTGTGTTCGTGAGCTTCGGTCAGTCCTGGAGCAGGTGCACTGGTGCCTAGTTGAAGGATCAGCTCACCGCACAGCTTACAGTGACCTTCCCAGTCACGACAAATGTCAACATGTCCCACAGACTGCAAGTTACTGTTTATTGGGTCATTGAGCCTTAGGGTTTCTTCCAAACTCAAGAAAGGAAAGGGTCGCTGGTTCGATTCCCCAGCCAGGGCACATAACCAGGTTGCAAGCCAGGTCTCCAGCCAGGTCCGTAGCTGGAGGCAGGTGAAAGGCAGCCATACATTGATGTCTGCCTTCCTCCCTTCCCCTCTCTCTAAAAATAATAAACTTAAAAAAATAAATAAATAAAAAGGAAAGGGTCTACCCAATTTGAATCCAATGCCTAGCAAACTGTTCATTCTTTTTCCGGATTTTAGCAATGAACTCTGCAACTGCCAATCAGCTCTGCAGTCAGTAGAATTGGTATTCTATGAAGAGCTAAGACAGATGGTGATGAACCATATCTATTAGGCTTTTCAAAATCTTAAAAAATAGCTATAAGACAACTCTAACCTCCCTGCCCCCTTACTTCAACTAGGGGGTCCATGACAGGGGAGGGAGCACAGGGTGAGCCAGCGGTGGGACTAATGATCAGGACGGGGAACAGGGCTGCTCAGGGGCCAGAAGGAACCCATGTGCTGGACTGCGGCCAGGCTGCCAACACCAAGTAAATGCTTCCCCCACAGGAGCCTGGGGCTTGAACAAACCCACACCCTATGTACAAAAGGCCTGTAAATGAGGGTCTCCAACCTGCAGCCCAGCCTTTGCCCTCCTCAGGCGGAATAGCCAGAGGGCAGCTGTGGCTCTTAATGCAGCGCAGGGTGTTCCAACTTTTGCCCACTCTTCCATGTTGATTAACTTGTGGTTAGTAACTTCTTTCCCTTGTTCCATGGTGTTAAATTTCACCACTTCAGGGTTCTGCTTCTCCATCCTGAAGCACCTAAAGCCCAATTTGCACACTGGCCAGGGGTCACTGGCATAACTGACTTTTGCCTGTCTTCCTGTGTGCTGCCCCAGAGAAGTCCCAGGTGACACTGGCAGTGGGGTTTGGACTGCTGTTGGATACAGTGGCAAAGGAGACAGGCAGCAGCCCAGAGCCTTATTTTCTATAGTACTGACATGGCACAGATGCCTCCTCATAGCCCTGCTGGTTTGCAGTGTCTGGACCCCATAACCATGTCCCTAGGATTCTGTCAAGTGGAGGGAGAGGAGAACCTGTACCAGGACCCAGGGATTGTGAAACCTCTGCCTCAGAGGGAGGGTTTCCAGAATGGCACAGAGGCCCTATGGGGGCCACATGGCTTCCAGGCCCACCCAACCTCTTCTACCTCTCTCAGTGTCATGGGCCCTGAGATAGCCACAATCCTCACAGGAAGGCCATGGCCAAGAATAAGTCTCCAAGATGAGCCAAAGATGAAGGCTTGGTGGTACTTTCCCAAGCAGATTAGGAGGAAGCAGCTGCCCGGTGGGAAGAGCAGGAGCATGCCTAGCCCCCAGTGAACCCCAGATCTGCCATTACAGGACCCTACAAGGGCCCACAGAGAGCTGGCTCCAAAATTAGAGGCCAGACTGATGAAGTGTGGCAGGGGCTGTCCTCAGGGCTGCTAGCTGGTCTGACACTTGCATGCAGGGTCCAGGCCACCTACAGCAGAAAGCAAGCAGAGGGGCAGAGGCAGGCCTGGCTGGGGTACTCAGTGGTTGGCTGGGCATCATCCTGCAAAGTGAAGGGTTGCTGGCCTGATCCCCTGTTGGGGGCGAGCAAGAGGCAACCATCAGTCTCTCTTCACATTCTCCCTTCCTCCCTTCCTCTCTCTCTGAACATAAAGTCAGGATCCAGTTGCTGCTGGTGCCAGCCTGTTCCAGAACAGCCTCCAGGCACCAGAATGATGCATTCGTTCCCTTATTGCTACCTAAACAAATCTCCACAAAAACTAGTGTTTTAAAACACAAGTGTGCCCTGGCTGGTGACACAACTGGCCTGCGAATCCAAAGGATGCTGGTTCAATTCCCAGCCTGGGCAACATAACCAGGTTGCAGGCCAGGTCTCCAGCCAGGTCCCTAATTGCAGGCAGGTGAAAGACAACCATACATTGATGTCTCTCTTCCTCTCTGCCTCTCTCCCTTCCCCTCTCTGAAAAATAATAAGTAAAATCTTTTTAAAAAACCCACACATGTTGACCTTTACAATTCTGGAGGTCAGAGGTCTGGTATAGGTTACACAGGACAAAAATAACAAGTCTGCTGACTGTGTTCCTTTCTCGAGGATCTAAAGGGGAATCTTCTTCCTACTCATGCACATTGGTGGCAGAATCCAGTTGCTTGCAGCTGTAGGACCAAGGTCCCCACATTCTTCATGGCTGTAAACTGAGGGCTGTCCCGTTTCTAAAGGCCACTGCATTCCTTGGCTCCCGGCCCATTTTCTCCATCTTCAAAGCCAGCATGGTTTTTCCTTTCCCACAATAAATCTGTTGCTTGATTCAAAAAAAATAAAAATAAATAAAATAAAATAAAAAGTCAGCGCAGGCAGGCAGGCCAGCAGGTGGGCAGCCCTCAGGTACCATCTCTGAGCTGACCATCATCCACTGCTTTGTCTGTTGTCCACTGAAAGGACTCATGTTGTTATACTGGGCCCACTGGATAATCTTCCATTTCCATTTCAACATGCTTCACTTTAATCGCACCTTCCAAGTCCCCTCTGCCATGTACAGAAACTATTCCAATTCCAGGGGTTAGAGCGAGGACGTCTTTGGGAGAACCTTATTCTTCTGGCCACACCGCCTTAATTTAAAATGATGAAAACTGAAGACTCAGAGCAGCTAACTGACTTGCCCAAGACCAGGCCCCCGCCTCCCAGCACACTGTTCTTGACATTCCAGCGTCGGTCATGACTGCAGTCACCCAGCACTCACACTGTGGCAGACAGACACATGGTCCCCCAGACTCCGAATCTGACAGGTGCCTCAGACTGAGGAAACGCTGTTTGGAAGAATAAGGAGCCTTATTTTCTCCACAGGAAATGGCCCCAAAGTCCTGGTTTGGTTAGGGATGGAAGAGGGACACTGAAAGGTGGCCAGATTTGAGGCCTAGATGCCTGCCACAAGAATCAAAGGGAAAATGGGGTTTAAACATGACAGGTCACTTGCACCCTAAACTGCATTCACCCACCAAGTGTGTGGCCCTGCCCACTTCCATACATGCTGCTGCCTCCTAGGACAAGGGATACCGTCTCTCTGGGTTCCAGAGGCACAAAAAATGAGGGACACCAAAGCAAAACCCTTGGCAGGGCAGTGAATTACTATAGAATCTTAAGATAGCACTTCTCAGCCCTGGCTGGTGGCAGTGAATAGGCACTGGCCTGCAAACCCAAAAGTCACAGGTTGGATTCCCAGTCAGGGCATAAAACCAGGTCTCCAGCCAGGTCTGTGGCTGGAGCAGATGAAAGGCAACCATACATTGATGCCTCTCTCCCTCTCTCCCTTCCCTTCTCTCTAAAAATAAAATCTTAAAAAAAAAAACAAAAAAAAAGATAGCATTTCTAGTGTTACATTCTTGCTACATGGCAGCTACATGGCGTAACCTGTGTCCATAGCAACCTGAGCCAACCAAGGACCAAGCAGCTTGGAGATCTCTGCTCAAGATACGTCAAAAGCAAAGCCTCCCAGAGTGAGGCTGGGGACAGGGCTGACCCAGCTGTTTGGGGGGTGATAGCCATGAGGCCCCTTCCCCAAAGATAAGGGAACTGTTGAGGAACATGCAGGTGACATGTAGAGGCCACCCCAGCACCCCTGCCTGGCTTAGACAGGCACTTCAGCTCGTACCTGGGCTCTCCCTGACCAACATCCCAACCTATGACTACCTTCCAGCATTCTAGGCCCTGTTCCTCCAGGCCCTGACACAAAGGCTGGCTTGTGTTAGAAGGAAACAAGTCCTTTGGGAGGCAGGCAACCAATTCCCCACCCCTCGGGGAAATAGCCATGGGCAAGAGCTAAACCTGACACAGTATCCAGGCACTGAATCCCACAGACAACACTGGTCACCACACAGAAAGGCTGGGAAGGACTAAACAAAGGGAGGGAGAGTAGGGTCCACCTTGAGCTCCTATTACCGTGACTCAGGAAATAAGAGCCCTGCAGAAGAGGTTTTGGGGAGATATGTGTTCCGATACCCAGGGCCTCCAACCAGCCACACCCAAGAGCCCTTCAGCTCTCACCTGGCAGCTCTGTCCGCCACCCTGGCCCCTGGAGTCCTGGCAGGTTCAGCTCCACAGGGTACACCTGTGTCTGCTCAGAAATCACCCCTGTCACCCCAGCAAAGAGAACACAAAGAAGAGCTAAAGCTGTCCTCCAGGGATAGAGACAGGTCTCAGGGGTCCTTCCAGACACTGGCAGTCAGGGTTCCAGCTCACTATTAAGCATTTCCCAGCTAAAGAGGCACCCATAGCCCCCCAGGAAGGGCGCTAGGGATGAAGGAGCAGCAACTTCCCCAAGCTAAGACGGGGAAAGGACAGAGAAACTGCAGGGAGAACAAGAAAGCCAGTTGGTCCATAAGCATTTATGGATATAATGATAAAAGGAAAGGGGCCTTGCGAGTTGCATCAAAAAACAAGACACAGCCCTGGCTGGTGTGGTTTGGTGGTCGAAGTGCCAGCCTGTGAACCAAATTGGTTTAATTCCCAGTCAGGGCACATGCCTGGGTTGTAGGCCAGGTCCCCAGTTGGGGGCACGTGAGAGGCAAACACACATTGATGTTTCTCTTCCTCTGTAAAAATAAATAAGTAAATGTTTAAAAGGAAAGAAAAAAAGAAAGCAAGACACTAAATTGCCCCACCCTCCAACTAGGAAGGGCCACCTGAGAGATGGCTGGCCCCAAATGGGAGACAGACACAAACACACGTAGACTTGAGCTTGGCACGACCAACGGTGCTAGAGAAGGTAAGCATGAAAGGCTGCCCAGTGACATCAGGCTTTGTTTCCCCAAGAAGCTAGAAAACATTTCAACGCGTGAAAGCATGCAAAGAGAGGAGCACTCCCAGACAGCAAGGAGAATGGCTGAGCACACATGGCCTACTGCAGGGCAGGCTGGCGGTAGGGATGGGAGGCCAGCCAGGCCCTCTTCTCCACAACCCCACCCAACACCAGCCTCAGCTCACGCATGAGGGCAGAAGCCCAGGTCAAAGTCACGATGAGTTTGAGGCAAAACTGCAACAGATTTTATTGTTACAAGGGGAAGTCCTACCGAGCAGGGCCTTATAAATCAAAATATGTGGTCCCAGGATGTCACAAGGGAGAAATCAAGAGGTTAAGGTTGCAGAAGAGGTCACTGTACTGAAGGATATGGTCCACGGGCGGCCAGCCAGGAATGCAGCAGACATGATCAGGACAGCGGGGATGGTCAGGTCACAGGGTGAGGGAGAGGACAGCCCCCTTCACTCCCGCTTCTTGTAGCTCTCCAGGTGAGACAAGACCCAGCCGGCTGGCAGGAGGATGCACAGGAAGCAGGAGGTGAGCCCAATGGTGACATCCTGCACAGAGCACAAGAAAGAATGAAGCCCCAGGGTAAGGAACCCCACCAGGCTTCTGGTTATCTGAGCAACTTTCCCAGGCAGCCCAAAGCACCCCTCACTGAGTGAAAATTCAGGCTCTGGAAGAGAAACATAGCAGATCCAAGGCCCACTCTAGGCCTTCGGATAAAGGGCGGGATATGGAAGTGAAGGTCAGCCAGGGTTAGAACCCATGGAGAAACCCACCACCATTTAATAAAGTGAAGGAACAGGAACAAGGATTTATAACTGGTCTAGCCCAGGAAGCTTTCATGGGCTGGTAATTCTTTTTTTTTTTTAATTAATTTATTTTTATTGTTGTTGTATTACATGGCTGGTAATTCTAAACATGCGCCTCCCCTTCCTCGCCTTATATAACCCTCCGGCTCTGGCTGGCCTATGAACTGAGGGTCACGGTCAGATTCCTGCTCAGGGCACCTGCCTGGGTTGCAGGCCAGATCCCCGGTTGGGGGCGCACAGAGGTAACCTCACGTTGATGTTCCTCTCTCCCTTTCTCCCTCCCTCTCTCTCTAAAAATAAGTATTATTTTTTTAATATTTTATTTTATTATTTTTAGAAAGAGGGGAAGAGAGGGAGGCAGAGAGGGAGAGAGACATCCATGTATGGTTGCTTTTCACCTGCCTCCAGCCACGGACCTGACTGGAGACCTGTTTTGCAACCTAGTTATGTTGCCCTGGCTGGGAATCGAACCTGCGACCTTTGGGTTCACAGGTCGGCGCCTTATCCACTGTGCTACCAGCCAGGGCTTTAAAAATAAGTATTTTTTAAAATAAAAATACCCAGCCAAGGCACATAACCAGGTTGCAAGCCAGGTCTTCAGCCAGTTCCTTGGCTGGAGCAGGTGAAAGGCAATCATATATTGATGTTTCTCTCCCTCTCTGCCTCTCTCCCTTCCTCTCTCTCTGGAAATAGTAAATAAAACGCTTAAAAGTAATAATTAAAAATAAGTAAATAAAAATAAAGGCAAAAAAAAAAAAAAAAAAAAAAGGCATGCTAATTGCTTACTTAAAAATATACATATAGGCCCTGGCTGGTAGCACAATGGATAAGGTGCCGGCCTGCGAACCCAAAGGTCGCAGGTTCGATTCCCCAGCCAGGGCACATAACCAGGTTGCAAACCAGGTCTCCAGTCAGGTCTGTGGCTGAAGGCAGGTGAAATGCAACCATACATTGATGTCTCTCTCCCTCTCTCCCTTCCCCTCTTTCTAAAAATAGTGAAATAAAATTAAAAAATATATATATATGTATATAATATATATATATATATATATGTATGTATATATAATATATATATACATATACCCCTCCGTTCCCATCTCCCTTCCAGGACTGCTATGGAACCCTTGGGGCTAAGAATAAAAGACTTTTTACAGATATTCCCATAGTCCTATAGTAGTTAAGGTCACCGCAAAACTTGGGGTCACTTTTGAGTTCTAATTTCTTCTTTGCCCTTGAAGGGTGTGTGACTTTCGACAAGTCAATACACTGCTCCTAAATGTCAGTTCCCTCGATCAAGAAACGGAGACAACGGCAGTGCTTCTAGGGTCACTGGGAGGGCTGACTGCGACCTGCACAGCAGTCTCAGCACAGCGCCTGGCACTCAGCAGGTACTCGGCAGATGCAAGGTGCCAGTATCCTTAACTATGTCTTGCATGGCAGCGAGCTGCCGGCTCTGCTCTTGACGACAGGTCTGTTAGCCCGGATTCTGCCACAGCCACAACGTATAAACGTGCCCAACAGGAGAAAGCTGCCATTGAGCGTTGAACCCTCCCGCAGGTCACAAAGACCTGTTGGGTATTTGCTGTCCCCCTACCCTAATCAATAATAGCGGCAGCAATTACAATCGTCGCTGACAGCCATCAGGCGCCCCAATGACCCGACTGACGGGCCGTGACCCGAGATCCTGGGGCTGAGTGCACGACTGTGGCCCAGGCGTTAAAGAACCCCGCAGCCCCTGCGCCCCCTACACACGCCCCAACCAGCGCTGCTGGTCCCCGCCACGCGGCGAGCGCCCACGGGCAGGGCGCTCTCAGACCCGCCGTGGCCCAGTGCGCCAGACCCGGCCGGCCCGAATCCGCCGCGGACTCCCGGCCGGCCAGCCCCTCACCATGGTCCCGAGCTGCTCCCGCGGAGGCTTGGAATGGATCTGGGCACGTGGCACCAGGAGCCGCCGGGCCGGGCCAGACAGGCGCCTCAGCAGGAGCGGCGCCAGCGCAGACATGTCCGCACAGACGGAATGTAGACAGCAACCTGCCGGAGCCCAAGGTCGGAAAGTCAAAATGGCGGCCCGGGAGGAACTTCCGGCGCTAGGGAGACCGGAAAAGGGAGGCTAGGAAACATCCCGGAAATGACGACAGGATACACCTCCCGCCCACCCTTGTCAGTTTTTGGCGCGTTCCTCGAAACAGCCAATCGATGTCATCCTACCATCGATGGGTGGGGGTGGGCACGGAAGGGCTTCCCTATCGACTATTCCCCACTTCCAAAGCCGCCTGTCTTTGTGATTGACATCTGTGATCACCCTATCACATATGTCAAGAACCCGGGTGGCTCTCTTCACTCCTCCCTCCATTCATACAGTACTCCAATCTCTGTTCAGAAAGCCCCACTCTCCGCCAGGCCTCCATGATTTCTGCCCCTGATGCCTGACACTAACCTTCGAAGTCTGGGGTGTCAAACTCATTTTCACCGGCGGCCACATCATCCTCGCGGTTTGCCTTCAAGGATCCAAATGTCATTTTAGGACTGTATAAATGTAACTACTCCTTTACAGTTAAATCAGCCGGGTAGAAACAAGGTGCAGGGTGGAAGGTGCCGGATAAGACAAGGTGAGGCACCAGATTTGGCCTGCCGGCCTTGGGTTTGCCACTCTTGCGTTTGCTACCTGAGTCCTAAAGGAACTCTCCTCTTTTTTCTTACCTTCTCCAGTTCCATTCTCTATGCAATGGCAAGCGACCTTCATGCTTACCTCCCTTCCTCTCTCTCTCTATCTCTTCTTTCCTTCTTTTTAAACATAAACCTAACCAAATGATACACCTACTTAACTTGCAGTGGTCCCCATTGCTTACTAGACCAAGTCCCAATTTCTGGGTGTCACTTCCCTACCCTCATCTGTAACTATTCCACACCTTCCTTATTGTACACTGGTCCTTTCCATCTCCACTCCACCCTTTCCCAACCTTTCGCTTCTTTGTATTTTCTTTGTAGCTATTGGGTTGGCCAAAAAGTTCATTCGGTTTTTTTCCGCATACCATGGCTCTAGTAGTGCTTAGTTGTTTTTAACTTTATTTGATATAATTTTGTTAGATTGCATTGTGACAGCTGTCATATCAGCCTGCATTTTTTATTTAAAAAATCAAACTTTTTGTGTAGCCATTATAATATTGAAAATGGAAGAAAATGTGCAACATTTTGCACATTATTCTTGATTATTTCAATAAAGGTAAAAACACAACGGAACCTGGCTGGTGGTAGAATGGATGGGCACCGGCCTGTGAACCCAAAGATTGCTGGTTCGATTCCCAGCCAGGGCACATAACCAGGTTGCAAGCCAGGTCTCCAGCCTCCATAGCTGGAGGCCAGTGAAAGGCAACCATACATTGATGTCGCTTTCCCTACCCCTCTCTAAAAAATAATAAATAAAATTTTTATTTAAAAAAAAAAGTGGTTTTGAAGTTTCTTGGTAGTGTTGGCATTGTGGCCCAATAACTCTTTGCTGTGGGGCTGTTTTATGCATTGGAAGATGTTTAGCAGCACCCCTGGCCTCTACCCACTAGAAGCCAATAGTGGGAGATAGCCTTTATACTCAAAGTATCCAAATCAGTAAAGTTTTGGTGAAGAAAAATATATCTTCTTTTATGGAGAAAAAAAAAAAACTAAAAAAATTTTTTGGCCAACCCAACAGTGAGAACTTTTCAACTCTTACCTAGCTTTCCATTTTCACCACTCTCACTTCCGCTTGCAGGCCTCCACTCACTGATACAGCTTACTTTATTCAACAAATATTTACTAGGCCCTACTGTGTCCCAGGAACTGTTCAGGACCTGCAGTGAACAAGAACTCTCTTACCACAGAATTGACATTCCTGAAGGGAGAGATAATAAACATGCACTTAGGGAGAAGCTATTGAGAGTGCAGTGATGTGGTAGAAAGTAATGGGGTGGCATTTTGTCAGGCTTCACTGGCCACCCCAAGCCCCTACCCACAGAGTTGATCTCCCTCCCTAGGCCGAGCAGCCACATAAGGGCAAAGTCTTTCTGGTTCACCACTGTCTCCAAAGGGCCTGACACCCATCCAACCCTCAGGTATCTGTGAATCGCAGCAGACTGAACAGTGGGTATAAAGCCAACAGGAAAGGGGTGAGGAACCAGCCACTGAACGGAACCAGGCCTTACCTGTGCAACCTCATTCAATCTTTTTTTTTTTTTAAGATTTTTTTATTTATTATTTTTCAGAGAGAAGGGAAGGGAGAGAGGCAGAGAGGGAGAGAAACGTCAATGTATGGTTGCCTTTCACCTGCCTCCAGCTATGGACCTGGCTGGAGACCTGGCTTGCAACCTGGTTATGTTGCCCTGGCTGGGAATCCAACCAGCAACCTTTGGGTTTGCAGGCCGGCACCTTATCCACTGTGCCACCAGCCAGGGCTCATTCAATCTTTTTTTTTTTTAAGATTTTATTTCATTATTTTTAGAGAGAGGGGAAGGGAGAGAGG